>CM053562.1:7132785-7228688 GCA_028646485.1 Cryptoprocta ferox
GAGAGGGGGAGAAGGGAGGGAGAGGGGGAGAGGGGAGGGAGAGGGGGAGAAGGGAGGGAGAGGGGGAGAAGGGAGGGAGAGGGGGAGAAGGGAGGGAGAGGGGGAGAAGGGAGGGAGAGGGGGAGAAGGGAGGGAGAGGGGGAGAAGGGAGGGAGAGGGGAGAAGGGAGGGAGAGGGGAGAAGGGGCAGGGGAGGGGAAGGGAGGAGGAGGGGACAGGAGGGGAAGGGAGGAGGAGGAGAGGGCAGAGTACACTGCAGTGTGAGCACCTCTGCAAGGTGGGCGCCAAGGCTCCGCCCAGGCTCCCGAGGAAGCAGGCAGCAGACCCTTAATGGGAGGAAGTCACCGACCACCCCCTCCCCCTCTGCCTGTATCACTGACAGAGACTGAGAACTGACCATGTAAGAGTTCAAACCACAAGGCTACAAAAAGCTACTTTTAAAATCAAATTGATTTTTCTATCAAAATGTCTTTCTGGTTTTTTTTTTCCTTTCCATACTCACAACTCTGTGCATGGAAGTTGTTCAAAGGATGTTTGTCTCCAATTCTACGCTCCTCCTAAACCTCTACATTTATGCCAGAAAACTATTCTTTTAAAAAAACTACCCCCCCCCCATATACTATATGCTCAAGCAGAACACGTGCGAACACAAGGCGGAGAAGCACATCCAGGATGCTGGCTGACGGTCACA
Source organism: Cryptoprocta ferox (assembly GCA_028646485.1). Classification (NCBI taxonomy): domain Eukaryota; kingdom Metazoa; phylum Chordata; class Mammalia; order Carnivora; family Eupleridae; genus Cryptoprocta; species Cryptoprocta ferox. The sequence goes on from CM053562.1 coordinate 7,133,476, forward strand.
GTGTGTGGCTGGTGGTCAGTGCGTGGCAGGCGGTCACAGTGTGTGGCTGGCGGTCACAGTGAGTGGTTAGCAGTCACATTGCATGGCTGGTGGTCAGTGTGTGGCTGGCGGTCACAGTGCGTGGTTAGTGGTCACAGTGCGTGGCTGGTGGTCAGTGTGCGGCTGGCGGTCACACTGGGAGGCGCACACTCTGCATTCATACAGTGGACGTGGCTGGGCTACCTGTTCCCTTCATCCTCCTCCGTCCTCAGGAATGAATGAATACGCTTGCTGTTTTATAAATATCATATTCTCCTTTGGTCCGGAAGACAAACCCCTCAGAGGTCAGGCCTACGTCTTAGGTTTTAGGGTCCTCACAGTTCACACAGGATCAAGAATATGTGTAGTTTACAATAATGTGGGCTAATACTCTATACTCTTAATAATTTACCTTTTCAAGTGGGGTACTTGGAGCATTTATCCCTTAGTCTGAGGACTAATAATTTTGGCAAACGGCACTGAAATTCTGGATGAAGGAAGTGTCCAGTTGTCCCCCGGGGCTGACCGAGCACCACAAAGAGGATGTAACACACTGGAAACAACCATCGACCAAGGCCCTGAACACCACGTGCGTCTCGTCTGGCACACGTGCTCCGGTCTCTGCCCTTAATTAGTGATATCCCAGGGGTAAGTGTGAGTCATCACGTCATCGCAACTGCAGGGATCTGTGGGAACAATCAGGGAGCGCGTGCACATGCTCGTGTGTGCTTACATCCGACACGTCGCCTTTAACCAAAGCAAACAGATCCTCGGGAACACAGCTCCCAGACAGAGCCCAGGTGAGGCAGAGAAAGGCCACACACCCATCACCACGCTCGCCGGGTACAAGGACTCAGGGACACACAACTGCAGCGGGGTCTCCTGGCTCTGTCACCATGGACACTTTGGGCTGGATAATTGGTGCTGTGCCCCATAGGTGGTCCAGTAGCACCATCGTCCCCAGCCTCAGCCCTACATAATCGACCCCAGATGCTGCCCAGGGGAGGCTGGGTGGGTCCAGAGCCGCCAGACTGAAGCAGCGTGTCTTCGTGTCTCTGACCAGCAACCACGTGCTGGTGGCAGCCCGAGGGCTCTCGGGAACTCCCAAGGTCTGACTCCCGCTTGGGTAACACCCAAGCACCGGAACCTCCAGCAGCATCACCTCCTTGTCTCCGGACCCTCATCTATTCAGTGGTCTGAGCGGAGAGTCTCTGCCCCTTGACTCTCGGTCTCTGCCCCTTGACTCTTCGGTCAGTCCAGTGTCCTGTTGAAGCCGGACACGGTTCTCACACCCATGGCCTCTTTGCTGCACCCCGACACGGCCTGGATTCCGGTGCGCTTCACTGCACAGCCTCCGCTTCCCCTTCCTCCAAGCAGTCTTCCAGACTGCTGTCATGGGGGCCTCAACCCACAAAGCCACCTTCGCTCCTCTATTAGGAGGCAGCTGGAAGGAACGATGGCCCAGAGTCTCCCTCTGCCAATTACAGAAGGGGGGGACGTCCTTCCCCCAGGGAGCCCGCGGCACCGGGGGCACGGCCCTGGGAATGAGCCAAGCCCTGGGTGGACGTGGCAGGTCCAGGTCACCACACGGGTCACCTCCAGAACGGAGCACGCTCAGGTGTCCGCATGAGGTTGAACTTGTGCTGGCTCAGGTCCCTCTCCCATGCCAGGCTGCAAGAACATGGCTACAAGGCAAATGGGAGCACTGGCACCCTGGCGGGAAGGGCAGGGCAGCAGGGGGGAAGGGGCGTGGCTGAAGCCTGCCACCCCACTGGGACAAGGAGGCAGGGGGATGGTAGGGGGGAGAAGAAGGGAGGGAAGCAAGGCAGGAAAAGAGGAAGATAGAGTCAGGGGACCCTGAAAAAACAGGAAAAGACAAAAGGCAAAGCATGGAACAAGTGATAAAAGAGACAGAGCAGAAATTGGGCGCCTCGGAAAAGGAAGCCCAGTGCAGGAATTAGAGGCCCGACCGACACACAGCCCCCTGCCTGCAGCAGCTTTAGCACCCCCCACCCAGAATGGCACCCCACAGACCGCAAGTGACGGACCCACCGCCCTTACTCAGCTTCACAGGTGGAGACCAAGCAGAGAAAGCAAGTCATCCACCAGGGGGAAAGAAAGATCACAGGGGCCTCAGCCATCTTTACAGGATCAATGTCCCCAAGTCATTCTGCAGAAACAGACTCAGAAAAACAGAACAGGGGCGCCTAGGGGGCTCAGTCGGTTAAGCATCCAACTTCGGCTCAGGTCATGATCTCTCAATTCATGAGTTTCAGCCCCGCATCGGGCTCTGTGTTAACAGCTCGGAGCCTGGAGCCTGGAGCCTGCTTCCGATTCTGCTTCTCCCTCTCTCTCTGCCCCTCCCCCACTCGCACTCTATTGCTCTCTCAAGAATAAATAAACATTAAAAAGAAGAAAAAAAAAAGGAAAAAAAGTTGGTGGACATCAGCATGGAGGACAGACAAACTCAACACTGTGGTTTCGAAACTCAGTTTTTCTCTGGATATCTATAATGGGCCTGTATTTATTGTTAAGGTCCAAAAATTTCTATTCCATTTCAAATCCCTCTAAAGACAATTTCTCTAAAATAACACTCAGAGATCTAAAAGAACAAAACAATACGATCCGAGTAAAATTTCATGTATATCAGTTGAGCATTCAGCTCTAAACACTCCTTTCATTTTAAGCAAATCAAAAAGAACGCACAGTCTCTTCAAGGACCAAAATCTGTCTTTGGGAGACACGAGCCAAGCAAACACTGAAAGCACAGACACTGGTCTGTATCTGCAATGAGACAAACACCCAAAATACACCATTTCCTTTACTCACTTTGGTGATGGTTTTCAGGATGGCCAGCCGATCCGCTGGGGGTGGCAAACCCACAAAAAGTGTTTTGTCCAGGCGGCCTGGGCGCAGGATCGCAGGGTCAATGATATCTGGAGAAGAACAGAGGGTCAAGACTTCATAAAAGAGAATCTTAAAAAAAATACAATTAATGTGAGAGGTGGGAAGAGTCCTTTTTTGAAAAGAAAAAAATTGATAAACTAGACTTTATTAAAATTAAAAGCTCCTGCTCCTCAAAGTATATCCTTAAGAAAAGTCTACCCACCTTCCTGCCCAAACCCGCTTGGTGCCAGGCCTCTCTCTCCCCTCTGACCGGCACCTTCTCCCAGTTCGGTCAGGTGGGCCTTCCCTAACCCTGACTGAGGTCAGGGCCGAGGGAGCTCCCAACTGGGCCTGTGTGTGAACTTCCCCACTCTGGGACCCCGTGTGGTGCCTGCAGAACCAGCCCACATCTGTCACCACGGCAGGAGGGCCCTCCAGACCTGACTGTGCCCTTCCTAGTTCCCTCTCTCACATTCTCCTCAACTCCCACACCCCACTGACCAGACCTCTTGCTCTTCCTGAAATGACTTGAAGCCTCAAGCTTCCTTCTCTTCGCTCAGTGGTTCCTTCCACTGAAATACTTTCTTCCTCATTTACACTATTGGAATTCTCAAACAATGCCTCCTCCAGGAAGCCTTCCCTGACTCCCCCAGAAGAAAGTCCTGCCCTCCTTTGTGCCTACCATACTCTTGGTACCAGGAGCAAAGAGCAAGCCCCAAACTCTGCCTGAAACTGAAGTCCATTAGGAACAAAGAACCCACTTCTTAAGCCTAATTGTTTCTAATGTTCCCCAACCATTCCAGAGAGACTTCCCATAGCTCACGATAACAAGACCTTTATTCGTGTACGGACACACCTAGGACGACGGGACTCGTGTTTTCTAATGAATGCATGGAGAGCTAACCATTAATTTACTCTTCCATAAAGAGGTAGAGTTCTTTACGGCTGAAATTCTGATTTTGTTTAGTTTTGTTCTTCAGTTACCTTGGGGAAGCTAAATACTTAATTCAGTGATTTTTCAATGTTCAACAAATTACCTGACTTTCTCTTGAGATGCCAGGATAAACCCCTCAAACATGAGGGAAAAGAGAGATTACTGCACAACGTGCACAGCATCGTGATGGAGCACTGCCCCACGTGCCTGGGCACCATCTTACACTACAGGCCAAAGGGCCCCACACATTCAGGTGTCAGGAAACCTTTGCCATCTAAAAACTTACGGAGGACTCCATTGTGACCTTTCTCTCCCGTTCTTCCCCACATAAGTGCAATGTGCTATGGGCTCTGCTTTCTTTTACTCGACACAATTATCCACATTCAACTAAGTTCCTGTGTGTGTTAGTACTTACCCTGTCTGTACTGTCGGGCAGTATTCCACGGTATGGATACGCCTTGATTTCAGAATGGAAAGAAGTGTCCATTCTTCTGTTGATGAACACGTGGTTTCCAGTTCTGGCCCACTACACACAAGCCACCACAAGCGCGCATGGACGTGCGTTTGCTTGAGTTTCCCTTTCTCTCTGGTGAGTCCCTTGGCATGTGGCTACATCACACTGTGGGGTGTGCTGGCCTTAAAGAATCCAACAAAGTGTTTTCCAAACTAGTTGTGCCATGTTACATCCCCTACAGTTGCCAATGTTTGGTACAGTCTTTCTAATTTTAGTTCTTCTTCTTTTTTTATTTTAGAGAGCGAGCATGAATAGGGGAGGGACAGAGGGAGATACTCCTAAGCAGGCTCCCACCCAGCGCAGAGCCCGACATGGGGCTCAATCCCATGACCATGAGATCATGACGTGAGCCAAAATCAAGAGTCGGACGCTCAACCCACCAAGCCCCCCAGGCGCCCCTGGTTAATGTACGATTTGCAGTGGTCTCTCAGGGTGGTCTTCACCTGCATCTTCCTGACAACTGGATGCCGGGCACATTCTCGCGTGTTTATCTGCCGCTGGGATCCCTACTGCGGTGAGCGCCTGTGCAGTCTTTAGCCAATTTTTCATGTTCTTCTTTTGCTTAGTTTTGAGAATCCATCGAATGTTGTAGACATAGATCCTTCATCAGAGACACACTCTATAAATGTTTCCTCCATGTCTGTGTGGCTTGTCCTTGTGAAGAGCAGTTCAATTTATCCTTTTGTGCTTTTGATGTCATACCTAAAAGATCTCTGCTTAGTCCAAGGTAGAAGACACTTCTTTGCTTTCTTCCAGGAGTTTTACAGATGTGACTTTTCGTTGGTCTTTGATCCATTTTGAGTTAATTTTTTCATGTGGCTTCTAACAGGATAAAGGTTATTTTTCCCACATATCTGACAGTCCCAGCACTCTTTGTTTAAAACGCTATTCTTTCTCCCCTGCATGGCCTTCGTGTTCTATTAAAAGCCCAATTATCCAGACCCTCTGCCTCCAGGCCCAGCCAACACCCTATTCTGAACTTAGCTCCTCATTACCCATCAACCAGGAGCTCCCAGATTTGTCAGAATTATTCCACCAAGGTGGAGGCTGCTGTCAATCGCCTGGTCCACGCGCACCTGCGGGCCTCCTACCCCTCCCTCTCTTAGAGCTTCTATTTCCACTGGGAGGATGTGGCTCTGGAGGCTGTGTACCAGGTGAGTTGGCTGAGAAGCCATAGCCGCTGAGCGTCTCTTGAAGGCACAAAACCAGCGCAGCGGCTGCGCCCTCTTCCAGGAGGTGCAGAAGCTGTGCCAGGATGAGGGGGTGAAAGCCTGGACGCCACGGAAGCCGCCCTGCTTCTGGACCAGGCCCATTCGGATCTGCACGCCCGGAGTCCTGCCTGCGCAGACCCCCAGCGCCGTGACTTCCTGTAGAAGCACTTCCTAGACGGAGATCAAATGCATCAGGAAGATGGGTGGCCCCCTGACTCACCTCCTCGGCCGGCTGCCCCCCCAGGTTGGGCAGGACCAGCATCTCTTGGAAAGGCTCACCCTCCAGCACCACTAGGAGTCTCTGGAGCCCAGAGGGGTCCCTCTGGCAGCCCCCAGGTGCCAGGGCTGGTGCCTGAGCCCCTCCCTGTAGCCCCCAGGCAGCTCTTCAACACCCTGGAGCCTTCTCCCAAGCCACCAACCAAATGGAAACAATAAAGGTTAAACAACAACAACAACAACAACAAACCCAAAAAAGCAATTATCCAGATACATGGGGGAATATTTTTAGGTCCTATCATGTTTCAATGATCCGTAAGTCTGTACCTATGCCAATACCAAATGCGGAAACATCGTTTAACTTAAATATACAAGTAGGTCTTAAAGCCAGAGCCACATGCTCAAAATTGAAGCCTGATGTAAACAATTCCAATTGTAATTAGAAAATATTCTTAGTTTAGGAATTTTATAATCATTTAATATCTATGACTGATGAACACCATACTTACTTTATTAGAAGTTTACTTATTACTTTATTATTTTAAGGAATTATTTACTTATTTCATTTAGAGTAAAAAGCATCCTGAGCACTTTACTTGTTTTAAGATTTTATTATTTTTTAAGTAATCTCTATATCCAACTTGAGGCTCAAATTTATGACCTCGAGATAGAATCGCAGGCCCCCCTGACTGAGCCAGCCAGGCCCACCCACCGGGCACTTTATATAGATTTTAGTATGGGATGGCAAACTACTGCTGTATCAAAAACTTTTCCAAAATTCTATGTGTTACACTATTTCTCAAAGAAAATTCAGTGCTGTGTGTCTAGAACTCGTAGGTACGAATTAGCTTCTCACACTTTAGAAGACGGTAAATACTAAAGGGAAAGAACACAAGGGACGGGTGTTGGAGAAACTGATGAGCGTACACCCGGCACCACCCTCTGACAGTCATCGCAGACGTGACACAGTTCACACACGCCCCGATCTTCTCTCACTCTCCCGCCTTGGTTGAGGCCAGATCATCCTTCTGGTCTTTCCGGCTGAGCCTGGAGGCGTGGCCGGGCTCCACTCACTCACATCCACAGCGAATCCCGACAGGTCCTGTCAACTGATGACACCCCCACGCCACCACCAGCTGGTGAGAACTGTTCCAGCTTTCTAAGTGGCTCCCCACCTAGATGCAGCAGAGCTGGAGTCTTCAGAGTCAAGATAACACTTCTCACATTTGCGACAAAAAAGTCTCCCCAAATCCCACCACGTTAAAGACGCAATCTGCTCACTCGCCAACAAGGTGGATGCGTGATGAGCCCTCCCTCCCACCCGCTGGGGAGGAAGCACTGCTCTTCCACTGCTCTTTCTGCCAAAAAAAGCTAAAATTTAAGAGCTAAAGGTAGTGACTGCCAACTTCAGAAAAAACTCCATCTTGTTACAAACGGACCCTCGATTGTCAACAGAGGTGCCCCGACAATTCAATGGGGAGAAGACGCCACAGCCGGTGCTGAGGCAAGTGGAGTTCACATGCAAAAGGGTGACTTGGGAGCCCTTCCTCGGCGCACACAGACATGAATGCAACACGAATCCGGGACCAAAGTGTGAGCACTGAAAGCATAAAACCAGCACCACACACGGGGGTTAATCTTTGTGGACCTGCGTTAGGCAATGAGTTTTTAAGATAGGACAACAAAAGTGCATGTGATTTAAAAAAAATCGATACATTGGACTTTACCAAAATTTAAAACTTTGTTCTTCAAATTATACCATCAAAAAGTGAAAAGATAGCCCACAGACTGGGAGAAAAGCCACGCAAATCATACACCTGGCTGTGGATTTGTATCTAGAATAAATCATTCTTACTCAATGACAAGGCACTGACACAACTAAAAAAACCGGTGAAGGATTCAAACAGGTATTAGTCAAAAGAAGACACTGCAGTAGGCTGCGACCTCACACCCACTGGAATGGCTGCAGTCAAATAGAAAGGTTGGAACAAGCGTTGAGGGTATGGAGCTATCCAAACTCCCACGCTAAGCTTTGTTACAATTATCAGCGGGAACAGAAAATGCTGGGCCACTCTGGAAAAGTCGGGCTGTTTCCTGAAGGGTTAAACACAGAGTTACCATGTGGCCCGCAGCAGCCCCATTCCTGGGTATCTACCCCCGAGAAATTACGGTCTCCCCATCCACACAAAACCCTGGAGGCGGATGTTTACAACAGCCCTAAAGTGGGCAGGACCTAAATGTCCCTCAGCTGGTGAATGGGCGAAACGCTGTTCGTCTACTCGACAGAACGTCATCTGGCAGTAACAAGGAGTGGAGTACCGACACCGCCACACGGATGCGCTTTGAGCACAAGATGCCTAGCTCGAGAGGGCAGACCTCACAACCCGCCTGTGTGACTCCGCCTACACAGGAGTGTAGGAAGCCTGGGGAGACAGCTCGGCAGGTGGGGACGGATGGGGAGGGGCAGCTAATACACACGGATCTCTACTGAGGGTGACGGAAATGTTCTCAAGTCAGACTGTTGGCATGGCTGCGCGAGTCTGGTAACACGCTCAAAACCACTGAATCTTGTACTTAAAATGGGTAAAGTTTATGGTATATTGTAGATCTCGATCAAGCCGATTTTCTTAGAAACTGGGCCCATGGATCCATCCTCAGACTGACGAGACCGTCAACAGTGCGCCTAGTCAAAGTTACTGCACGAGCGGACACAACCTTCCCAGAACAGAGGTAGGCTCTGCTTCCAATTCATGAAACACATACCGAGCTCCAGTATTTACGGGTTCCCGTAAATCAGCAGAAGTGATGCCAGGGCCCAAGTTACTTTCACAAGGGAAGTATCATGCCAAAGGGTTTGACCACAGCACCAAGTCACTGCACAAGTGCCTTCCAGAAGAACTTCACGGCGATCCAGGGCCATTCAGAGTGGATACATAAGGGAAGATTTTACTTGGAACTTTAACCGGCTGAATATCTTACTGTAATGGAGAAAAATCCCTTCTTTGTCACCACCCACCGTGTCACCTGACAAACAACTACTAAGGGCTTACAATGGATGGAGACTCTGAACTAAAAGCTTTCTGTCAAACAGAAAACTGCAGACCTAATTCTTGCCCAGAAGTCTATACGTCTTAATACAGATTTAATTTTTCAACAGAGCTGTAGAGAGCAGAAACTCGCCCTGGATACCGTGCTGTCACTGTAGGAAACAGACACCTGTTGGGCAGAAGAGGCCATAACTATGAGTGGCTATTGGGTTTGGGTTTGTACGTCTGCAGGAGAATTTAACCAGAGGAAAAGACAGTTCCTCACTGAAAATATCCTTTACGGGAGCCGGTACTGGAAGGAGCGTGGCCATGTGTGCAGAGATGAAAATCAGGGCATCTGTGGTCTTAATGGATTTTGTCCAAGGACCTTCATCTCCTGGGGCTGAGCACAGGGAAGTGGATTATTTCCAGGACTGGGGGTGGACTCTGGTGTGCCACACATCACACAAGAGACGTCACAGGTCTTTAGAGCAGCGAGGGAGGGGATAGAGACAGAACAATTCTTTCCCTTGCTTTGTAGAAAACAGCACCTCACAAGTTAGGGGAAAAAATGATGACAGAAATGGAAAATAGGAGAGAGGTGCCTGGGGAGCTCAGTGGGTTAAGCATCTAACTCTATTTCGGCTCAAGTCATGATCTCACCATTTATGGGATCGAGACTCCTGTCAGGTTTTGTGCTGACAGCATGGAGTCTGCTTGGGATTCTCTCTCCCTCTCTCTCTGCCCCTTGCCTGCTCATGCTTTCCCTCTCTGGCTCTCTCTCTCTAAATGAATAAACTTAAAAAAAAGAAAAGAAGAAAGAAAAAAAATCTTACAAGCAGAGGGAAGTGACGCCCTACCTGTACTGTTAGGACATTCACACGACAGCAGGTTTGTGTTCAGAAACCACAAGGGCTGGGGGGCCCCTGGGGGGCACCTGGGGGGCTCAGTAAGTTAAGTGGCTGACTTTGGCTCAGGTCATGATCTCACTGTTTGTGAGTTTGAGCCCCACATCAGGCTCTGTGCTGACAGCTCAGAGTCAGGACCCTGCTTTGGATTCTGTGCCTCTCTCTCTCTCTCTCAAAAACAAATAAACATTAAACAAAATTTAAAAAAAAAAGAATGAAAGAAAAAAAAGAAACCACAAGGGCTGGCATGAAGTGGCCCAATTTACAGGTATTGAAAGAAAAGAGTTCTGTCAACCCAGAACTCCATACAGGCTTCAAGAAAGAAAGAGCCAGAAATCAAGGCATTCTTGGATAAGTGAAAACCAAGAATGCTATAAGCTGAACACACCTAAAAGACTAACTAAAGGGAATTTCTGAAACAAAAAGGAAATGACAGAAAAAAATTAGGAACATCAGGAAAGAAAAAACTACGGGAAGAGAAAAATTGGGGAATACAATAAAGCTTCCTTTTCCACTTGCCTGAGTTTTAAAATTTTATTTGACAGGGGCGCCTGGGGGGCTCACTCAGTTAAGCATCTGACACTTGATTTTGGCTCACGGTTCATGAATTCCAAGCCCTACGTTGGGCTCTGTGCTGACAGAACCTACTTGGGATTGATTCTCTCTCTCTCTCTCTCTCTCTCTCTCTCTCTCTCTCTCCCTCCCTCCCTCCCCCTCCCCCCACTCAGTGTATCTGTCTCTCTCAAAATAAATAAACTTCAAAAAAATTTTATTTGACAGCTGAGGCAAAAATAACAAGACTGTCTGAGGTTCTGAAACAGCAGAGAAGGGACATCAAGAACAGTCCCAAATGGGGCTGGTGCAGGAACTCAAAGGGAAGCAGTGCATGTACCCCTCACTGGAACTGGTAAAAGAAATGCTGACATCAGGAAACACCGAGAAGCTACACGTATACAGTTCTATACCTGCCTCATCCACAAAAAATACTCTACAAAGAGATACGCTCAAAAATAACAGGTAAATCAAACTGAAATTCTAAAAAATGTTCAAGTGACCCACAGGAAAGGAGAGAGAGGGAGAGGGAGGGGGAGGGGGAGGGGGAGAGAGAGAGAGAGAAAGGAAAGCACATGCATGAGGGCAGAGGAGGGGCAGAAAGAGAGAATCCCAAGCAGGCTCCTCGATCCCATGACCCCAGTATCATGACCTGAGCCAAACTCAAGAGTCGGACCCTCAACTGACTGAGCCACCCAGGTGCCCCTCAGTCTCTACTTTCTAATTAAGTTCTTATTTCCAAATCTCTTAACTCAGGCAAAGACCCAGCAGGCAAAGCCTCCCCAAAGCAGAACCGAAACTACCCCCTGAAGCAATAGGGACTGCCCAGAGCCAGCAAGACCCCACCCATGATTGAACCCAAGACAACGATCAACCTGTCACTACCCAATGACCTTTGTCCCACACTTTCCTTTTTGAACCTGGACCTTTGTTCAGCACTTTGGGGACAGTCTTTGAGATGTCAGCCCACCATCTCCCTGATGGAGTTTTGGAGAGATGGTGGGGGTTCGGAGCTGACGGCCAAGTAAGAATTCTTGAATACGTCTTTGGTGCAAAAAGGGTGATTTTATCAAAGCACGGGGATAGGACCCTCGGGCAGGAAGAGCTGCACTGACTGGTTATATACTGTGGAGTTGGGGTGTTAAGTCCAGGGGAAGTTTCCAATGGGACTTCCATATGCTAACGAAGACTCCCAGGATCCTGGAGGCCCAGCTATTGTCAAGCTAAGGTTGTTTTTTCCTCCAGCAGAGTATTATCATTAAGACAGTAGGGAGTTCCTGGAGATTAAGCTATTGATAAGACTGCCTTTTTCTTGTAATATTCCTAAGATATTTGTAAACTGATGGAGCCTCTATCAGTTAACCATTTGTCTTCTGTCCTTTGCCCAGTCCTTGGCAGCCAGGAGGGCCTGAGAAGCGTCACACACATCCCACCCTGGGGGGTGGCTCGGGGGTGCTGTCTGCCTGCCCGGAGCTCCCTCCTCATTCATCCCTGGTGTTGGCCTCGCGGAAATAAGTTCCTTTCCTGTCACCAGGACTCCTTTCTCTGCCTTTGACTTTGTGAGTGGCCAGCGCCTACAGGTGGATGGGCCCCCCACACGCCCCCAGCCAGGGGCTCTGCTCCCCTGTGCCCGGAGTACACGTGCTCACACAACACTTCTCTACTGGCATGAACGTAAATCCCAGTGTTCTGGAGCCCTGACAGTTGTGGGAAGCACCCCCTACCTGGCCGGTTGGTGGCTGCCATGATAAAAACCTGCTGCCGCGCCTCCAGCCCATCCATCTCGGTGAGCAGCTGATTCACCACCCGCACACTCGCCCCCGTCTAAAAGGAAATAAACACAGCTCCGTCAGTTTCCAATAAAAAGAAAAGCACATCATTCTTTACCACACAAAATAACATACTTGCTAACCTGAACGAAAGCTTCTCTCAAGAGTTAACAGCGATTATTTTCTGAGCGGTCAATATATCAAGGCACTGTGCAACACAGGGGCAGGAAGTCCCCAGAATCATGTTATCTGCTGTTGCACGAGGAAGCTGGAGCCCAGAGGGGCCATGTGTCCAGGCCTCACAGGCAGACAAGGGCAGGCCTGGCTGACCTAAGTCTCGTGCCTCCAAGTTATTCAAGGATCCAATGGCCGCGGGACACCTGGGGGGCTCAGTCAGTTGAGCGTCTGACCCTTGGTTTCAGCTCTGGTCATGATTTCATGGTTGCGGGATTGAGGCCCCCGTTGGGCTCTGCACTGACAGCATGGAGGTTGCTTGGGATTCTCTCTCCCTCCCTCTCTGCCCACCTCCTCATGCACACACGCATTCTCTCTCAAAATAAATAAACTTAAAGACGATCTAATGGCTATGGGGAATAATTAGGAATTCCTTGAGATTGCACCCCAATGGGCTAACAAGGCATGAAGAATTAGAAAGCCACAGGATGAACACACCCAAGTTTGCAGAAACAGGATTACGTAAACAACATGAGATAAATAGGGCAAAGGCCCCAAATATAGGACAAAGGTATAGGAATACGGAATCTCAGGATGAGAACATCCAAGATGAGGTAAACAAGATTAGGTATTCAGGGCAGAAACACCCCCCAATTTAGTACAATAGCAGAAAGTTGCTTTCACAGGAAGGAAGGACCAAAATAGGTAAACAGGAAAAAGGATGTTAGACCGCAGCAGGCTGAAGTTGCTCAGAGTGGACCTACTCAGCAAAAGAAAGGTGCCTTGTTGACCCGGAGGTAGCATGCTCTGTCTTTCTTGTCCCCTAGGCCCGTTTAGGTAAACAGAGGTAGGCCCCCAGGTATGCTGTGAACAACCATCTGTCCAGCTCCGGGATTCTGTTTTGTACTGGCCCAAATGCTTACCACCACATATCTTTAAAACCCCTTTTCCCCCATGCCCATGAGTCAATGTTCGTGGTTTCATTGTCTCTTTCTGCACGTCCAACACGCTTGTAAGCCTTCTGGTCCTAATAAAAACGGAGCAAGGACCCTTACTCGGGGCTCTTGTCCCCTCCTAGACATTAGCCTCTCTTGCATTTTCAATCCTGCGTCCCGCTCTCTTGCTGGACAAGAGAGAACTCCAGACCCAGAGTCTAAGACAATGGCTGCAACAGATTTCCTGTTGGGCAAATGTAGACTCAGCCTGAAGAGAGCCCCTGGGATGTGAGATGTTCCAGATCTTTGGGCTGGGACACGCGGCTCCTTCCCCGAGGCACACGGTACAAAGCAGAGCTACAGCAACATCCACAAGAAAGGTCACAGGTGGAGGTGGATGCAGGGGTAACTCATTCGGACACAGAAATGTTTTAAAGGCACAATGGAGGAAATGAGAAAAGTAGTGCTGTGTGTGTGTGTGTGTGAGAGAGAGAGAGAGAGAGAGAGAGAGAGAGAGAGAGAGAGAGCACGCACGCGCGCAACAGACAGAGAGGGAGGGAGAGAGATCACCACCTTTCTTCAACACAGAGGTAGTAATGAGTTCTCTAGAAAAGAAATGGTGCATGTCACCACTCCCTGGAGACACAAAGCTAATATGTCAGGAGACAGAACACAGTGACTATCCCGACTCAAAACAGTAAAGCAGCTCCAGACACCAACCAAACACCGTGCTGCTTAAACCAGACAAAATCCTCAGAATCAGCACAGGTACATGAAGGCAGGTTTTGTTATAATAAAATTATAACACTGTATGTAATAAAAAAAATTAAAGGCAAGTGAGAAGACTGGGAAAAATGGTACCAATGCACAGAACTGGACAATGGATTAATTTCTAGCACACATAAAAGCTCCTATAAATAAAAAAGAAGTTTTAATTGCAAAAGGGTCAAAGTATCTGATCAGGCAATTTATAGAGGATGAAATACAAATCCACTGAAGATAATCAGAGACATGAATACTATGATTTAATATCACGTTTGACAATAAAACTGACAAAAAAACTAAAAGATGGGTATTACCCACTGCTGACGATACTGCTGGCGGGCATATGTATCTGGTATTTTTTGTGAAGGATGATTTAATGTCAGCTTCAAAACCAACATGTATAGATCTACATACATGTGCACAAAAGTATGTGATTAGAATGCTATTTCAGTTCTGTTTGTAAGAGAAACAATTAGAAGCAATGTGAATGTCCACAACAGGGCATTATTAAAGAAATCCTTCTGTTTCCAGACTGTGGAATAATTATGTAATAGTTTAAAAATTACATGGGAACATCATCAAGATGCATGACCGCATTTATATAAAACTCTGAACTATACATGTTTTTAAGTTTACGGAAGAAGTTGTAGAAAAACAAATACTACATGTGAAACTTAGCAGTAATAACCTCCCAAGAAGAGGAATGGGGAAAAAATGGGAAGAAAGACTCTTGAACTATTAACACTTGTACTTATTTGAATTTTATCACACAAGTATGTGTCCATGCATAACTCGTATTATAAACATAAAAAAATAAACATATATTCCCATTTTCCTCCCTATTTCTCTCCTTCACAATCCCCTTCTGGTGAAAACGTACAAAGAGCAGAACACAGGTACCGGAAAATGCAAACACGTGTTAGCAAACATCCAAGAACCAGCGAGAACCCAGACGTCAGAGCGTGATTCGTGCGGCTGCAGACCTCTCTGTGGCAAGCGGCCAACCGGCCACACCTCACCGCACCTCTCCAAAGTTAAATTACCAGCCAGTAACAGGCCACTGCAAACCAACACAGGGGCTGTTGACAAATGAAGGGTTCATCCAGAGCCAAAGACAAGGAGAGAGAAAGGAGTAAACTCCAGAGCCCACCACGCCCCAACCCACTGGACAGAAAGGGCAGTGCTCTGCTTTGGATCCCACACCAGATTCCAGGATTTGCTAGCCGGCGGGGCGACCTGGGAAGGACCACTGCGTGACCACTGACCTCACCCCCAGACATAAGACCAGAAGGATTTTCTGGGATGCTACTGATGACTACTGGATGAGGAAACAAAACCACTGCAACATGAATCACACTCACATTAGTCAAGTTCTGTTCTTGAGACTTTGGAATGTTTTCGGAGATTCTAAGTGAAATGAGGCATTTAATAAACGTTTTATAGCCTAAGGGCACACACAGAATAACTATTTGAAGATAAATCCTAAGAGAAATATAATCACTTCCTTAGTCATCTGGTCACAAACGTACCCACTAGATAGTCTTCGTTTCGGTTTTCAGAAGGCCATGTGCTCTTTACACCAGTGGACTGGGTCAAGGTCCTTCTGATAACAACTGCTTCCGAGTCCTGGCTGTGCTGACATTCCTGTGACCAGTGACCCTGAGGACTCATGCAGGCGGAGAGCAGTGCAAGCCCAATTCCTGTCCTCCTAAACAAGAACTGTGTGGAATTGGAAAGAGCACTGTCTGACCCTATTTTTTTTTTTGAGGGCGGGGGGGAGACACAGAATCTGAAGCAGGCTCCAGCCTCCGAGCTGTCAGCACAGGGCCTGACGTGGGGCTCGAACTCATGAACGGCAAGATCATGACCTGAGCTGAAGTCGGCCATCCAACCGACTGAGCCACCCAAGTGCCCCTGCCTGACCTTATTCTGAGTGCATGGAATCCCAAGTCACATTTTCTTGGGTCCCAAGAGCCCATTCACTGGATGAGGATCAAGATTACGAGGGAAGCTATTCAGGACCACCATCACTGTGACCCCCAGCTGCTCCCACTGTGAGTCACAAGGGTGCCACCAAAATGACACAAATAGATATGGGGGCCGATGACAACACAACTGTTATGTCTAGGCCCTCACTCCAAATTACCAGGTTTCTTCACTTAAAGAACCTCAGTGTTCTCAGGAAATGATTTCATAAGAACTTAAAAAAGGGTTATGGCACATACGCCTACCTCTCGGTCTGACCTTCGGGGGCACAGGGCGTCCACTTCGTCGAAGAATATGACACAGGGCGCGGAGTTCTTGGCTCGCTGGAACACCTGTCGCACTGCACGCTCGCTCTCACCAACGTACTGAATACACACAGAAATAAAATGCAGAGACCGTTCAAATTTTGGGTTTTGGGCCAAATTACAGTAAAACTAGTTTTAAATGACATTTAAATATCACAGTCCAAAAGTACTAGGTCGATCTGCATGGAACTGCTGATATATAACCATTTTTGATGCAGAAAAATAGCCAACTACATGTGGTTTAACTTAATAAAATCACCTATTATTGAAGCCTATAGATGTCCTCGTTTCTAAAACAAAGACAAAGTGAATGTCAGGCCTTCTCCAGGTCAAAAACAATCCCATAATTCTACACTTTACATTGGAACTGATCTCGTAAGGGGCACCAGGCTGGCTCAGGAGGTTTGAGTGACCAACTGTTGATCTCAGCTCAGGTCATGATCTCAAGGTTTGTGAGATCGAGACCCGCATCAGGCTCTGTGCTGACAGTGCAGAGCCTGCTTGGGATTCTCTCTCTCTCTCTCTCTCTCTCTCTCTCTCTCTCCCTCCCTCCCTCCCTCCCTCCCTCCCCCGCTCACCCTCTCTTTCAAAATAAATGAATAAACTTAATAATAATAAAAAAAAAAACAACTGATCTCCTAAACTGTATTCATATAAAATACCCAGCAGTAATTGTCATTAATTCAACAGTACTATACTGCCATTTCCTGCTCATTTCCACTTGGGTCAAGTTGCTAACGGAAGAGCTACTTGTCACTTGGCATCTCAGAAGGCAAAGTGAGCCGGTGAGGCCTCCAACAGGCTTCATAGGACAACCGTACCGTAAAATCTAAGTCAAAATATAAAACAGTAAGATCCGTCAAGAAACGCAGTAATTCATAAGCACCTATAACGTTAGGACGAGTCAATGCAGAGAGCTACATGTAAGAATATGATCTCACTGTTAGGCCTAAGAGACTACTCTCGTTAACATTTCCAACTAGTGAACTAAGCATGTTTTTCTCAAACTCAAACTGTTAAACAGGACAGAGTCTGCAAACTCTTTCCAGAGCTGACCCCATTGCTCGTGTTTGTTGCGCTCTCGTGACCACACGGCCATGATAAAGCAATGCAGGCAGAAAGCACATGCCACGGATGACAGCGACGAAGGGTTTCCTGCCCTCACATCTGTCCTGTCTTTTCTTGGTACTTTTGCTCAAGGTGCTTCCCTTACTTGATCTGTCTTCCAACCTGCCTCCACTTCTCCTTGTATTCGAGAAGGTCCCGACTTTCTTCCTATTACTCTCCCTCCTCTGCTCTCAGAGTGTCTCCTGCTACTGTGACTCCCAGCTGGTCTAGAAAGTCCTTGGAAAGCAGAAGTCATGGCCTTGATCATAACATCCTGTGCAGTGTATAAATATAGTAGACTGGTTCAGTTTCCTAAAGAATTGAGGTTGGCAAAAATTATATTTGAAATGCTGGGCCAAAATACTCAGTAGATATCTTAAAAGAAGAAGTAACAGTGAGCTGGGAGAGGTAAAGTCTCAAACCGGGGCTGACGGGAACGACCAACACAGCTGGCAAACGCCCTGTGGCTAGAGCAAACCAAACGGCCAAGCAAAGGGAAACCTAACTTAGGGGAAGGTAAACCTACAGTTTCAAAAGAACAGATTAAAAATCAATCTTAACAAAAGCGACAGTGATTAAAAATAAGCAAACAAAAGAAAATCCCACTATTTGGCCTTTAAGAAATATTTCAAATAAGGATCCTATAGCTATCATTTCTAACCTTTTATTTGCCTTTCAGTTTTCAACCGTGATATTCTGGGTTTTGCAAACACACTTATTAAAAACTCCCTCTCTGAAGTCACTAATGACCTTCTAATTGCCAAACCCAGAGCCCTACCTTCGGTTTCTGGTGCGCTGTAATTACACTGACAAGGCTGAAGAAGTGATCCTCCTGGGTTTTCAGGCTTGGAAAGTCTTGGGCGCCCTCTGCCCTCACGAGACCAGTCTCCTCCTTGCCCCATACCCAACGGTGTCTGACAATCAGGGGCCCCACTCTCTGTCTCCAGGGTTTCCGGTGCCACCCCTAATCTCCTGAGCTCCAAGCTCACACTCCTGCATCTGCTAGAAGTCTCTGGACTCCTTGATTCTGAAACGCCCTTTAGCAAATTCATTTCTAAGCCCCACAAGTCTATCTTCCTCTTCAGATCACCTCATCTCTCCCTGGCATTCCGAACTCTGCCACCAACCTCCTCCCACACCTTTCCCTAGAAACAAGTCAGAACACAAGGAGACCAGGGCTCCCAGTCCTTGGATTAACAGAAATGGGGCGGATGGGGGACGGTGGGAACCCTGATCACTGCTGGTGGGGAGGCGACAGCAACAACCGCCTTGGGGAGAAAGCGGGCGAAACTTTCTCTTTCAGGAGTGCACGCACAGCAGTTCTCCTTCTGAGAGCATGTCCTCGGGGGAAATAGCTCACTGATGCCGCTAAGAATGTAATGTTCAAACTAAACATCAAGAAAGAAAGAAACTGATTTTTTTAAAGTGTGGTTCTGTTCGTTCAGCAGAATGCCACATAGAAAACTGATGAACCAGAGGTAAACACATCAACAAAAATAAACATTACTGCGATATAATGATTTACAAGAAATACATATTTGATCACTCAGATGACCAATGTACTTCTTAGATGTACCTGGTCTTCACCCACGGTTTCTGAAAACTGTCAGAGCCACAAAAGTGAACAGAGGTCTTGTTAATAAAGGTGAATTTGGACTCCACTAGAGGGTGGGGCTGGCTGTCAGGAGGGCCAACCCCGTGGTTAGAAGGGTGGAACTTTCAGTGCCCCCCACCCCCACCTCCAGGCAGAGGAGGGGGTTGGGAGACTGAATCAGCCAAAGGTCAATGTCTCAGCCAATCATGGCTCCACAGAAACCCAAGGACAGTTTCTGGTCCTTCCACGCCTGGGGAGCCACGAAGCCAGGCCCCAAGCCCCATGAGACTCCAGTTTGGGACTGTGCCCTATGTATCTCTTCATTTTGCTCTTGATTCGTCTCCTTTATCATGTCCTTCAACAAACTGCTAAACACAGTGTTTCCCTGGGTTCTGCCAGCTGCTCTGGCAAATTAATCAAAACTGACAAGGAGTCTGTTAGAACCTCTAATCTGTAGTCGGTGCATCAGAAGCACAGGTGACAGCCTGGGGCCTGTGACTGGTGTCTGCGGTGGGGGGTGCGGGACACTCCTGTAGGACTGAGCCCTCAACCTGTGGAATTGGATGTTGTGTCCTGGCAGACGGTGTCAGAACTGCGCTGAACTGAGTCAGTTCAGGCACCCTGCTGGTGTCCGACACTGCTCGATTTGTGACTGCACACTTCCACACGTCACTCCGTGTTCCTCCGGGTAAGTGTGCTCCTAATCCCCATTGCCTGCTTCACCCGTCCCTTAACATCAAATAGCCAGTGAGTGTTCAAATTTCCAACTGCCTCATTAAACATTTTTGAAACATGTACAGTAATACCATGAGTTGTTTAGGGATAAACACATATATAGTAAAAGCAGAAAGTACGCAGACTAAAGACCAAATTTAGGATTATGGTAAATTCTATGGGAGAGGGAATGGGGGACATGGTTAGGGAAGGTATGCAGGGCGCTTCGCTGGGTGACAGATATTTTACTCTTCCTAACTTCTTCCGTGCCTGGATCAGTTCCTCAGACCATGAAGGAAAGGTTATGCTCTTGCCTGTAGCCTTTGTTGGCTCTGGTGTTCCGGAGACAACACCCAGCTCTGGCCGGGATGAAAGCCCCTCGCTGTCGGGCAGAACTGCCTTTCCCAGCCTCCACCCCCAACAATCCTCTCCCTTCAAGGTTCATTTCTAATACCTCCTCTGCCAGGAAGCCAAAATGAAGCACAAGAAAAGTACAGACGTATATACAAAGCCCCCAGGAAATGCTTAAATATAAATCCTTATTTTAGGAGGAAAGTAACACATACGATAGGAACATATAAAAACTGGTAGGGGGGATACACTTAAAAAGTCTTTGAAACAAACAATACTTTTTTTTTTTTTTTAAGTGCACTCCACACCCAATGTGGGGCTTGAACTCACAACCTTGAGATCAAGAGTCACATGCTCTACTGACTGAATCAGCCAGGAGCCCCCCAAACGATACTATTTTTACTTCTTTGTTTGAATGCATTACAGAACGGCGTTTTTACTTCTCATAAGGACGAAGAGATAATACCATATTCAAAATCTCTTAAATTTGAGATATTATATAAACTGCTGAAGGCGAAAGAAGCTACCACATGGTACTGTAGCATTAAAGTACTTTTCCTTATGGAGACTTAAGTCGTTTGAACTCCAGGACATCAGGACGAGGCAAGCATGCTGGGAGTCACGTAGCCCAAACTCAGACCTCAGCTCCCTGGGGCCACTGGACTTTGGCCAAGGTGTGTGACGCCTCCAGACTTGAGTTTTCTCGTTTGGAAATCAGGAATCAGAGGAAACAATAATCCGCATCTCAGAGGACTGTCAACTGTGAACAAGGCAGGGGCTGGGCTGCTGACCACCCACCCTGCCATTGAAAATCCAAGTGTAACTTTTTACTCCCCTAAAACTTAACTACTGATAGCCTGCTGTTGACCTTGGGAACGCTTACAGACAACATAAAGTCAACTGACGTGTATTTTGTGCGTTCTACATATCAAACTGAATTCTTACCATCAAGAAAGCTAGAGAAAAGATTAGTAGGAAAAATCGTCACGAAAATACACTTACAGGACTGTACTTTTTGAGAAGTCTCCGCACACAGGTGGGCCTGCGCAGCTCAAACCTGTGTTGTTCAAGGGCCGACTGTATATGTAAAGTGCTTGATGGATACAGGGTTCAGAGTATGCACTTTAAAATGTCACCTGGGTGGCTGAATCAGTTAAGCAACTGACTGGATTTTGGCTCAGGTCATGATCTTGTGGTTCATGACTTCAAACCCCACACTGTGATAGTGCAAACCCTGTCAGGATTCTCTCTCTCTCTGGCCCTCCCTGTGCTCTCTCTCAAAATAAACACATGATCTTTAAAAACTTTTTAAAAATAAAATGTCAGAGGCACCTAGGTGGCTTAGTCGGTTAAGTGTCCGACTTTGGCTCAGGTCATGATCTCACGGTCCATGGGTTCAAGCCCCACATGGGCTCTGTGCTGGCAGCTTGGAGCCTGGAGCCTGGTTCAGATTCTGTGTCTCCCTCTCTCTCTCTCTCTCTCTGTCCCTCCCCCACGCATGATCTGTCTCTCTGTCTCAAAAATAAACATTAAAAAAAATAAAAAAATGTCAACTTTTTAAAAAAGTTTATTTTGAGAGAGAGAGAAAGAGAGAGAGAGAGAGAGAACAGGACAGAGAGGGGAAGAAAGAGAATCCCAAGCAGGCTCCATGCTGTCAACACATAGCCCGATGTGGGGCTCCAACCCACAAGCCATGAGATCATGACCTGCGCTGGAAGTCAGATGCCTGACTGAATGAGCCACCCAGGGCGCCCCTAAAATGTCAACTTTTCGATTATTTCCATTTTGCAGGAGGAAAAATGGAGGCTCAGACCTGAAGAGACTTCGTTAAGAGAGCAGTTACACACACACTTCATACAACAGAGCAAAGCGAATGTCTTTACTCCTGCGGTGGAGACTTCACCAAAATGCCACATGTGTTTCCAGGACCCAGGCACGCTCTACCCATAACTGGAGCGGCCCTTACTTCTCATCTACGACCAAGGTTAACGCCACGACTTACCATATTTAGCAATTCGG
Organism: Cryptoprocta ferox; assembly: GCA_028646485.1. NCBI lineage: Eukaryota > Metazoa > Chordata > Mammalia > Carnivora > Eupleridae > Cryptoprocta > Cryptoprocta ferox. The sequence goes on from CM053562.1 coordinate 7,155,460, forward strand.
GGCCCTTGACAGATATAAAGTTCAGTCCAGACTCATTTGCAACAGCCTAGTGAGAAAAAAACCAAAAGACACAAATAAGAAAAATTTACAGTAAACAGTAATTTGTGACAACACAGGACTTTTTGCAGTTTATACTGTTTCTCTCATTAGAGGGAGGAGACAAAAAGGAAAAGGAGAAATGGATTTAAAAAAAAAAATCAAAGAAATGTGTATCTACAACTTTCTAAGAATCACTCAGACGGATGAGAAACCAGACAGGACGGCGTGGACCATCTATCTGTGTGGTGTTGCTTACACGAACACGCTTACACTCGGGACGATGTGGACCGTCTGTGTGAAGGTGTTGCTTACACGAACACGCTTCCACATGCACGTCTGTAGCCCAGCTTTTGCAATTCCAGTGAAATCCGAGTCTCTGCAGCAAAACATGCCTTGCCCAATGAAAGCAATCATTTGCTCATAAACCAAAACTCAAAAACCTCAGTATCAGGCTTGGCCAAGGGTCAGTGTTATAGATTACTTTTAATAACGATTAAACTGCACAGCTCAAAGCCAAAGAACGAAGCAGAAACACACGGTTGCATGTGTAGAAGAATCCAAGAGAGGTCACCTGAGTGCCAAGAAGAAACGTGAATACGTCACCAAGGATCCTTCTCTCCCTGAAGCCTGGTCTCAGAGCTCCAGACCTACACCCTTGGCATCTTCCTCCAGATCTGATGTCTCAAATCCATCATTTCCAAAGCAGGATGCCTGGATCTGTCCCAACCCCCTCCGCACCCCACGTCCCCAACTCCGACAGCTTTTAGCCCCAAACTCTGGTGGCTCTCTTGACCCTTGTAACATCATCCAATCCACCTGCAAGTCCCATCAACCGGAGGCCAAAATGTACAAGTCTGACGCTTTCTGCTCCTCCGCCACACACCCCTCACACAGACCGCCTCATCATCTTACCTGGACATGAGACGAGACAAGACCCTCACTGTCTCCTTCCACTCTTGCTGTCCTCTGACCACTACTCACTGCAAGTTTCTAAACACATCAATCAGATCATTTCCCTAGGACTCGCCTTTACCCCTGAGTGCAACTTGACATATTTACCACAGCTCACAAGCCTGTAGTTGGGGACATGACAGTTCCCCTCAGTCTGGCCACTGGCTTTCTCTGGGTCCCTCCCTGCTTCAGGGATTTTGCAACTGTCGTTCCCTCCCTGCTCCTTCATGTGGCCATCGAGTCCTTCAGGACACTTAAATATCACCATCCCTCGAATGTCACCGCCTCCTACCCGCAATAATCTGCTTATTTCCATCACGACTGAGCCGGGTCCCAACCGTCTTGGTTTGGCATGTTTACTGCTGGCCTCTTCCAAACAGGTGGTCAAGGCCACTACACAGGTGGCCGGTCACTGGCTGGTGCCGAGCCCCGCAGCCCACTGCTGGCAAATGGATGCACGTGGGCTGCCCGTGCCACTCAGCTTCCTACTCCCCGCCACCCGCCACCGCACGCGGCCAAGTCAGGGCACACGCCTACTCAAGTTTGACTCCTCTGCCTTAGCGTCCCAGCTTCCAGGGGCCGGGTAAGTGAGATTTAACCCACCGTGACCCCCAGCAGCTCCCGAAATGGCCGAGATCTTCCCTGTCTCCTTCGTGGGACACAGCAACCACACCGTACGTTTTCTTCCTGGATGTCACCACGAGCCTCACGTGTGGCGTCAGCAGCCGCCTGTCCGCGCCAGGGTCCCAGATGACGTTTATTAACAGTCATCAGCCCGCAGCGTGCCAGCTCCAGTAATCACATGCCTGCACTTTCTGCTGCTCACATGCTTCCTATGTGCTTGCGTTTACAAAATCGTTATTACTCGACTGTGAGCGGGAGTAAACAAAAGCACAAGGACTGGCCCAAATCCTCATTTTCTAACCAGGTTCTGGCCAGCCCATGGATCCATGACTTTCCCATGGTAATACCTTGCTTCTGCCATTCAAGGGCATTTTCTACCATTTCTACTATTCTACTTTTCTGGGCATGAACCTCTTAGAGAACCTGAAGAAAGTGGTGAGCCCTCTCCCTGGAAAAAACACCGCCCAGGCTTCCGGATGCATGGGCCTGAGGTCCACCGGCAGAGTCCCGGGTAAGACTCCCTGCTCCGGATGGGCAGATGCCAGAAAGCTGACTGCACAGACAGGTGCCAAACTGCTGACAGTTAGGGGAGGCAGGAGCAGGGACAAGAGGAAAATCTGCTCTAGGATTTAACAATATCCATGGATTTCAAATAACCTGTCTCCCTTCTTCCAGGAGCAGGGCTACTCAAAGGCCAATGTAACTGATTAAAACACAGGATACAAGGCACCCGGCCAGGGGCCTGCGTCCACCCGGTGAACTGACATGTTCATGTGCGGGACCTCCTTTCTGGCTGCGTTCTTCTGAAAGTGCTCTCAAGAAAATGCAGAACCGCTCCCGCCGGTGTTCCCACCCCTTCACAGCAGCGCCTTGCAAGAGCACTGGGAGTGTTAAACCAGTTAAGTCAGCAATAGCAGTAAAAATAAGTTAGGAAAACGTCACGTGTACATTACACATGTACACATGCGTACACACATGAGCAAACTTGGCACCGTGCATATGTGATTATTTAAGGGGCAGCCACAAATTACTTGGCTGCTGTAGCACTTCCTAAAAATGCCCTTACTTTTAATTTCCTAATTTAAGAGTAATTCAAATATTTTAAAAAGTGGATAAAGGCTAAGTAAATTAGAGGTGGGACATTATACAGACGTTAAAAATGACAGCTAAGACTGTCATTAAATGACAGACCAAGCCTGGGGGGGCTCAGTCAGTTGAGTGTTGACTCTCGATTTCGGCTCAGGTCATAATCTCATGGTTCATGGGATCGAGCCCCATGTCGGGACAGCGCTGGTGGCACGGAGACTGCTTGGGATTCTCTCTCTGCCCTCCCTCCCTGCCCCTCCCCCACTCGTGCTCTCTCTCAAAACATTTTTTAGAAAATTGTTGAAGCAAAAGGGAAACACGTGACAATCCTCTCCCCACCACTTACTATGAGCCACTGCTTCATTCTGTCGTCAGCCCTTCTCCGTGTTCTGTGACATGCGCGTCAAGATAACGCGTGTCATAAACTTTTACACACGTTCTGACAAATACGAGGTTTTGAAAAGCGTCTTACGTAGCAGTATTTCTTGAACATCTTCCCGTAGCAATTATACACGCGTCTGCACTTTTAATGTCTGTGGAGACTTCTATCATAAAGGTATTCCACTTTATGGAAATGACCCCCACTGAAACAACACTACATTGAACAGTCCTGTACTTAATGTTTTTGTACCTCGACTAATCATTTTATTAGAATTCACTTCTAAGTAATTTTTTGATAAAAGCAATGCTTGTTTTTAAGGCTTCTGACCTGTTCCACTTGATCAAAACTACCCATTACCAGATTACATCTGCTCCCTTACCAAAGTGCCTTCCAGACAGTCTGTGCAGATTCCACCGTCACCTGAGTATCTATACTGCACGCACTCAAGGAGTGAGAGCCACTAACATTGCTTTTAACCTCTGACGGTCTGCGAGGCAAAAATGGTATCTTACACTTAAGTTGCATTTTAAAAATTACCAGCGGGTTTTAAAATTCTATTTATTAGGGGCGCCTAGGTGGCTCAGTCGGTTAAGCGGCCGACTTCAGCTCAGGTCATGATCTCGCAGTTTGTGAGTTCGAGCCCCACATTGGGCTCTGTGCTGACAGCTCAGAACCTGGAGCCTACTTCAGATTCTGTGTCTCCCTCTCTCTCTGCTCCTCCCCAGCTTGCACTCTGTCTTGAAAATAAAACACCAAAAAACTTAAAAAATAAAATAAAATAAAATTGTATTTATTAGCTATTTTTTGCTCTCTTTCGTTTAAAGTTTATTTATTTTTAAAGAGAGCACAGGGAGGGAAGAAGCAGAGAGAGGGAGAGACAGAAGCCCAAGCAGGCTCCGCGCAGACAGTGCAGAGCCCGATGTGGGGCTCGATCTCACAGAACTGTGAGATGATGACCTGAGCTAAACCTAAGAATCAGACATTTAACCGACTGAGCCACCAAGGTGCCCTGAAAAACCATTTTTTTAAAATAACAATTGGAGGGAACATTGAAAAAACACTTGGGTTATAAATAACTATACCAAAGCAGGAAACAAGGTCAGCTACTACAACTCTATAATAGTACTCGTTAAAAAACCAGAGTCACAGAGTATATGATAACTGCTGTTACAACTGATGGAGTCATAGGTCATGCAAAAAATTTTTTCTTTCATGGGGGCTCCTGGGCGGCTCAGTCAGTTAAGCATCTGACTTCGACTCAGGTGATGATCTTGGGGTTCGTGGGTTCAAGCCCCACATCAGGCTCTGTGCTGACAGCTCAGAGTCTGGAGCCTGCTTCGGATTCTGTGTCTCCCTCCCTTTCTCTTTCTCCCTCTCCCTCTCTCTCTCTCTCTCTCTCTCTCAAAAATAAACAAACGTTATGGGGCGCCTGGGTGGCTCAGTTAGTTAGGCGTCCAACTTCGGCTCAGGTCGTGATCTCACAGTTCGTGAGTTCAAGCCCCACGTCGGGCTCTGTGCTGACAGCTCAGAGCCTGGATCCTGCTTCAGATTCTGTGTCTCCCTCTCTCTCTGCCCCTCCCCTGATCATGCTCTGTTTCTCTCTGTCTCAATAATAAATAAACATAAAGAAATTTAAAAAATAAAATAAAATAAACAAACAAGAAAAATAAAAAATTTCTGTTTTGCAAATGTCCAACGATGTACCTTCTGTAACTAAAAGTGGGAAACTTTCCTGAAGAAAACTGTCAGTCTTGCTAAAATGACCTTGTGATAGAAATCATGTAAAACCAGCCCACTATAGCATCTAGATTAAATTCCCATGATCGGATAACACAGAGAAGAGAAAACCCGCAGCCGTGCTCTGCGCACCTTGGCCAGCAGCGTCTTCCCGCAGCCAGGAGGGCCTGCCAGTAGGACTCCAGCTGGGGTCACCAATCCGAGGGCTCTGAACTGATCGGGGTTACGTACTGGTGCCTGAAAAGAACAATGCCAAAGTCGATCTGTTACAAATGTCTGTTCACACTGCGCGTCCGCGTTACCTCCAGACCAAGCTGCCACCATGACCACGGGGCCCGGAGGTGAGAGCTGGCAGGGCGCTCACCTCTGCACCAAGCACGAGGTACACGGTGATAAACCAGGTCCCGGCTTGTGAGGAAATCACCCCTAAACATAAGTTCTGAAAACACTTTGAACATAAAGATACAGTACCTTCGGCATCTTAAAACCAAGGTTTTTTTTAAAAACTACCTAAATTTCCAGGCTATGAAGCTTCAGGCGGTATGCTCCTGGAGACGGAGAAGGGGCAGTGCTGTCCGTGGTCAGGAGCCAGGCAAACCGGCCCCTGCACCTGCTCCTCTCCCAGCAGCTACACACTTCTAGGTGGATCGTTCCTCCAGAAGATCCACGGAATGATTAGTAAAGTAGAAAAGTAAGAGTGAATGAAAATCAATCCGGACTTTCATGAAACTGCTCTGACCCGCAGGAGTAGGAGCGAGTTTAGACAATATTTCTCCAACAGTTGGCTTTTGGATGAAACCCAAACTTGTTTTTTTTTTTTTAACTCACTGCCACAGAATTCAAGCACAACCACAGAATAAGCCTAAAACAGGGGCGCCTGGGTGGCTCAGTCGGTTAAGTGGCCGACTTCAGCTCAGGTCATGATCTCGTGGTTTGTGAGTTCCGGCTCCGCGCCGGGCTCGCTCCGTGCTGACAGCTCAGAGCCTGGAGCCTGCTTCAGATTCTGTGTCTCCTTCTCTCTCTGCCCTTCTCCTGCTCACGCCTGTCTCTCAAAAATAAATAAACATTAAAAAAAAAAAAGTATATGCCTAAAACAGACCTCAGAAGAACAAAACAGGTTGCTGGAGGCTGAATGACAGTACAGCAAAATACACAAGAGAAAACGCACGGTCCAGCCCACCTGCACCTGTCGCATGGGCCAGTGCCATTCCACGGCAGACACACCTACCAAGATGGCCATGGTGAGCTCCTCTCGGACATCTTCCAGGGCACCGATATCTGCCCAAGTCACATTGGGGACAGTGACAAAGCCCTCCCTTTTGGCCGAGGGCTGGACGGAGGACAAAGCAACAGTGAAGTCATTCAGTTCAATGCGCAGCCCTTGCAGCCGTTCCTCTGAGAGGGGATCCTGGTTTCGCAGCAACGCCAGCAGCCTCTGCAATTCATCCTTAAAGGGGGCGATGGAGGGAAAAAATGAAAAACCGCGTATTTGTTGGCAAAGTTATTTTGGTACTTTCAAAAATTACTGCAATTTTTCTTTAAGCTATGATGAACTACTGTGTATTTTAATAATTTTCTGCACTGACAGAAGCCATTTACTTCACTCTGCGTGGAGGGAAGATCTGGCTGAGGAAAGATCCGCTGACTCTAATCCAATGCAGGACAAGGACATCCATGCGCTAACGAGGGCCAGCTGTACCAGATACGGGTCGCTGGTCACATCCATTTCTACAACAATCTCTTTCTTTCAATTTTCATTATAAATAATCACAAAGCAGCTAAATCTCGATGAAATTCAAACAAAGTTACTCTGATGGCAATATAATTCATAACACAGTCCCTCGAAGGGCACTACACGAAGTCTTTAGCTTCACAGGCAGACAGACTCCTTGCTCCGAGACTATGAAAGGTGGGAGAAAAGTAACCCTGAATCATTTTGTCCATGAAGTCCTAACTTCTGTGTGCCTCATATAAGGAATACGCTTACTATTCTTTTTAACAGATGGACTGTGGCTCCACGTGAGTGAGAAGGGAAACTCATCTGACAACGGACTGGGACCTGCTGTGGGAAGCAGCCGTGTGGCCCGGGCAGGCCACGGTCTCTTGTGCTTAGTTCCTTCAATGACAGGGTCTTATGAAGCCCACACAAAGCATGAACTCACAGAGCTCACAGCTACAGTGCTGACCTTGGACATGAGTGGCCCTTCGTGCATACACCATCCTCCAGAACTGCGCGGGGCCAGCTCACAGATGCGGGGTGCCAGCCAACTGTCCTGATGCACCTGACTAGAAGGTGACCAGAAAATACAACCGAGTGCCCAGAGCTCCTACAGCAGCCAGCCAGCTCTCTGGCCAGGGTTGGAGGGTGCACACTGCAGGCCTATGGGCCACACGGTCTCATGGCAGGGACCCCCGTGAGGGGACCGCTGTGAAGTGTGGTGGCAGGGAGGCCACGTGTAGAGTGGCCGCGTTCTTCTGTGACTGCAGTTTACAAGACAGGCAGGGGCAGGGAGGCCACAGCTTGCCAACCCCTGCTCCAGAGGCTCAGAATCAATAGCATAAAAGGACTTTATTCAAGATTGGCTAAAAAAATAAAACGACTTGTGCTCTGGAAGCTACAGACATTCTGGGTGTAACTGGTAATTATTCTACGGATAAAACGCCAATAAAACTAAATCATAAACCTCAACTATACCGACGCTCACTGCGTGGCCAACACAAAAGACAGGTTAAGACACCACAGGGAAAGCACCTGTGCTGCAGAAGGGGGCTTGGTTCCAATCCCATCTCCCCCGCCTCCTCCAGGGAGCAAAGCTTCCATCTCAGGGTTGGCCTGCAGCTCCGGCAGCTTCATCAGGACCCTACTGACCGCACACATGGCTGCCTCTCGGCAGAGCGCCATCAGGTCAGCACCAACGAAGCCTGGTGTGAGGTGTGCTAAGTGACGAAAATGAAAAGTTTCCGGAAGTCTTAGTTTTCTGCACAAAGTTCGAAGTATTCTGTAGGAAAGACGGGGAAAAATTCAGATTCCTTACCCACCGGAAAAAACCAGTCACTGAATGTATTTGAGGTCAATTCCGCTTTTAGAGTAGATTAAATGGACACTGGCTGGAAACAGAAGCCACAGACTCAAGTAAACCATGAATTCCATCATCACAAAAAGCTGTAGTGATACACCCCTTACATCCAATTTTATGTGAGGTAGTTATTTCTCCAATTTCCCAGGATTGCCATGTGTGCGGAAGTCTGCTAGCCGGAACCTCAACATGGCACAGGCCAGTGACTCGTGGGCCTCCAGGTCATTCTTAAGAAGGAGTCCCTTAATCTGTGTAAGAGCCAGTGAAGACAGTGTAAAAGCAGGAACGACGGTCAGGACAGAGGCTCTGAAGCCGGCTCTGCCACACAGTGACCTGCATGCCTCAGTTTCCTCACACGCGAGCTATAAATTCCAGGAGCGCTCTGCACAGGGTGAACACACACACACACAAGGCCCTCAGAACAGTGGCGGACCTACAGCGAGTGCCCAAGTGTTCGTTGTTATTACAACCCACACACTGGGATATTCCAAATTAACTCGGCCAAGGAAATATATTTAGCAATTTCCAATTTTGTAGGGGAGAAGAGTATTTTCAAGTCTCGAGCTGATAGAGAGAGAGTTACAGAAAAGTCATCTGAGATCATGTGAGCGAACAGAAGGGAAGCAGATGAGCATTACCGACAAATGAAAAATTACTCACTCTACACACCAGCAACCCAGAAAAGGCTCCATTATAGAACCATTTCCTGAAGATTCAGACCTTACTCACTGCATTGCACAAGAATACTAAGAAGCTTTGAATGTTACAAAAAATAGCTCACACAAAATAAATATCCTCTGTTTCCCAGTTACAACTTCTATTTCGGAAGAAGTATGAACACTTCCAGTCGTCACGCTCTGGAAACCTCAGAGGAGGAGAGAATCACTAGTAAGAGAGTTCCAGTTTCAAAATGGTAGATGTTTCAGCAACATTTCCTCTGCCGAAAAAAAAAACACCAAGAGGCACAAACTCCATAGTGCATGTAACTAGGAGGCTGCTGGACCCCCCACCCAGCCTATTCTGGGAGGAACCACAGGGAATTTGCAACACAAGGATAAGGATCCACCTGTACTCCTATGAGGACTTTAACAAGCTGTCAGCACTGAGCTTGGGATACAGTCTTAAGCGCTGCTCTATACATAGAGAGAGGTATTTATGCTGCTCAGATACTGAAAGGACAGGTGTTTGGGGGTTTCTGAGGTTTACATGTCTGCCTAGCAAAGAACAGAAAAGACTCCCAACACGGGGCTCTATGTCAGCTCTAGCTGATGTCCTAAGGTTGGTAAATCCTTAAAAAGATTCAAATGTTGAGGGTTCCCAAAAATAAATGATCCAGATTAATACTGAATTTGGCTATAAATAGGATGCGTTTTAACTAATTCTTTAATTTTTTTTAAAGTTTATTTGTTTTTGAGAGAGAGCGTGAGCAGGAGTGGGGTGTAGAGAGAGGGAGACGCAGAATGTGAAGCAGGCTCCAGGCTCCAAGCTGTCAGCACAGAGCCCGCCGCGGGGCTAAATTCACAAGCCGTGAGATCACAACCTGAGCTGAAGTCGGAAGCTTAACCGACTGAGCCCCCCAGGTGCCCCTGAGCTCTTTGAAAATACACCTTTATTTTGGAAATTTTAGATTTATGGAATTATCGCAAAGACAGTAGAGAGAGTTCTATAAACCCCATACCCCTCTCCTATTAGGACAATTTTAAGGATTAGTGACTCAGAACTTTGTAGATTACCCCTCAATGGGGACTAGTCTGATAGTTTTATGGCGATTAGACTAAGTTACCGTGTTTTCGGGAAGAAGACGAGGGAGGTGAAGCATCGTCCCCACCCGTCCTATCAAGGGTACACGCTACCGACACCCTTACCACCAGGATGCGAACACTGACCGCCAGGCCTCACGCCGTGTTTGGAAGGGTTTCCACTATGGGGTTAGTCCTTCGCCCCTTTCCATACTGCACCCTGGAAATAAGTCAAAGTCACCACGCCTTGCTCACATTTAAGGGGAAGGAAGTCAGAGTTCCCCTCCTTCAGGGCGGTGCATCCACATACATTATTTGGAATTCTTCTGCACCAGAGACTTGCCTCTCCTGAGCCATTTCCGTATTCAATCATTTACCCATAACAGTACAGGCCAAGAGATATTTGACTGCCTGTACTCTCCAACCACGTGTATGAAGAACGGAAGTGGAGAATGCTAAATGCCCAAGAGAGGGCACAAAGTCAAAATCAACCTTTCTCAGAGAGGGGCACTAACGAGAAGGAAGTATATCTGTCTGGTGAACTCCACAAAGACCAGGAACGGGATGCATCGAAGTGCTGGACCACGGAAACTGGGCCACAGCAGAGAGCCCAAAACCCAAGCGCCGGGAGTCCTGCGTAAGAAATGCTAAGACCGCACATCCTCCCCACGCCGCCTGTTGGCAGGAGAGGGAAGGTCTGGGCGTGCGCTCCACCAGGAAAACAGGCTGTGCAGTTCCTCAGCACCTGCCTGTGCCTGGAAGACTGGCCGCTAGACCCACGGCCCATGGTGCGGTCTCTTCTTTTTCTGAAAAATCTGAATCGACTCAACAAAAAGCATCTACAGAAACTGACACTTGCGAGTTTTCTAGGTAAAAAGTTAGCTGGCCATCTGCTTTACAAGGGACACCGAAGGGAGGGTTGGAGTAGTGGCGGTGGGCCGTCTGCGCCTGTTCTTCCATGTGAAAAATTGGGATAGTGCTGCTGTCGGAGGAGGTTGTGTCCAGTTCGGGGTGCCCTCGGGGTCCCCTGCCCCAGATTTCCCCCTCACACTCCCCACCTCTCCGCTCAAGTCTCACCCCCCTGGCCCCCCCACACCCCCTTTTGCCCTCACTACCTGTATCTCACCAGCGTGTGTTCACCCTCCTGGGTGTGCACACACTCTCATTCACACACACACACAAATCTCAGGAACAAATGGTCCCAGAGTCCTGGACCCCTGCCCAGGGTCTCCGCAGGTCTCTGCCCCACGCGTTCCCGTCGCTGACAAAGCCACCAGCTGCCTCCTTTAAGCCTGTGCTCTGGCTCTGGGCCTTTCTCGGGCTCTCTTTCTTTGTATCTCTCTCTCTCTCTCTCTTCCTCTTTTCTTTTTTCTTTTTTTTTTTTTTTTTTTAAGAAAAACAACAACAAAAAGACAATGAAAAAAACCCAGAAAACGTCATGTAGGTAAAGAGATGTCACTGTCTGCGGCCTTGGAGAACTAGTCTAGTAGCTGAGAGGAGGGGTCCCCCCCCCGATCTGAGGCACTGGCACCGACGGCAGGACTTCCGCCAGTCTGATGCCAGGACAGAATAAAGTGTATTTGCCCCCACACAAAAAAAACAGAAACAAAAACAGAAAAAAAAAACAGCTTCAACAAAACAGCTCACACTGCAGGTGTCCTATCAGCCTCGCTCTTAGAACAGAACCTCAGACGAGGACTCCCATTCGAGGACAGCAGCAGCAGGAGACAACAGTGATCACACAAGGCACTGCTGTTCCGACTTCACACCCGCTATTTCCCACTGCCTCTCACATAAGGTGCGGGACAGACTCACATACTCATGCGCAGACCCTTGGAGGAAACACAGAATGTGAAAAAAGTTGCAAGAAGGTTAGCAAATGACAAAAACGTGGCAATCATGGATTCCAGAAAAGTTGCAAAGGTAAAGAAAGGATGTGTGATCCTAACATGTGACTTGGGTTGGCAGCGAACGATAATTGTGTGGACGAGACAGGAAAACGCTACATGTGGTCATACTCAAAATCCGTAACGGTTTTATACTGCAAACCTACGGATGTGGTTTGGACATCGGATGTACTGAAGAATTATTAGTGAGTGCATATGTTAAATACAAAGTCTTCATCCATTAGATTCTGAAGTTCTATTGTGGAAACAATATAGTGCCTGAGTCCTGCTTTAGACATTCCAGGAAAAAGCATGGGGGGCAGACAGAACAGGACTGAAAAGGTGAGGACTGTTTGCGGCTGGGTGATAAGACCTGGGCGGGTTTTAAAAGCACGTCTGTAAGTTCTCGGCTCTCCTCTCCTGGAGTCTGGACTGACCTCAGCGGCTGGTCAACAGCCCAGAGCAGTGGGACGGATGCTACGAGACCGCCCAGCTCTGCAAAGCCCAAACTGTCCCGTGAAGGGAGCCACACGGAGAGGGGAGGAGGGGACACCCACTCGGAGATGCAGCCGAGCCAGGTGAGAAAGGCGGGTGCGTAGACACGCACAGCCCGGCTGCGCCGAGCCCCAGCTGCAGTCTCTGCAACCACACGGGAGCCGGTGCGCAGAACTGACCAGCTGAGGCCTTTCTAAATTCTCTACCCACGGGGCTTGTGAGAGACAATACAATGACTGTTGTTGAAAGCCACTGAACTTTGCCGCGGTTTGTTCTGCAGTAACAGAAACTAGAAGAATTGTATCAGACTGCTTTTGTGTACGCTAGAATGTTCCATAACAAGATGCTTTTAAGGTCCAGGAAAACACCAACAGCTAACTTAAAATTTCTACGAGTCAGAAGGTGAGCTGGGTGCATTAATGCAATCCTTACGAGAAGCCTTTCAAAGCTGGAGTACTGTTCCCATCATACGGATAAGGCAAAACACATTACTATTATCACTTTACTACAAACAAAAGCTAGGACGTGTTAGGTATCTGGGAAACGGCAGAGGGATGTGGGGCACAGCTCGGATTCTGGACCACCTCCTTCACGGACTTCAGGTTCCAGCACCTTCCCCTGCCTCTCCACCCCAGCTTGCCAAACGCTGGCCGTCTCTCCACTTCAGGCATCATCACCTGGTCCTGCTCTACCTCTGTGACCACCTGCTGGGCACCCCACGCTTGGTCTAGTCTCCCGCGAGGCTGCTCCTGGACTTCAGCAGGCACTTGAGTTCTCCCTCCTCGCCAAGTCCTCCCATTTCTACAAGTTGGACTCCACGGTCTATTATATCTTTCTTATGTGAAATTCTACGTCTTCCTCCTGGCCTGACCCTAGACTGGGGAAAAAGTCCTAAGGCCAGGCCACTGGTGCCATTCTGTACCCCAATCCCATGTGGTGCCTGAAGATCCCATTATCCTAGCCAGGTCCCCTCAAATCATCCGGGAAAATGCTTCAGACCCATCCTCCTTCAGCCTCTGTCATGCGACTCACTGTCATCAGCCGATCTCGCTGCTTGATTCAGGAGCGAGCACGGCGCTGAGCCCCCGGGGCCTGCACACCCACTTTCCCTCTGTGGTCACTCCAGCCAGAGGGCCCTCGGCCACAGCCAGTACCTGGCACGGCCTCCAATTCTGTTCCACTCGCTCCTTCCCACAACATTCGAAGTCACTCTGGTTTCTCCTGACACTTCGCACAGCCACTACTGTCCCTCTCTTCCCTTGCAGCCAAACTTTCCGTCAGTGAATCGTACACGTCTGCTGGCCCGACTGCGATTCTGCCCAGTCATCCTGCTCACACAGCTTTTGGTTAAGGTCACTGGGACCTCTGCGCGCTCAGATCCGGAGAGGGCTGGCCGCTCCTTCTGCGCCCTCGGCCTGCCCAGGGCCGCTGCTGCCGCTCTGGCCGACGCACTCTGTTTTCAGCAGCTCAGATGCCTCCAGCCTGCTGCCGATTCCCCAGGGTTCACCTCCTCAGAGCTCCGGACCCTCCCGATGGCCACTGTGACGTCTCCACTCCCCTCTAGCTCGACTGCCCCAATCTCCTCCGTCTCTCCCCCGGTCCTCTCCCAAAACCTGCGCGTCCTCCACTATATCCTCTCCCCTCAGAGAAAACCAGCAGCACAGATGCTCAAATCAGAAACTTGAGGGGCGCCTGGGTGGCTCAGTCAGTTAAGCTTCGGACTTTGGCTCAGGTCATGATCTCACGGTTTGTGAGCACAGGCCCTGCCCTGGGTGAGCTCTGCTTCTCTCTCTCTGCTGCTCCTGAGATTCTCTCTCTCCCGGCCCCTCGCTCACTTGCACCCTCTCTCTCTCAAAAAATAAGGACAGAAATGGGACTACTCCTTCCTGCTCGATCACAGCTCTGACCTTCCACATGTACCTTCTGCCAAAAAATGCAACACACGGGGTCTAGTGGGTAAACGGCAGATTACTCCAGGTGTGCCCTACCTGTGCGCTCCCCCGGGCGCTGCCGCAGGTGTGGTCCGTCCACCTGTGCCCCACCCCCGGGCACCGCCCCAGGTGCGCTCCTACCGCTTGTGCTCCCACCGGCCCCACCGCACTTATTTCCACCTATACTCCCATCTCCATAAGCCCATCACCGTTTCCTCTGGATATCACAACAGCCCCGTCACTGTGTCCCCGTCACTGTGTCACCAGAACCCATTCTTGCTCTTTTTTCCGTCATTCTTCACACTGTAGCTACAGTGATCTGTTTCAAAACAAAAAGTCTCTTTCCATCACTGTCCTGCTTAATTTAATTGCTTTAATTCCTTCCCATCATTCACAAAGAGGTCCAAAATCCTTACCGAGTGTATGTGAACTGCCTTCTGCATACCTTGCCAGCCTTTCCGTGCCTTACCTCTTCTACAGCCATAGTGTTTCTCTTCTAGGTCCCTGGACTCACTGAGCTCAGTCACCTCAGGGCCTTTGCACATACCACTTCTACCGGGAATCCTCTCTTCATCATCTGATCAGGTAACTGTTATTATTCTTAAAGTCTCAACTTCCTCAGAGAACCCTTTAAGAACCCCCAGACCAGGTCTGCTTTACCTGATACGTTACCTAAGATGCTGATTCTTTCTTTTTGTATTCCTCGTTTTTCCAATCATGCACAGTAGTGACTGAAGGGCCGACCACTGTGCCTCCCTCCTTAGTATATCAAGTGTTAATTTTGCAAGATGAAACTGCAAAATGAAAAAGTACTAGAAATTTGTTGCCAAGTAAATAAAGTTAATATTCCTAAACCGTACACCATGGTCAATTTTATGTGTTTATTTTTACCAGAATAAAAAATTTTTTAAAAATATACTCACTTAAAAAATTCTCACTCGTGATTATATTCAAGAGCTTTCATCTTTCAGCCTTTGACCCCACTCTTCCCACCTGGCCTTAAACACAGAGGACACCTAACATCCCCTTTGGGCTGAGATACAGTCCCTGTGCTGGCCGCCGTGACTGAGCCAGACCACCCGGCCTACATGAAACACCGACACGAACGCCAACAGACCTCACGCTGAGTCTCACATGGAATTTGGACAAACTGACAACAGGTGGCCATTAAGTAACCATCGTTATCAGAAATATCTGGACTATGTTAAGGAAAAAGGAAAAAGAAAAAAGGTACCTTTAGAGAAGAAAACTCTGACAAAGTTCTTAACCAAGTAACCGGACTTAACATGACCAATAATGACACAAAGAGACACTCTGAGCCTCCTGAGATGACACTGAGGACAACTCACCACCCAGGCAGTATTTTGCCCAAAACGCCTAAGCTGAGACCAATCAGGAGGAAACAGTCGCATAAGTTTGAACTATGAGGCACTGGAAAAGGTGAGTGTCACAAAAGCACTTCCTCCCCAAAGAGGCAGGTTAAGGTTAAAGGGTCACATTGACTTAACAGCAGGTTTGATCTCGGAGTGTACTCTACGTGAAACGCTAAACTATACAAAATCAAGAAGAAAACAATTAAAATGGGCATTTTGGGGGGAACTGGGAAAATCAGAACAGATTGCATGTTAGTATCACAGTGTCAGTGTTAAATTCCCCAGAATGGTGTGAAACGGAGTGACTGTCACTCGGGGAAGTAGTTATGGATTAAGGGTCATCCTGTCGTCCACAATCTTCAAATGACTTGGCAAAAATTAAAAAAAAAAAAAAAGAGTATGAGCGTGCACGCACGCACACACAACTATACGTAGGTTTTCTGCAGAGTCTGAGAGGAAGCGTGGACGTGCTAGCGAGTGGTACCCCCGCTGAGGGGCGCGCACACTCATCATACCGTTCCTGACTTTTCCGTAGGCTTCACATTTTCCAAACCGCGGCCCTCAGCGGAAGCCCTTGAAGGACTCTGCCGAGGAAGGAAGGCCGGGTGGATGAACGAAGGGTCCTGTCGAGCAGCGAAGACGGGCCCCATGTGCCCATCTCTCGCCGTAAGTTGCGCACTGGATGAAAAGGCCCGATAAAGGACGCAGGCCTCTGGAAAGCAAGGACTCATGACTCTTCGCGGTCCTCGTGCCGCCTTCCCGCGTGTACCAGCACACGCTGTACACTCAGTACACGTTTGCGGAATAAACAGGAACAACTCAGACATTAACTATCGTTCTGCTGCGGGTCAGACGGTACTAAACAAGCCTGAGTGGCTGCGTGACTGTTTAAACATCATACACGTGGGAGCACGACCAGCACACGCGCTTGACCGAACGCGGTAACCGAGGAAGAAACTGCCGAACATCAGGAGCTGAAGCATATTACGTACGGGGAAGGGGAAGAAACAGGTCGAAGAAGCCCCACCTCACCCTCTCTCACCCTCTCCCACGTGCCCCACAACCACTCTTCTTTCCTGCGTCCACTAAGCCTCCTGCCTGTCACTCCTTCCCTCACTCACCGTCCGGTGACTGTTTCTTCTCACTACGCGCCTCAAACCAATACACCAATTTTAGTGTCACTAACTTAAAGCCAAAGCCATGATAGACACGGTGTCACAGAAAACCCCTTTAGGAGACCTCCACGCAGCACCTCAATGGTGCCTCCCATACCTTCCTTGCTTACTGAGACACTGGCAGCGATTTCTTTGCTCTACGGACGTTCAACTCCCATTACTAGGAAAGGCTGGTCTTGCAAAAAACACAGACGGCTTTTAACTCTCCAGCTGCCTTTTGTCATGAAACCTGTGGTCTTAGGCAGGTTAGCGCTTAAGTGACAAGTGAGCCAGCGAGCATGCTCCTTCCCCAGCTCCTCACACGGTCCCTACGCTGATCTGCAGACTTCATGACACCAGCCATTGTTAGTAGGGCCAGACCAAGGGGTATGCATCCTCCCACCCACTATCACTACTGGGAAAACAGCCTCAAACAATGGCCCTGTTATCGACGAACACGTTAGTTTCTTAAGCATTAATATAAAGAGGGCCTTTTCCTGTCCACATCAAGGTGACTGGGACAAGAACAAAGAGAAAAGAAAAGGCTACGTGGTTTTTGTCATCCCTTGTTTTCAAAGCATTTGGTTCTGATGACACTGTGACATACAACGAGTGTACCTTTCCCTGGATGCTTCATCCGGGATACCCAGGCATATTTCTCGGTCGAACCTTCCTGCACGTCTCAAAGCAGGGTCTAATGAGTCCGGGCGGTTAGTGGCTCCAATGACTAGGACCTGAGCTGTGGCAGCCATGGTATTCAGATCTAGTAAGAAGCAGACACAGGATGAGTGGTGGATAAGACCCTGGAGATGGAGGACAATCAAGTTCACAGAAATGGTTTAAGCGGTTAGAGAGTAGTTTACTCTCTCTTTTGACGATAGTGTGCACGTAAAGCTATCATTTACCAATTATCTAACATGTGAAAGATGTGAAGAAAACAGACACAACTTTGTCCCCAAGAAGCTCACTATCTAACGGAGAAAGCCATGGCACACGTTCTGTGACGCACAGTAACAGGTATAAACAAAGCATCACAGGAATCCGATGGCAGAGAGCACGGATTCTGACGGAGGACTGAGGGAGAGTCACGGAGGAGGTAATGTGTGGGGAAAGCCTTGAAGGATGAGGAGGACACTAATAAGCGGACACGCGCTGACGAAATCCACGTGAAGACATGGCATGAGTGACAGCACAGAGGCACGAACACGCGGCGGGGCTCAGGCTGGGGAGGGGCCCTGCAGCGGAGTCGGCCGGGAATGAGCAGACGCGCGGCGTGGAGACGGGGTGCGCTACTGTCTGCGCTGCCCGGGCTTAATCTAGACACAGCTCTAGCAATGACAGACTGCACGGCCCCACGTGTACCCTTCTCGCGGACTACTGCTCTCAACTGAACCGGGGTGGGCCGGCAGGGAGCCTGACGTCATGGTCCTCACGGGTAGCAAGGTAGTAAGATGCTAAGTAAGTACTTTGACAGCTGAGACGTGAGAAACTTATAGAGTATTCCTCAGCCAACAGGGAGCCAGGAAAGGATTTTTCTGATAAGGTTTGTGTGTCGGAGAGACCATTCTAATCGTAATTTGAACAAACTAAAGAGGAATACAGGGAAGAGCTTGCTGTGGTCTGATCCCAGCCATCAGGTGAGAGGAGAGAAGGCAGGAAGGCGGGGAAAAAACAGTAAACGCCCAGGTCCAGGGTAGCTGCAGACGCAGTAGAGGGGACGGAGAAGGGAGAGACAAGAGGACCTCCTCTGGACGACAAGGAGGGAGGGGGTGCTGCTGGTCGAGTGTGGAAATGGGAGGGAAGGGGGACGGGGGAGAGGGTCTGGGCTTGGACACACCGACTGTGATGCATCTTGCAGGCAGGCAGGCAAAACCGGCGTTCGACGCTTCTCAGAAATCGAGGTTACACTTGATCTTAGCCAAAAGGCCAAGAAGCACTAGAAATGGAGGTTACAGACGGAACTGTGTCCCACGGAGAGCTGCATGGGAGATGGCTGGGAGACGGGCAGAAGGCACGAAGACTGAATGTGAAACCTTGCAGAGCACCTCTGTTTAGAGGATTGGGGAGGAGGCAGGTACGGAAGGGAACCGGTCAGGACCTGCCGGAAAGCCAGGGGGAGGCCAGAAAGACAGCAGTGGCGCTCAAGCCACGAATGTCAACAACGACCGGGACGAGGGGGTCGGCCACAGTGAGCACCATCGAGAACCACCAAGCTGGCACGCGCTGGCTGCTCGCTGCCTGCCAGGTACCGGGGTACAGTCGCCCACAGCCAGGCCCCGCCACACCGGCAAGAGGTAGGTTTGTAGATGAGGAAACTAAAGAACAAAGGTTTGGAGAGATAAGTGCTGTGATGCCGCACGATCATCCCAGGATTCGCTTCAGAACGACGGCAGAGGCGGATGTGGAACAGAAATATAACCGTGTTTATTTGACAGTGACTATGCCTTTGGTAAACCTTGGGGTGAGAAGAAAGGCACGAGGTGGAAGGTTTCGATGACACGGGAAGGCTGAAATACTTGTTGAAAACTGCATTAAAGCTCAAGAAAGAGGTTCATGCTATGAAGTCACAGAACAAGCAAAACAAAGTGAAACGGGGTGGCACCTCATACTTCAGGCAGCATCATGAGCTGCATGGACACCTTCACGTGATGACACTCTGCGTGGCTCAACGCCCCCGGGGCTGTGGCCAGGATGGGTCCAAAGGTGCCCCCCCACCGAGTCACGTGGGTTTTAACGCCCACAGCCAAGAGGACGAGCAGGGGAATGCTGATGTACTTGAGAACTCTGCCCTGAAGAGTCCCCCGCAGCAGCGAAGCAGGTAAATAAACATAAAGGCATTCAATCAGCAACATTTCCCTCAAGTACTGTTAAGATACAAACAACAAGGGGCACCTGGGGGGCGCTCAGTCGGTTGAGTGTCCAACTCTTGATTTTAGCTCAGGTCATGATCTCACAAGTCGTAAGCCTGCTTGCAATTCTGTCTGCCCTCCCACCCCCCATGTGCATGCATGCTCACGCTCTCTCTCTCTCAAAATAAATTAACAAAAAAGATACAAACAACAGCTTATATAGAACAAAGCGTATGGTGCAATCCCAGCATCTTAAGAAGCAAAACAACATCAGTGTATTTCTGTGTATGAACGCATTAAAATAACCGTAAGATGCATGCCAAAAAATTAATGATACAATTCTTTATGAAAAGGATTTTTTACTCTCAGTTTTACTTTACCTGAATATCTCGTATACTCATATGCTACCTACACTGTTGAAAGAAACACAATTTATTATTTTAAAGTGAACTTAATATTTTAAACTGACCATCCATGCAGGTGAGGAGCTGGGCCACAATCCTTCGTTCCATATCTTTTGAAGCAACTTCTCTTTTGGGGGTAATGGCATCGATTTCATCAATAAAGAAGACACAGGGTGCATTTGACTGCAAGTAAAAATATCACAAAAGTCCATCATAAGTAACATTCCTTAGACTGCAGCACAGTTTAGTATGTACATTTGAACAAATTTTGTCGTTCGGAGGTCATTCACCAAAAGAACAACACTAATGAAGGCAGTTTGTGGTGCTGTCACTTCTGAATTTTATCTGACTTCAGATGCGGATAGAAGACAGTGAGAGACAGCACACAGGACATCAGCTACAACCTCTCGTCACCCTGTGGTCTCAAGGACCAAGTCACTGACATTCTTCCATAAACAAGGTGTATCTGCGAGGCTATGAAATACAAAAAAAAAAAAAGCAGATGTGTGTCAGGCTAGAAAACCTCCCTGAGCAAAGACCAGCACCAGCTGGCTGTGTGGACCACACTGGGTAAGGAGGGTGGTAAAGACCTGGGACGTCGGTGTGGACAGTGAGCACCTCCACCCGGGTCAAAGCAAGGAGCCGACAGTGTGGACAGAGCAGGCGAAGACAGAACATCGGCCACTTGGGGCAAAGTCACAGACACAGTGCTTTCCAGTGGCTGGGGGAGGGGGCGGGGGGCAGCGGCTCATGAGTGTGAATTCAGACTGGGGAGACAGATGTAGGTGGCAGTTACACAACATCTGAGTGCGGTTCCGTAACACCACACAACTGCACACTTATAACTGCTGAAAATGGCAACAAAAAGGAAGATCAGATAACGTAAACATTTAAGTAAAAACACCTAGACACACAATCTGCAGCACGGCTCATTCCTAGTTATTCAGTGACACTGACCATGCTGACAGTCAGACTCTCAGCCTGGCTAAGACATCTCAACAGCACTGGGGTCCCCGCAATTTAAGGGGGAAATCTGCCTGTCAGCAGCAGACCGTCTTCCCAGCCTCCTCATGACAACAGGCACAAAGGAGCATCTATGACCACCGCACAAGGTACCCAGATATGAGAGTGAGTTACAGACAGCGAGGTCTCAGCAGGCCCAGCAGTCTCTGCCCAGGACCTGGAAACCTCACATTTAGCCGAGGGAAAGCATACATTTTCAACAAAGAACCACGTGACCTGCTTGGAATTTCCAGTCTCTGATCCACACACTTTGCGGTACTCCCTTCATGGGGGACCAGGAGAGAGGGGGCCAGACCCCTCATTCCCCAAGCATCTGCTGTCAGGCACCTCGCCAGTGCGGCCCTGCTTCAGAGAGACGGGTGCACAGAACCAGCAACCGAATGGTGCCATTTGCCTGAGTCTTGTCCATCATGGTTTCACCATAAACATGGAACTGCCGCCTGTCCCCGGCTGTCCACGCCCATTGTCTTACCGTAAACACAGAACTGCCGCCTGCCTGCGGCTGTCCGCTCGCATTTAACAACTCGAGCAAGCTCACTGGGGAGAGTAGCATCTGGAAGAGTTCAGCCCTGCTCCGCACAGTACCCTCCCTGCCTGCCCCTTCGCGCCATCTTCCTGGTGCTGTCCACACCTCTTCCAATGTCAGTCTACACCGCAAAACAAAACCGAGGCTTCTATGGTTCCAATCTTAAAAAATATTTTCTCTGAATCACTAAATCCTACACATGAAAGTAATATTACACTGTATGTTAACTGGAACTTAAATAAAAACTTGGAAGGAAAAAATATTTTCTCAATTATTGCCAAAATACAAATTTTCTCCTAATTTCTTACCAGCTTCTATACTGGCCACGTTCACCAGCCCTTACATATTCAGGGTGCAAATAATGACATAAAGTTGGTCTTTTCACTTTTTCTTAGTTTTAACCATAGTGATGACCAGTGAGTCTCAAGTGTGCACAGCGTCAAGTGGGCACAGCATCACAGCATCTACAGGGCATCTGCCGTGCGCTGGGCACATCACTGAGGGTTCGTAAGAATTCTCGCATTTAATACCCTCAAACTGCCATGAGACTTGAGCATTATTATTATTTTCTTTAAAGTGGATTTGAGACCGTGCAAGCGGGGGAGGGGCAGAGAGAGACAGAATCTCAAGCTGTCAGTGCAGAGCCCGACGAGAGGCTCGATCCCAAGACCACGAAATCACGACCTGAGCCAAAATCAAGAGTTGGACGCTTAACTGACTGCGCCAGCCAGGCCCCCCTTGAGTAATATTATTAACCCAGCTTCCTGGCAAGGAAACTAAGGGTTACAGCGGTTAAACCTTTCTTGTTCACGATCAGGCGGTCAGTGTATGGCGGCACAAGGACTGGAGACCACGTCTCTGACTGGCAGGCACAGGCCTGTAACCATCACACGTCCTCAAGGTAAAGTTCTAATAGGACGGAAAGGTCTTCCTCAGACGTTCCTAAACACCCACATTTTAATAGCATGAATTACAATTAGGATAAAATCCAATCTTATAATTTCTCTGGTAACAGGATTTTCTCTGTACAGGTTCAATTACACAGAGTAGAGTTTATCTAGCATTTCTATGGTTGTTTTTATAACGTGATAAACCTAAATGCTAAAAATTTTCACACAGCTTACAAGTTGTTTGGTAACTTAATTTGTGCGAAGTGAAAGTGACAGAAAATCTCACAAGGATAATCTATTTTATTTTCTACTTTTTTTTTTTAATGTTTATTTATTTTTGTGAGATGCCTGGGTGGCTCAGTCGGTTAAGTGTCTGACTCTCGATTTCAGCTCAGGTCATGAACTCATGGTTCATGAGTTCGAGCCCCATGTTGGGTTCTATGCTGACAGCATAGAGCCTGCTTGGGATTCTCTCTCTTTCAATCTCTCTCTGCCCCTTCCCCGCCCACACCGTCTCTGTCTCTCTCAAAATAACTTAATTTTTTTCAATATTTATTTTTGAAATAGACAACACATGCATGCACGCTAGAGGGGAGGGGTAGAGGATCCAAAGCAGACTCTGCACGGATAGCAGAGATCCTGATGTAGGGCTTGAACCCATGAACTGTGAGATCATGACCTGTGCCAAAGTAAGACGCTTAGCTGACTGAGCCACCCAGGTGCCCCAGAATATCTATTTTTAGCAACCACCCCCTGGGTTGACAGCCCAGAACTTCTTACCAATTAGTTACACTTCACTTCAGATTAAACAGACTACGTTTTCCAACAGTCTGTATCAGTGCATCTACTTTAAATATTTAACCATCATGGGTAACAAATCACCAAGCTTACAAGAGGATGGCCCGTGACCAGGCTAACAGACACCGGCCCTGGACACAGGCTCTCCGTGTAACCCAGCATGACCAGACAGCCCGATGTAGGTCACTCCTGACTCACCACAGCCTGCTCAAACAATTCTCTCAGCTTCTGTTCAGATTCCCCAGACACTCCAGATACAATCTCCGTGGCGGCTACTTTCAGAATTGGGAGGTCCAGTTCCTGGGGACAAACACATAAAAGAATAACCACATTTTGAAAATTTACCTTCCCTTCCTTTTCCTTATTCAGTCCCTCTCTCAAAAGTGAAAAAAAATTTTTTAATTTTATTTATTTTTGAGAGAGAAAGAGAGAGAGAGAGAGAGAGAAAGTACCTGGGTGGGGGGTGGACAGAGAGGGAGAAGGAGAGGGAGAGGGAGAGA
The DNA here is from genome assembly GCA_028646485.1 of Cryptoprocta ferox. NCBI lineage: Eukaryota > Metazoa > Chordata > Mammalia > Carnivora > Eupleridae > Cryptoprocta > Cryptoprocta ferox. The sequence goes on from CM053562.1 coordinate 7,178,924, forward strand.
GAGAGAATCCCAAACAGTCTCTGCACCATCAGCACAGAGCCTGAGATGGGGCCGAACTCATGAACCGTGAGATCATGACCTGAGCCGAAGTTGGATGTTAAACCAACTATGCCACCCTGGCGCCCCTCAAAACTTAATTTTTTAAATGATCTCTTTTCTGAGGAACTTCATCTTTTGTGTTGGTCCGATGAAAACAATTATTTAAAAATCTACAGTTTTATTCAAACACAGTGACTAGATACTTCCACTCACTTTTACTTCATAGGAGTCATGGTGAAACGGTTGTTACCTCTTGTGCATAAAGGGTCTTGAATCTCCAGAGACATGTTTCCCCCTGACTTACAGCTGAACCAGAACAATTTAACCGGAAAGGGCAGGGGTCGTGACAGTGTCTCCCGCTCACCCTACAGGCACTTCTCACCCCTGCACCCAGAGGAGGAGCCCGTTAGGAGTGGGGAGGACGGGTTCCTCTCATAAAGGAGGAGCAGCCTCTGCAGCCACACCAGCATGGATGGCGACAAGCCTGCCTAAACCCTACTCATCCTCAGGCTATTCTGAAAATCACGTCCTCAACCACAACCAGCCAGCACCCCGAAGGTCCTGTCCCCCCTCACTTCCGTGGTGACGTGCACAGCGCTTACATGTATGACGGCTGCTTAGCGTCGGACTCTATTAGAATGAAAAGCTCCTTAAATGTAAAGCCTGGGTTTTCTGTACTTATCGCCGTTTTCCAGCACCTGCCATGGAGCCGTCACAGGGCACTTTGCTCAGCAAAGGAACAAGTGAGGCAAACCCGTTGTCCCTTAAGAGCGCCGATCTCAGACCACCAACCTACTAGCAGTTACTGTAACAAGCTACTCTTCGACCTGGAGTCGCTGGGATATTTTGCATTTACCACACAACAGTTTCCAAAGAAACCGATGGGAAGAAAATCAGGTTGCTAACTTTTTATTTTGCCAACTAATTATTATCACCATCTCAGAAACGTTATTTTAACATTAAACAGTATAAAAACATGACTCTGAATGGAAATTTCAGTATATTTAGCTCTGTGAAAAACAATACAATCCTGAAAGAGAGGGAGCTAAAATGAACACTGTGTTAAAAAAAAAAAAGGGGGCTGTTTACAGCCATATTATTTTGCTTCCCATCCAACCTTTGCCACATAAATAATCAGCTATATTAAAAAAATGGCATCTCACAAAGAGCAGCATGGAAGAGGTGAAAGATGAAGAGAGGATCAATCCTCCGGAGAATGTGCCAAGTCTAGTTCAAGTGGACCAAAGAGGAAAACAAAGACAAACAGAACAAAAGCAATAGCAGCGAGCGCACGTCGGCAACGCTCACCCCTGCAATGGCGTGCGCGAGCAAGGTCTTCCCACAGCCCGGAGGTCCGTGAAGGAGCACCCCACGCGGCGGGGTGGCGCCCAGGTGGCAGTACACCTCCGGGTGACGCATGTGGATGAGCATCTTGCAGACTTCCTAGCAGGGAATAAACAGCAAAGGGGTCTTTCACGGGCCGAGAGAGAAGGAATCCGAGTGGAAGGAAACCTCTATTCTCCAAAGCAGCAGAGTGATACACGACTTTGGGCCCCAGCTCTGGGACCCATGTGGGACTCCAGGAACCTCTCTGAGCCTCCGTATCCTCAGCGGTAGTATCTACCTTGCACAGATGACAAAAAGTAACCAGCATCGTAACTGGAATAGAGTAGCCACTAGGCAATAAATAACAGGATTCCTTACAGTTTTGGTAGTGCGTTTGAGTTTCTAGGAATTTGTCCACCTCCTCGATTGCCCAGCTTGTTGGCATATATAATTTTTCATAGTATTGTTTGTATAAAACAGTATTACGTACAAAGCGCGAATCTTATGTACACCGTAATTAGCGGTGGAAAAGGTGAAGGTACTGTTTCTTCTCTCCCTCAGCACCCTGCAGGGTACAGGCCAGGTCTGCCCTCCCCCTTCCCAGGCTCCTTTCCACACCCAGTTCCTAGCAGAAACAAAGAGGCGGGCTTTGTTTGAATAACTGATTGGCAATATACCCATCTGAGTAAAATTCTGAACGTGAACTAACTTTTAATGTCGTATCATTGCCTCCAACATCTTCGAACTTCACCTTGGAGATCTGTAATTCCAGCCCCTGGGCTTTAGCTGGTAATCAAATGAGGAGATGAAAAGATCAGTTATTCGGTAGTAACTCAGCGCTGTGTTTAATAATGTTTAAGTAAACTGAGACCATGACACGCTGAAGTATTTTCTCATAACCTGCACTCAGCAGGCCCCCCAGAACGACAGCTAGGACTGGCAAAGCCTCTCTCACAGCACGCTCGACCCCCCAGACCCGCAGCTCACCTTTCCTCTGCAGGACAGCTTCTATTTCTCCATCTACCTCCTGAAGGTCTTTCTTCCTTTTGCTTCCTTTGCGCTTCAGCCTGCCTTTCCTTTTTTCATTACTCTCCAGCAGAGAAGTGTTTTTGGAATCCTGGAAAGAAAACAAATTTAAATATGCCATGCTTGAAATTACAATGCCAATGTTTTCTTAAAGATGGGCATTATTTAGGGGCACCTGACTTGCTCACTTGAAAGAGCGCACAACTCTTGATGTAGGGGTCATGAGTTTGGGTGGAGAAATTACTTAAGGAAATAAAAAACAAAAACCACGAGTGCCTAGGTGACTCGGTCGGTTAAGCATCCAGCTCTTGGTTTCAGCTCAGGTCATGATCTCATGGTTTCATGGGTTCGAGCCCCACATCGGGCTGTGCACTGACGGTGCGGAGCCTGCTTGGGATTCTCTCGCTCTCCCTTTCTCTCTGCCCCTCTCCCCTACTCACACTGTCTCTGTCTCTCTCAAAATAAACGAACTTAGAAACAAAGAACCAAAAAAACCAGATGGCCATTATTTAAAATACCCCATTTCTTTTTCTTTTTTAGTTTATATTATTTTCAGAGAGAGAGAGAATGCGCGCGCAAGAGAAAGAATGTGTGTGTAAGTGGGGGAGGGGCAGAGAGAGAGGGAGACACAGAATCCCAAGCAGGCTCCTCGATGTCATCACAGAGCCTGATGCAGGGCTTGAACTCATGAACCAGAAGATCATGACTTGAGCTGAAATCAAGGGTTGGATGCGTAACCGACTGAGCCACCCAAGTGGCCCCTAAAATACCCCATTTCTGCCCTGGTGCTTGCACCTACCTTAGCTATTCACAACCTCTCTGCTCCAGATGGTCTCTGCTGGAGATCGGCCTTCTTTTCCACAGTTTATATCCTGACACATGAAGACTTCCTTTCCAGATTCTTCTGCTTAGTTAATCTCTTGCTCACATTCCCAGGACGTTGAACTTGTATTAGAGCCTGCCGTAATCTGCCCTGTACTTGAGCAAGGCTCCTTTGTCTCACAGAATCGTGAGCTTCTGGAGGGGAGACGCTAACATTCATCTTTTATTTCTCACTGAGCCTTTCACCAGTTGGTCCTCATGTGATGCCTGATGAACCACTAAATTAAATATGACTACAGAGCTGCTTTGAAAGCCATAAAAAAGTACAAGTCAACTTAAGAGTCAAGCCATTTCCTTAACCTTGCAATAATGCCCTCTAAAAATATGATTAACACAAAGAGATTTGAAAAAGGTCCAGTAATAATTCAAAAGGGGAACAGTTTTGCCAAATCAAAAGACTTGGTTCTTGGAAACCACTTACAGCGGTGTTGTCCCAGAGAAACACAATGCCACATACATAATTTTAAATATGTTCTAGTAGCCACATATAAAAAAGGGGAAAATCAACAAGTGAAATTAATTCAGTACTTTAACAAAATATATTCAAAAACATTATCATTTCAACGTACAGTCACTATAAAAAGTTGAGAGATCTTATTTTTTATAGTTAAGTCTCCAAAGTCTAACGTGTACTTTATGCTTATAGCACATCTCAACCCAGACACTAAATTTTAATGGAAAATATTTAATTTGTATTTAGATTTCATAAAACATACAGCAGAAAGAGTAGATTCACATGCCCAAGTGGTTCCAAACATACTTAGAAGTTTTCTAATAACTGAACTGAGTATTATTTTACAAATTCAGTTCCTCACTTGCAATAGCCACATTTTGAGTGCTCAAGAGCCAGGCGTGGCTAGCACTCACCACACTGGACAGTGAGCCCCGGGGGCCTACTTGGGGGGGCCTACTTGGGGCCTCGTGGGACAGATTGCTGTACATCCCCTCCCATTCTGCCAGGCATCAGAAAGAATCAATTAAGGGGGCACCTGGATGGCTCAGCAGGTTAAATGTCCCACTCTTGATCTTGGTTCAGGACATGATCTTGCAGTTGGTGAGACTGAGCCCCATGTTGGGTTCTGTGCTGACGGAGGAAACCTGCTTGGGATTCTCTCTCTCCCTCTCTGCCCCTCCTGTGCTCACTCGCATGCACTCACTGTCTCGCCCTCTTTCCAAAAAAAAACAAATTAGTTGAGCATGGTGCCATGTGTTCACTCTGTGATAACACATCCACCTTCACTTTTATGTATGGTATACTTCAACTCACACAGGTTCAAAAAAAAAAAAAAAAAAGGGCGTCCACTTATTCGGAACATTTTCATGGTGTGCCCATTTGCACAGGCTCCCTGAAGCATTACTTTACCTGAAGCTCAACGTGAACCCCACAGCTGTTTCACAAGCTATTTAAGCTTTTTCCCTTCCTCTGACAACAACCAGCCTTCCAACTGTAACACGCACCCAAGGTACCTATTCTTTATCTCACGCTGGTAAATGAACCTCGGAAAGTTCATCAGGCATGAATTCAACAAACTGCCTGACAACACGTGCTGAGTGCATTTTAGCCAGGGAGACACTAGTAGACAAAACAAAGGTCCTACCCTCCGAAGCTGATGTTCTAGTGAAGACAAAGAAGAAACCCAACTAAACACTTCTACAGTAGGCTCTAAATGGTCATAAGGGCTTGACAACAAGGAGATGAGGCAGGAAAGAGCATCCAACGATGTGCTATTTAACACGTCAGGAAGTGACTGTCAAGATTACAGGGAAACAAGACGGCGTGAGTCACAGGAATCTGGGAGAGTTTCAGACAGAAGAACGCCCCAAGTGAGAGTGAGTGGGTGTTCTAGGAACAGTGCCAGGCCACGGTGGCAGAGACGAGGTGGGGAGGCAGGCAGCAGATGACTGAAGAGCCAGCAGGGCAGCCACGCACAGAGGGTTTTCCTGGCAATTAACTGTGAGGACTCTGATTTTAGACTGAATGGAGCCATTCTTAATACACAAAAGAGAACAACCGGACTTAACTTGTAAAAAGACATCTGCGTGTGGAGACTAACCCGGGGGAAGGTTATCTACGTTGAAAGCCCTGGACTCGGACAGAAACGGTGGCGGAAATGGGACCGTGAGCACATTCTCCGTGTGCTTCCAAATCCCCACATCCTTCATGAAGCACAAGACCCCGCCTGACATTACATTTGATGAAAATGCACTGTAATGCACTCCAACTACTTGGGGCTAAAATGTCACTACAAAAATACCTCTCTCTCAGATCCTGGCTTCTTAGGATTACTCTTCTCATCTGCCAGGTCCATCTTTCCACCGGGAGTTCTGTCAATAAACCACCCGCCCTCAGAACCCCTGGCAGGGGTCTTCGAAGGGATGGAGTCTGTTCCGGAAGGTGTCCGTGGGGCCGAGACAGTGGCTTCTCTGTGCTCCAGTTTGGGAGTCCGTGACACAGAATCAGGATGTCCTTTCCGATATAAGGAGAGCAGGGAGCTGTTCATGTGATTTGCTGCCTGGCAGAAACATGACATCACCTATGTCACCACGCTGGTGCTCATGGACACGAACTACCTGCACGAGCAGCCGCCAACAGCTTCCCTCACAGCACTTTGTCAGAAAACACGCGGCATTCACAGTAAGATGCTTCACCACCTTTTCCTGTTCAAAAAGATGTGCCCCGCTTCACCACAACTTAATAAATGGAAATTAAAGAACACCAAGGAAGTCTGCTCGCTTTTTAAAAAATAGAATCAGGGGCGCTTTGGTGGTTCAGCTGACTGGGCCTCCGACACTTGATATCAGCTCAAGTCACGATCTCACGGTTGTGAGATCAAGCCCCGCATCTGGCTCCTCGCGGAGCATGGAGCCTGCTTAGGATTCTCTCTCCCTCCCTCTCTCTCTCCTCCTGCCCTGCTCACTCTCTCTCCCAAAATAAATAAATAAACTATTAAAAAACAAACAAACAATTGGGTTTGAAAATGAGCTGGTCAAGAAGAGCCACTACTATCTCAATAATTCAAAACCAGATCACATATCACTCAATATCATTCTGACTTTGTTAATAAATTTAAAAAATGGAATTACCAATGGGAAAAAAATAGAGAATAAGTTATAAATCATCTGGCATATTATTTCCATATTTCTCCTAAATGCAACCTTACTTATTGGCAATGGCAGCCCTTTAGCAGAAAATGGATCCTTTTCTCAATTTTTACTATCAATTCCCCTTTCTATTCCTGTGTGCCCTTATTTCAGGCCATTCTCTTCCCTTCTTTTTCCTGTAAAACAGGGTATAAACACAAATACTGAAAGGATGACCTTCCCAAGAATTCCTCAACACTATCCACAGAGGTATTCAATTATTTATTGATAAAGATATTTAAAGTCTCTTATTCTATTCAAAAGGTTTTTCTTTTAAGGAGAGTTCATAATGATTAAAAAAATAATCAAAGTGGGTCCATTAAATGTTTGGCTTACCTGTGGATCTGGGTAATCTTCCATATTTGAATCATTATCTGAAGAGCTTTCAGTATACCTCAGTAAGAAGAGAAAAAGAAACATTTTAAAGGCTTTGCTCCCACATCTTAAAAAAATTACTACCCCAAACAAAAAATTTACTAAGGCAAAGTACTATAGTGGTTAAGAGCCCAGGCTTTGGAATCTGAGAATTCCGGATTCAGAATACAACTTTACTGGTTACTAGAGTCTACTTAACCTCTCTGAGCATCAGCTGCCTTATCTATAAAGAGGAGATAACAAGTAATGCCCACCTCTCTGGGTAATCAGAGTATTAAATAGAAGCTCACAAGGTCCTTAGAATACATAAGCAGAATATACTAAGTAGTAAATGCTCAATAAATTGTGGTTATCTTAATCCGAGCAGTAAATAAAAGTGATATGCAAAGTCCTATCAGACCCAAAGGTCTCATTAGGAATATCAGATGCCAACAAAAGAAATATTCCAGCAAGCCATCATTAAGTAATTGTGTAACAAATTCACAAATTCAACATGACCCAACCCACGTGACCAGGGGTAACTTATCAAAGTCTGTCCATGAGAAATGAAGGCAGAAGAGGTTTTCATATGATGCGGTGAGAAAGAGGTATAAATCCTAACAACTACAAACTGTAAGTGCAGGCTCAGCTCATTATAACCCAGAGTTGATGGACCCTGCTACCGTTTGTTTCTTTAGAAAATAATTAAATAAGAAAAGGACTCTTCCTAAGTAAAAAAGTTTACATGAATGATATGACCCATCTTTATAATTAAGCATGAATTCTTTTGCTATTCATTAAATTCTATTAATATAACTTTGGGCATTTCTAATCAATGTAAAGAAGGTGGATTATTCAACTATTTGGAAAAAAAATAATCTTGCCTTACAATTTATTCCCTACAAAGTGGATTAAAGAGTTAAATGAAATACTATAAAGAAACAAGGATTCCACACATTGTTGTGATAGAGGTCTTTCTGAGTATTTCAGCATAAACCATAAAGGAAAAGACTGACAGATCTGAGACATACACACACACACACACACACACACACACAGAATCCCAAGTGTCAACGCAGAGTCCTTATGTGGGGCTTGAATTCAGAGAGCCGCGAGATCATGACCTGAGCCAAAACCAAGAGTTGACTTTCATATGACAGACAAAACCCAAAAGAAGCAACTAACAAAGTTAACATGAAACAGTCAAAAAATTTAATCTCACTACTTATCAAAAAACTACAAATAAAAACATCAATTTTTGCCCATAAAGCTGGCAAAGACTACATGATAGTATAACTAGGATTGCAAGGGTGCACAGAAACGCACTCTATTTTTTTATTCTTTTTTTTTTAAGGTTATTTATTTTGAGAGAGAGACAGAGAGAGAGCCCAAAGGGAGAGGCAGATAGGAAGGAAGAGAAAATCCCAAGCAGGCTCCACGCCGTCAGCAGGGCTTGAACCCACAAATCATGAGATCATGACCTGAGCCTAAATCAAAAGTCAAGACACGCAACCAACCAAGTCACCCAGGCTCCCTGAAGTGCACTCTTTATACAAAGCTGCTGGGCATAGACACTGAGGCACGTTTTTTGGGAAAAGAACTCTAAATGTACCAGAAATCGCAAAAAGATATCTTTGACCCCAGAAATACCACTTCAGGAATTTAACATTGAAAAAAAAGAAACATATACAAAGATATATGTTTTGAAGGATTATTTACTGTATATGATAGTGCAAAACTGGAAACAACCAACTATCCATGAGTGTGGAACTAGTTAAGAAAATAATGGTAAATCCAAATGAAAAGGCAGCAAAGCGGCTATAGGTTGAAAAGGAACTATCACCACAAATCCTATAAACATTAAAAGAAAAACGAAAGGATATCTTGAAAACTTTAAGCCAACAAATTCCACACTTTAGATGAAATGGGTTATGTTTCTTTAAAAGTAAAACTTACCAATGCTGATAGAAGAAGAAAAAGAAAACAGAGAGTTCTTTGTCTAGCAAAAACAAATGTTATCTAAACCCTTTCCAAAAATGAAGTCTCCAGGTTGAGAGGAATTCTCACAAACTATTTAAGAAAGAAGTATCAGTAACATTACACTAACTTTTTTGTCAAATAGAGACAAAAATATTTTCCAAATAATATGAAGCCAGTATAACCGCAGTAGTACCAAAACCTAACAAAGACATTGCAAAAAAGAAAAAAATTCAGACCATTATGAATACAAACATAACCACCTCCAAAAGCAATTAGCAAAAAGGTTTTAATAATATATAAAAAAGGGTATTATTTCTGGACCAAGTTGGGCATATCCCAGGATGCAAGACTGGCTTACTCAAAAATCAATGTAATTCACCAATAGAATAAAGGGAGAACACCATTAATAGAATCTTCCATTAAGTGCATAAAAAGCATTTCACAAATGTAAAACCCATCCATGATAAAAACTATCAATACAATCTTAAGCCATATGATAAGCGTCATACAAATGTCTATAACCAGGAATTAAGAAACACTCAGGAAGCCAAGGCCGCACAAAGGCACTAATGTGGCCTCTTGAAGGAGTGGGAGTTCCTGAAGGGAATGAACCCTCCAGCTACAGAAAACCACTCATACAAAGACACAAAGACTCCGTCCTCTCTGGGCGACAGTGAGCATTCAGTATGTCCAAGGCACAGGTCTGGAGAGGTTAGGTATTCCAGCTTTGCTGGCAAGGAAAAGCCACGGACAATTTCACAACTGGGAATGTATGTAATACGATCAGGTTCATGGTTTATAAGTCACCCCTTCTTTGTAATCCTTACTCGTTATCCTCTTCATCTTGTCTTGCTCTTTTTGCCAGATGTTCATCTTCTAATTCTGTTAGATCCTTGGATTCTTTCTCACTAGTAATTACACTAAATACTGAAACAAAAACAAAAAGTCACGAACTAAAACAATTCTTTGACTTCATTAATATTTCAGCTCTAACACTAAAAGACTCACCTTTTTCTACCTGAATCCTAAAAGCATTTCTTTTTCTTCGACCATAGTCTATACTGAAAAACAGAACAAGAAGAACAGATACAATGGTCTCCACCAACTTTCTCCCATTAAACCCAATCTAAATTGATCACATTAATTTGCAAGAATACATAATTCTGTGTCACTGAATTCACACTGACCATAAGCTTATTTTTGAGTTTATTTCTGAGTTTACATGTTCACTACCGTAATTTTTTTTCGTTAGACACGTGGTTACAGCATCACAAACTCTGGTGGCTTGTACTGCAGGAGGCAGGGAGGAGGAAAGGAAAGAAGGCGGCTGGACTTCTGGGATTCTACAGGAAAGGGGATGTTTGGCTGTAGACACGTGTTATCCTTCAAGAAAGGGGATGAACGACTCAGCAGGAAGTTCAGAGGTTGGCAGGGTTTCCACTGCCACCATGGGCCCAGGGGGCACAGGACTGGGGAGCGGCATGGTCTTCTCCTCAGTTCCAGAGGGCAGGGCAGCCATCCTAGTGGGCTCACTGGACAGAGCACTGAAGCAAATTAATCCAACATGATTGCTGTTTTTATCAGAATAAGAGGGGCGCGTGACTCTTTTTTTTTTTTTTAAGTTTATTTATTTTGAAAGAGTAAGTGCAAGCTGGGGAGGGGAATAGAGAGAGAATCCCAAGCAGGCTCCAAGATACCAGCACAGAGCCCAACGCAGGGCTCAATCGCATGAACCATAAGATCATGATCTGAGCCGAAATCAAGAGTTGGACACTTAACTGACAGAGCCACCCAGGCACCCCAGAATAAAAGGGGCACCTAATTCTGGATCTCAGGGTTGAGTTTGAGCCCCATATGGGTATAGAGTTTACTTAAACATAAAATCTTAAAAAAATAATAATAATACAAGAAGAGATTAGGATACAGACAGACACACAGAGGCAAGACCATGTGAGGACACAGGGAGAAGATAGCCACCTGCAAGGCAAGGAGAGACGGTGGCCACTAACTTGCAGCTTCCACAACTGTGAAGTCTTAAACTTCTACTGTTTAAGCTCCCTGGCCTCTGATACTTTTTTACAGCAATCCTAGCAAACTAATATACTGAGAAGAAGAAAACAGAGACATCAAAATATACAAAGTGGTAATAATTAATGGAGCAACATTATCAGGAGAGGTGGGATTAGAGACACAAGAGAAAAACTGTATCTTTAGTGGGAAGCCTAGAGATGTTTCAAGGTAGCCAGGAAGCTCAGGAAGATGATACCTACTAGTAGTTTTAATTCCTTAATGAGATAAGAGAAGAGGCCACATTGCTGACCAGTCTGTAAGGTACTGAAAGAGAATCATCAGCCATTCCCTTTACTAACAAGTACAGCGCCTTGCATGTAACAGGTCCTTGATAAATCTTTGTGTAACTGAATTCTGAACTTATGGACTGGTGAACTATTGCCAGCAGCGATAATATCAATTGAAAATTTGGGCAAGATTGAAACTAAAACTGGTAGGAAATAAAGGCAAGAATCTGGAGACCACATCTCTTTACCTGTACATTCTTTGTAAATCAGATGCTAGGACTCCAGTGTCCACATATTTGCCACATCTGTTACTGGTGAGGTACTAAAACAGAAAATACAACAAATATTCAACACTCAATATTTCAAACTCTGGTTTGAAACAGTGATTTTAATCAGAGATTGAGCTATTCAAACATGCTACGTTATAACGTAAACTCATTATTTAGTGTATCAAAAACATAAATAAAAATCACCAAGTATTTGTCGAGTCTGGAACCAGAGAATTTAATTAACATTATTAATCACCATGACAGCACAACAGCAACAATTAGAATAGCTATAATGTAGTAAGTGAGGGCCTACTGTATCCTAAATTTCCGAATACCTCAAGAACAGAGCCCTAAACTCACAAGGGCATCAAGGGTTATTTTAAATTTGAGGGAACATATAATATTTGCCATCCATCCAACACTGCAGGGACTTCTAGCCTGAGACAATTCATGGTTTCAATATTAAATCACCTTTTGATGATGCCATATTTTTGCAAAACTGGGTTTTCAGCCGTTACTGTAAGTAAATCCCATGCAAAAATGAATGTGGAACAGGAAATGAGAGTGGCAGGGTCAATCTGATTCAACAGGAATACAAATCCACTTGTGATTAGTTAAGAATGAAATAGAACTATATTAATTTTCCTTCAAGTTTTACATATTTTTTCATAAAGCTACTACAGTATTTGGATACATAGTTACTACAGTGGCTTGAACCTAACTACTTAATAAACAAACCTAGTAGGTATTACTTTTACCTGAGAGGCAAATCATGAAAAACTCCCAAGAAACTTGGGGCTCTGTGCCCCTGCTGTAGGAGCCTTTTACACATTCTATTAGCAGCACTCATAATCCTATGAGGTGGATGTTAGTCTCCCCATTTTATAGAAGGGAAAGTTTACGAGGCTTTAAAAGGCTAACTACTTGGGAACACGTAATTACAGGGCCAGATTCCAAACCATAATCTGTCCGCTTCCATGTGTCAATGCTTGCTGGTTATCCAGTCAAGGTATGCCTGACTTCACACCGCAATTTCTTTCCAAGAATCCCTAATAGTGTCTGCACAAATGCCTCCAGTGACAGAGACTAGACATACAAAGCAGGACTGTTCCAGCGAACCTTCCCCTTCTCTGGACTCCTAGCACATGCAGTCATTTACTACAATTAATGTTGCATTACACATATCCGTGTATATCTCATCTCCACAAGTCAGACAGCTCCTTGATGGCAACAGAAATAAAAGAGAAATTGGGGGCGGTTATGCAGCAACACATAACTAACATGCTGGTTAAAGGAGACAAATGTACTACTTGTGGGGAGAGGTACAATCTGCCACTAAGTGAACAGAGCAAGCGGAATGACGCAGATGAGCCTGTCCGTCTGAATAAAATCTACACGTGTATATAAACTCTCCAAGGTTCCCTTTACAGAAACGAGGATGGTTCCCTTTCTACCTTTCTGTCCCTTCTATTTTAAACTGTAAGAACCCAGTGTTTTTATAATGAACCCAAGTAACAACAGTAGGGGAAAACTGAGAATGTGAAGTGGTGAAGACTGAGAAGGGCCACTGGATCCAGCCATTAGGAGGCATTGTTGAGACATCTGCTGAATAAAGTGACGCAGCAAGTGGTGGAACATCCAGAGAGAGCTGAGCTCCCAGAGCGAAGGTCTGTGTGGTCAGGACAGAGGAAGCAGGCGGGACAGCAAGGGACACAGGACACAGAGGAGACCGGGGGGCAGAATGTGTCAGGCTCTGTAGGATGGGTTTTCTCTAGACACTCTGCGAGTCCACCGGAGCGTGTGAGCACGGCCCTGCAAGCTCCCTTTATTTAAAGGGACCTCCCTGGCTGCCCTGTGAAGGACGGACCTTAGGTAAAAACAGAATCACAGAGATCCCATAGGGGGCTACGGCCACAGGCTAATGAAGAGAAGGTGGTCTGGGGGCACCTGGGGGGCTCAGTCAGTGAAGCCTCCGACTCTTCATACCTGCTCAGGTCGTGATTTCACAGAGCCATGAGATCGAGCCCTGCGTCAGGCTCTGCGATGACAGTGGAACCTGCTTGGGGTTCTCTCTCTCCTTCTCTCTGCCCTCCCCTGCTCTCTCTCTCAAAGTAAATAAAATAAACACTAAAAAAAAAAAAAAAAACGAGAGAGATGGTGGTTTGGGCTAGGATGGTTGGAGGTGGAAACAATAAGGAGTGTCTGGGTTTGGAGTATATTTTGATAGTAAAGCCAAATAAGTTGCTAATTAATTGGTTAAGAAAGCTAAACAGGGGCACCTGGGTAGCTCAGTTGGTTAAGCGTCCGACTTCAGCTCAGGTCATGATCTCACGGTTTGTGGGTTCGAGCCCCGCGTCGGGCTCTGTGCTGGCAGCTCAGAGCCTGGGGCCTGTTTTCGGATTCTGTGTCTCCCTCTCTCTCTGACCCTCCCCTGCTCGCACCGTCTCTCTCTGTCTCTCAAAAATAAATAAAAAGTATAAAAAATTAAAACATAAAAAGATTTTCTTGCTCTCCTCCTTTCCATCCCGCCCCCTGCTCACGCACGCTTTTCGCTCTCAAATTAAAAAAAAAAAAGAAAAGAAAAGAAAAGAAAAGACAGACAGTGAAACAAAGGAGTAATAATGGTTGTTAAGGGTTTTGGCCCTGATAATGTGTCATTAATGATACAGAGAACATTAAGAAAGGACAGGTTTGGAGAAGAACACAAAAAATTCGGTGTGGATATGTTGGTGGAAGCACCCACCAGACACTCAGGAGGAAATGTTTAGTGGGCAGCTGGATATTCAAGATAAAATCCACATTGGAGGGGCGCCTGGGTGGCTCAGTCGGTTAAGCATCTGACTTCGGCTCAGGTCATGATCTCATGGTTCGGGAGTTCGAGCCCCACGTCGGGCTCTGTGCTGACGACTCGGAACCTGGAGCCTGCTGCGGATTCTGTGTCTCCCTCTCTCTCTATCCCTCCGCTGTTCACGCTCTATCTCTGTCTCTGTCTCTCTCTCAAAAATAAACATTGAAACAAAAAGAAACATTAAAAAAAAATCCACACTGGAGACATAACTTTAGGAATACAGAGATACTATTCAAAAAGAATTTTTTTTAAAGATTTTTCATTTTTGAGAGCCAGAGAGAGACAGAGCGCGAGTGGGCAAGCGACAGAGGGAGAGGGAGACCCAGGGTCTGAACCAGGCTCCATGCTCTGCCCTGTCAGCTCAGGGCCCAACGGGGGGCTTGGACTCAGGGACTGCGAGATCATGGCCTGAGCCGAAGTCAGACTGGTAACCCACTGAGCCCCCCAGGCGCCCCAGTGATAGTATTTAAAGTGAGTGTGTCTTCGCTGACCTTACAACTGTCTGTACTGGACTTTATGGTACAGGATACATATATATACTACAGATACAGCGGTGTATAGGCGGTACTTTAAGGTTTCAGACTGGATGAAATCCCCCAGGAAGCAGGTAAGAGAACAGAGAAACAGCACGGGGGCTCAGGCCACTTCCAACAGTGACATTTCGATGGAAGGAACTGATCCGTAAAGGAGGGGACAGCGCTGGCAACTCAAAGAAAAAGCAAATATGCATCCCCACCCCCACCCCTCAAAGTGCGAAGCGGAGGGAAGGCCTCCCTCCTCCCAAGGCTGTTCGCGGACTGTGCCTCTGCCAGACGTTCAGCACACAGGTTGTCACCCAGGGCTGTAAGAGCCAACTCCGTAGGCAGGGGCGCCTGGGGGTGGGGGTGGGGGTGGGGGGAGGCCTCAGGCCGTTAAGCGACTGCCTGGCTGGGGTCACGACCTCGCGGTTCGTGAGATCGAGCCCCGTGTCGGGCTCTGCGCTGACCGTGCAGAGCCTGTTGGGGAGTCTCTCTCCCTCCAACCTCTCTCTCTCAAAATAAATAAGTTAACTTAAAAAATATGCAAAGGGCCTATTACAATGTCAAACCCACGCCAAGTACCCGCCACTGTCCCCGCTCCTCAGAGTCCACACCCGCGAGGTCCCCGGCTCCTCGGGGTCCACACCCGCGCGGTCCCCGGCTCCTCGGGGTCCACACCCGCCCGGAACCCGGGCCGCGGCCGACGGCTGGTCCAGACTGGCCGGGGAGCCGCCGAGAAGACGCCGCGTCCGATACCCACCTGCACGACTCGCTGCTTCAGCCTGCGGTCCACGAAGCTCGCGGGCCTGGGCTTCATCGCGCGTCCAGGGCAGCCGCAGCCTGGGCGCCGGGCTCCACGGGCACCGGGTCCTCGCCGGGCTGCCCGCGGCGATCGCCGGGCCGGCCGCTCCGCGTCCGCCCGCCCGCCCAGGCCGTGACCCCGGCGCTGTCCCACCGCGAGCGAGGAGAACGCCGCCGACGGCAGGGAGCCCTGCCCACAGCCGGAACTTTTCCGGGCAGCTTATTTTGCAGGCTTGTCCGGCGGGCCCTGGATGACAAGGACCCCTTTTGAACACGCTCAACTTTATTGTTCCCCGCTGCGCGGACACGAGAGCGCGAAGGTTGCTGGGCCTTCCGGCGAGCGTCGTGCGTCTTTGGGCTCGCCGGACGGCTTCCGGCCGAAGCCTGCGCGACGCCCCCTCGGTCTCGGCCGCAGCCTTAGCAAACCCCGAGCGTGGGGTCGCCCGGGACGGTGAAGGCGGGGTGAACCCGCGGCGTCGCCGCCGGGCTCCGCAGGGAGGCCACCGCTGGGCGCCGGCGGGTGTAAGCGGGGCGCCCAGGCGCTGGCCACTTCCGGAAACCTGGCCTTCTCCGATTTTCCGCTTCCGGTTTGTCCAGCACGTCCAGTGCAGGACTACAGCTTGTCCTAGACGCTGCCGGAATTTCGGTCAACGTCCGTGTTTGCCCGTGAGGTTTTATGCAGTTAGGGAGACACAGAGGGACAGTAAGCGTTAACACACACGCACACAGACACGCAGTTGCCGGCTTTCGTTTCCTTGCTTGGTTAATCGTGTATTTCAAGATTTCCTATTCCTATTTGAGCTCTATTCGTCTTATGACAGCAGGAAGTGGAGCATTGAGGCTGGGGTCGCGGGGAGGTGGAGTTGGAAGGCTGTGAGAGGTCTTCCCCAGGGTACCACAGGGCAGTTTTTCCTGCGCGTGCAGATCACGTCGCTGCCCTCTTCAGTGGTCCTTAGCCATGCGCCGAATACAGGTTCTCACTATGATCTTCAGAACTTTGGTTAACTTGGATCCCCCTTCGTTTCCCTCTTCTTCCCTGTGTGTGCACACTGCTTTCAGCTAAGCAGCATTGCCCGCGTTTATGCGTCGGTACGGTACAACTGGGACGAAGCGGAAGAGATTCCTGTCCCACGAGGCTCACGGTTGTGCTGCAAGTCGATACTGATAGACTGATAATACACAGCATTTTGCTTTCACCGACATATCCTCTGGTCTCCCGTGCCCTTCCTGGCCAGTCTATGACTTGTAGATTCCTAGCCAACCATCTCCCTTTCAGCCTTTCCTGATAGTTTCCTTCGTTAAAATCTCCGCCCTGGGAAGCCTCCTCGCGCTGAACAAAAATTTATTGAGTGCCTCCCAGTTCCGGTCCCTGCCCTGCCCCTGAGTCTTGTGGGGAAAAGCACAAGAATGACGATTGTACCTTTTTAGTAACATCTTTTTCGTAATTAGAGTAAGTATTTACGTACTTGGTTATATTAAGCTTTAGGAAAGATTTCTTACAGTAAATAGCACAAATATAGTCAATGCCCAGTAAGTTTTTTAATGTAATTTAGTTCCGTGCATGTGAAATGTACCACGGAGAATAAAACAGGCTGAAGGGCCAGCAGCATCCCCCTGTGTACCAAGCAGTATGGTTTACAGTCTATAATTGATCACAGAATACTGGTCTACATTTAGGGTTGGCTTCTTGGGTGCGTGACCTGTGGAGTCATAAAGGGCTTAGTGCTTAGAAGGTCCATCCCCACACTTGGTTTAATACTCTGCTCTTGACGCCTTTTCCCCCCCAAGTTTAGGCTAATGGGGATCATCAGTCTCTTTGCCCTGAGATCGTCAGAGTCACCTCCAATCTAAGAAGGTCTGATGACAAATGGGAGCACGGTAAGAGAGCCAGAAAAGGGGCCTCACTTATGAACCCCGAGCACAAGAAAGTATACAGCTCCTAAACCAGTCCTTGCTTCTCCCTACGGTTTATCTGTATTATGAATTATAAGTGTATTTTTAAAATATATTTTGCTTACGGGGACCCGGGTGGTTCAGTTGATTAAGTGTCTGACTTATGCTCAGGTTATGATCTTGCGGTTCGTGGGTTCAAGCCCCGCTTGAGGCTCTGTGCTGACAGCTTGGAGCCTGGAGCCTGCTTCAGATTCTGTGTCTCCTTCTCTCTCTCTCTCTACTCCTCTCCCGCTCGTTCTCTCTCTCTCTCACTCTCATTCTCAAAAATAAATAAACATGAAAAAATTAAAAATATTTTGCCTCGGGGTGCTGGGGTGGCTCTGTTCGTTAAGTACCTCTTGATTTCAGTTGAGGTCATGATCTCATGATTCATGAATCAAGCCCCACGTCTGGCTCCACACTGACAGTATGGCGCCTGCTTGGGATTCTCTCTCTCCCTCGCTCTTCCCCTTTCCTGCTCACTCTCTCTCTCTCTCAAAATAAATAAACTTAAAAAAAGTATTTTGCTTAATGTAATAGTATCCACAGTATTTCATTGTTAAAAGCATTGAATATTTAAAATATATGATATGAAATGCGCCATCTTTGATGATTATTTTTATTGACCATATTCTTGCCAACTCTAATTTTATTAAGAAATTTAATACCCTAACTCTAGAATTTTAAACTTGTTCTTTTCAAAAAATTTTGTATGGCTGTCAAAGGAAGGTATTACTTTTAAGAAATACAGTATTTCTCATTGTTCCTAATCAAAGGATTTCTTTCTTCTTTTCTTGGAAATAAAATTGACACACAGTGTTTCCACCTTGGAATTCTTAAAACTTTGTGAACAAGGAGCCCCTTACTTTAATATTGCCCTGGGAAATTTTGCAAATTGTGTGAGCCCTACAGACCTGAAGTACTTTCCAGAATGCCAGCTTATTAAGGGCAAGCATTATGTTTTTCACCACTTTATTACATCAGGTGCAGCAGGCAGTAATTGAAAGTAAGTTAATACTAGGTATTGATAATGATATGCTTGAACATTTTCCACTGGATTTCCTGCTAGTAATTACTGCCCTGAAGACAACTTCCATCACTTCTCGTGTTCAGATTAAATAGTAGCATACATCTAAACCAAAAGATGAGTGACGAGTAACCTGAGTGCATACGCATCTCAAGAACTTCTTGAGTAATTGGAATGTCCTCCAACCCCACCTAGTGGGACTGGCACATTTCACCTTCTGTGCTTCACGCCTTTGCCCTCTCAGACTTTGTATCTCACTGGCAAACAGCCTCTTGAATAATTGGGCTTTATAATTTGAGTGATGTATATCCTGACTTTCAGTGCTTTCGGGTATATACCTACCAGGATTGCTGGGTCATTGGTGATTCAACGTGTACCTTTTTGAACAACAAGCTAACTGTTCTCCACAGTAGCTGCACTGTTTTACATTCCCACCAGCACCGCGTGTGTCCGGTTTCTCTGAATCCTCCCCAAGGCTTGTTTTCTTTTTGTTTTTTAGTGAGAGCCATTTTAGTGTATATGACGTGAAAGTTCATTGTGGTTTAAAAAATTATTTTTTAATGTTTATTTTTGAGAGAGACAGAGCACGAGCAGGGGAGGGGCAGAGAGGGAGGGAGACACAGAATCCAAAGCAGGCTCTTGGCTCCAGGCTCCAGGCTCTGAGCTGTCAGCACAGAGCCTGACTCGGGGCCCGAGTTTACAAACTGTGAGATCGTGACCTGAGCCGAAGTTGGACACTTACCTGACTGAGCCTCCCACATGGTCCTGTGCCACATTTTTAAATTCATTAATCCACCAGTGGACGTTTGGATAGTTTCCTCTTCTCTGCTATCATGAACAACACTGCAATGAACACGGGTATGCAAGTATTTCTATAAGATCTTGCTTTCAGTTCTTTTGAATATATATCCAGAAGTGGGATTGCTGGATCACATGGTAATTCTACTTTTAATTTTTTGAGGAACCACCATACTGTTTTTCATAGAGGCTGCACCATTTTAAATTCCTATCAACAGTGTACAAGGGTTCCAATTTCTTCACATCCTCACCAACAGTTGTTATTTTCTAGGTTTTAAGGTTTTTGTTTTTGTTTTTTGATAGTGGCCAATCTAAGGGGTATGAGGTGGTATCTTGTTATGGTTTTGATTTGCCTTAGTTTGATAATGACGTTGAGCATACTTTTCATCTGCTTGTTAGCTATTTGTATATCTTCTTTGGAAAAAGATCTGCTTGAATCCTTGCCAATTTTGTAATTGGGTTACTTTATTGTTGTTGAGTTATAGGAATTCTTTATACTTGTTAACTCCTTATCAGATATGTGATTTCAAATATCCTCCCATTCCGTAGATTGCATTTTCATTCTATCAACAGTTTCCATGGATACACAGTTTTTTAAGTTTGATGTAGTTCCATCCATTTTTGCTTTTGTTGTCTGTGCTTTTGGCATCATATGCAAGAAATCATTGTCAAATCCAATGTCATGAAGCTTCCCTGCATGTTTCCTTCCGGGAGTTTTACGTTTTACTAACTTTATTTTATTTTATTTATTTTTACTTTTTACTTATTTTTTAATGTTTATCTATTTTTGAGAGAGAGAGAGAGAGACAGAGCACGGGGGGGGGGGGGGGCAGAGAGAGAGGGAGACACAGAATTTGAAGCAGGCTCCAAGCTGGCAGCACAAGAGCCCCACGCAGGGCTCAAAACCATGAACCATGAGATCATGACCTGAGCTCTGAAGTCGGATGCTTAACCTACTGAGCCACCCAGGTGTCCCTTTTTTGCATTTTTAAATTTAACATATGAACAGATACCATCAAAGATTAAAGTTAATCTCCAACATGAAACACAGACCAAAACAAAGTAATGGAAACAGAGAAATTAGAGGTAACAGAGGTAATGCACAGAGCAGAATATGTCAAATATACCAAAATGTATATCCTCATGGAAATGAGAAGATACTGTATCACTGAAACAAGAAGAGGATACTATAAAAATGAACAGAAGACAAAAAGGATCTCTTACAAATTAAAGAGATAGCAGTAAATAAGCTTCATCAGAAGTTTGTCAGGTAGAGTTGTGGAATTCCCATAGAAAGTAAAACAAACAAAATACACAGGGATGGAAATAAGAGAGGAACTATCCTGTGTTTAGGAGGTCCCAATGTATTAATAAAAGATGTTTTATGAAGCAACAAGGTACAAAAGTAAAAAACAGTAAAGAAGCAACCTTGAAAATTTATGAGAACTGGAAGGCATGTGTTTTCATATTCAACAAGTCCACTGAGTGCCTAGCACAGTGAAGAAGACGTGTCATCATGACATTTCAGAATGTCAGGGAAAAGGGAAGATCCTAAATTTTCCAGGGAGAATGGACAGAATACATCCATAGGATCAGGAATTGTAGAATGGCACAAAACTTTCAACGTAGGCACTAATGCAACCCAGAAGACAACGGAGCAATGCTGTGAAAATTATTCCGGAAAATAACCTGTATAGAATTAGTATAGAATTAACCTGTAATTCAAAATATTGGGGCACCTGAGTGGTTCAGTCAGTTAAGCGTCAGACTTCGGTTCAGGTCATGGTCTCGTGGTTCATGAGTTCAAGCCCTGCGTCAGGCTCTGTGCTGACAGCTCAGAGCCTGGAGCCTGCTTCATATTCTGTGTCTCCCTCTCTCTCTGCCTCTCTCTCTCTCTCTCTCTCTCAAAAATAAATAAACATTAAAAAAATTAAAAAACAATCAAGATAGGAGTAGAACAAAGCTAATCCCAGACTGCTAGGTCTCAAAAATTTATATCCATGTGTCCTTTATCTGGAATTCTCAGCCAGCAAGTGAGGAAACCATTCTGTTTGTGGAGAGTATGTATTCTGTAGGGAGGAGTCATTCATAGATGTGAATTATATCCTGTGGATTGATGGTGTCGTTCAGCTGTGTCCTTACTGATGTTCCATCTGCTGTATCCATTTCTGTTGGAGACTCATTGAGGTCTCTAATGGCGGATTCATTTATTTCTCCTTGTAGTTCTGCCAATTTCTGCCTCACATATTTTGATGCTCTGCTGTCAGGTCCATACACAGTAAGGAGTGTGTCTTCTTGGAGAACTGGCCTTTTATTATCATGCACTGCTCCTCCTATCCCTGATAATCTTTGAAATTTGGTTGGTCTATAATTCATATGATTTCTCCCACTTTCTTTTTTTTTTTTTAATGTTTATTATTTTAAGAGAGAGAGAGAGAGAGAGCGCCAGCCAGGGAGGGGCAGAAAAAGAAGAAGAGACAGAGAATCCCAAGCAGACTCTGCATTGTCAGCACGGAGCCCTATGCTGAACTCAAACTCATAAACCGTGAGGTCATGACCTGAGCTGAAATCCAGAGTCAGGTGCCTAACCGACTGAGCCACCCAGGTGCTCCTATCCCACTTTCTTTTGGTTAGTGTTAGCATGGGATATCATTCTCCATCCCTTTACTGTGTTTTCCCTCCAGCTTTATTGAGATACAGTTGGGATATAACATTGCATAAGTGGAAGGTGTACAGTGTAATTATTTGCTGCATGTTTAGTAAAATGTTTACCACAGTAGGGTTAGTTAATACTCCCTTTGCCTCATATAAATTACCATTTTGTTGTTATGGTGAGAACAGTAAAGGTTTACTCTTCTAGCAACCCTCCCTTTACATTTAATTTATATGTGTCTTTATATCTAAAGTTTCTTCTAGACAACATATAGTTGCGTCTTGTATTTTGATTCACTATGATAATCTCTGTCACATAATTTGTATGTTTAGACCATTAACATTTAAAGTGATTATTGGGGGGGGGGGCGCCTGGGTGGCTGTCGGTTAAGCGTCCAATTTCTGCTCAGGTCATCATGATCTCATGGTTCGTGGGTTCGAGCCCCGCGTCAGGCTCTGTGCTGATATCTAGCTCAGAGCCTGGAGTCTGTCTTCGGATTCTGTGTCTCCCTCTCTCTCTGCCCCTCCCCTGCTCATGCTGTCTCTCTCTCTCAAAAATAAATAAAACATTAAAAAAATTAAAAAAAAATAAGTGATTATTGGTATAGCTGTATCTATATCAACAACAGTTGATACAACTACCATGTTTGTTACTGTTTTCTATTCGTTGCCTTGGTCTTTTTGTCTTCTATGCTTTTTCTGCCATTTGGGATTTTAATAGAGCATTTTATATGATTCCTTTTTCTGTTTTTCTTAGCATGTCAATATGTCAATATCACCTTTCTTTTTTTAACCTTTTTTTTTTTAAGTGGTTGCCTTAGAGTTTGCAATACACATTTATGAACAATCCAGGTCTGCGTTTAAATAACACGATCCCACGCTGGCATTTTCAAATGGCCACTTTCGCCTTCCCCTGTTGGAAGAAGATTTTTCTTCAGTGTTTACTAGGAAAACGTGAGAGAACTCTAGGATATAAGATCACACTAGGGTGGCCGCTGGAGTTTTATATTCAGCCTTGTCCACACTGAGCCTCCGACTTTGTGTCAGTTACTGTTGAGGGTTTCCTGCCCCAGCTCTGGTTGGCAGAGGTTTCTGCCCCCACAAGTTGTGATTGTGACAGCCTTCAAACCTCTCCCATATTTGAAGCAGTGACCTCACTCTTCTGATAGATGTAAGAATTGTTGATTTTTTGGTTTATTTGGCTTTTTATTTGTTGTTAGGACCTAGTGGTAATCTGCTAGCTCCTTACAAGCCAGACTTGAAAACTCTTAACAGTTCAATTTGTCCTTTTAACGAGACCATGAGCACTCAAGCAGGGGAGGGGTAGAGAGAGAGAGAATCCCAACCAAGCTGACAGTGTGGAGCCCGATGCAGGTCTCGAACTCACTAACTGTGAGATCATGACCTGAGCCGAAATCAAGGGTTAGATGCTTAATTGACTGAGCCACCCAGGCACCCCTCAATTTGTACTTTTAAAAATGTAACCTATATTTTACTTAAACATTTTTTTAAGTTTATTTATATTGAGTGAGAGAGAGAGTAGGAGCAGGGGAGGGACAGAGAGAGAGGAAGAAAGAGAATCCCAAGCAGGTTTGGCACTGTCAGCACAAAGCCCAACGTGAGGCTTGGACCCACGAACCCTGAAATCATGACCTGAACTAAGAGTGTGATGCTTAACTGACTGAGCCACTCAGGTGCCCCAACCTATATTTTAAACCAAAAGCCTTGATCTCTCTGTTACACACACACACACACTACACACACCCTTATTGTTTTTGAATCCTGATCAACATCTTTCTCTCAAATTTTGCCACTGCAACCATGTTTTGAATTTTCAAGTAGAATGAGACACAGAGTATCTTGATTAGAACTTGCAACTCTAATCTTTGATTCTCCTACCAGATTTTTTATTTACTCAGAATTAAACAGAAGATAAAGAATATAGGATAGCCTGTGTTTTCTGCTCCAACTCGAGAGGAATGTGAGATTAAGTTTATGTTTTTAATAAAATATGGAATAATTTTAATGAAATCTCTCCTTACAGTCAGTATAGGTCATTCATTTTAGCAAACATTTATTAAACACCTGCTAATTGCAGGATGGAAGAAAAGGGGGTGTACAGAAACTAGTAGCATCTGTTAACTTTTACTGTAATCTAAGGCATGGCTGGGCACGAGGAGCAGGTGATGTGATGAGCGCTCTGACAGAGGTGTGCGCAAGTTCAGTGGGAGTGTAATCACAGCTGGTCTATAAATAATCTGTTCCCGGTCTGGCTTTAACCTATGAACCGTTGGTGATCCTGTGAATTTATGCCGTGTCCAGGAAATCCTGTTGGTTTGTGGTCATACTGGTTCCCCTATTCACCCTCTCCCCAGTGGTCTCCTTGCAGACAAACCTGACCCCTTCCGTACATACAGCGCACCAAACAGAAGGACGTTTTTAGAATGTAAATCGGACCGAGGTCCTTTATACTTAAAACTGGCCCGTGGTTTATCATCACGTGAAAATAAAGGGGAAACTTGCGGGAAGTGGGGGGCGGGTCCACAAGGCCCGTGTGACCTTTCCCTGCCACCTCTGATGGGCGGTCAACCCCCACCCCCGCCCCGTTCAGTGTCGTGCGGCCACTCTGTCCTTTTTTTTTTCCTGCTTCTTAAAGACGCCGAGTTTCTATGAGCAACTGGGCCTTTGCGATCCCGATTCGCACCGCCTGAAACACGCTATTGTTCAGATTTCAAATTAAATGTCAGTGGGGCAGCCTGGCTTTCTCTGATGGTTCAGTCTGCAACGTTTCCCGTCCTCTGCCCTCTTCCAGTTACTTACAACTGCCTGTCAGTGATAGATTTTTGTTGTTGTCCTCGCCTCTCCCACTGTAATGGAAGGTACCGGAACATAAGGACTTTCCCAGTCATTGATCGTGTATCCGCAGGGCCCAGGAGCTGGCATAGACTAGCTGCTCAGAAAGTACTGGTGGGGGGATGCCTGGCTGGCAGTGGGCTGAGTCTGTGACTCTTGATTCCAAGCTCGTGAGTTTAAGCCCCAGGTTGGGGGTGCAGCCTACTTAAAAATAAAAAATAAAAATAAAAAAAAGTATTGGTTGAACGGATGTATGACTTTGATAGAATTTGCCTTTGAAATAAATGGCCTTTTCCCTGTGACCCTCGGCCTGCCTGCCTGGTTTCTATGCCTGGGGTCAGAGCAGGGAGTCCGTGAAAACTTGTTAAGTGAACAAGACAACACACAACGTCTTCGAAAAATCTTAACGTCGGGGGCGGAGCGAGGCAGAGGCCTGGACGGTGAGGCCCGACGACAAAGCGGCATCAGGGAGGCGAGTCTCCAGCGGGGTTGTCGCGGTTGGACTTGCCCTCTGCGAGGAGAACGCCTTCCCATGGCCAAGTCGGGTGCCCGGCGGACGCCAGCGTTCGGTAAAACCCGGTGACTAATTCTGGCACCGTTTCCGGACCGGGTCAGGATTAGGGTGGAGCCCCGCCGTCGCCTCGCGGCCGCGTCAGTGCTCGCGAACTACACTTCCCGTCGTGCGTCGGGGCGGCGGCGGCGGACTACAAGTTCCGGCATGTCGCGGCGCCGGGACTACGCGCCCCAGCGGTCCCGGCGAGGGCCTATCAGGGGCGGGCAGGCGGGCGCGCCGGGCGCCGGGGCCGGTTTGACGGAGGGAGTGGCGGCGGCGGCGGCGGAGGATGGAGGCGGTGGTGTTCGTCTTTTCTCTCCTCGACTGTTGCGCGCTCATCTTCCTCTCGGTGTACTTCGTATCCTTGGCTGAGGCGGGCGGAGGCCGGCCGGGGCCGGCGCCCGGGGGACGGGGCTGCGGCGGGGCCGGGCAGGTGCGCGGGGGCGGCGGGCCCGGAGCCGGGCGGGAGGCCGACTCCGCTGCCCGCCCCCCGTCCCCCCGCCGCCGCCGCCGGGCCCCTCCCCTCCCCGACCCTGCCTGGGGCGCGCGGGCCGGCGGGCGTCCCCTCTGGTCGCCGCGGGGCCTTTGCGGCGGCCGCCCGGACGTCGGTGCCCGGCCGCGCCCGCACTTTGTGGTCCTGTGCTGTCGTCACGCGGTTTTCGGGGCCCCTGCAGGAGTGGGGGACCCGCAGCCGCTCGCCGGGAGTGTCCAGTCAGAGGTCCTTAAAAGTGGGAAGAATCCGCGCCAGGCTTGCACTTGTCTTTCTTTCCTCGGGCATCACGGGGGCTGCTTCCTTTGTAATGTTTTCCTTTTGCTCTTTTTGTTTGGTTGTTTGTTTATTGAGAGAGCGAGCGCGGTGGGGGCAGAGGGGGAGGGAGAATCCCAAGCAGGCCCCCGGCGGGCCGCTCAGAGCCCTGCGGCGGGGCTTGATCCCACCGCACGTGAGCTCACGACCGGAGCCGCCAGCAAGAGTCCGAAGCCCCCTCGGGTTGCTTTCCGAGCGAATTAAGCTTTCTTTTCCCCGGAGCACCCTGGCTTGCGGATAGGCGTGCGTGCGTGTTCTGTGCGACGTCGACCTTTGTTACGGACAGGGAGCCTGCTCTGGGGGGAGTGGACGCAGTTTGGGGTGAGGACCCCGTGCGCAGCCAGGGACTCGCTGTGCGCAGCGGTGCACCTGCCTCAGTCAGTTCTCCTGGGTGAGGTGGGAAATGTTCGCTTCCCAGGAAGGGGCGTGCGTGCGTTGTGTGTGTGTGTAGCGGGGACACGCGTTTGGCACCCAGCACTGTGCCTGCCCCGTGGCCACTGTGCTCTGCCTCCCGCTGTCCCAGTTCAGCTGCAGTTTTTACTTTAACTGATGAATTCTAATGAGAACCTCAAGTTGTTTTGATTTTGCTTTAAATATTTTGTTTATTTTTATTTTTCATTATTTTTTTAATGTTTATTCATTTTTGGGAGACAGAGCATGATCTGAGGAGGGGCAGAGAGAGGGGGAGACACAGAATCGGAAGCAGGCTCCAGGCTCTGAGCGGTCAGCACAGAACCCGATGCGGGGCTCGAACCCGTGAACCGTGAGATCATGACCTGAGCTGAAGTCGGACACTCAACCAACTGAGCCATCGAGGCGCCCCTAAAGATTTTAAGTAATCTGTACACCCCACAGGGGGCTCAAACTCACAGCCCCAAGATCAAGAGTCACGTGCTCCACCGACTGAGCCAGCCAGGCGCCCAAGAACCTTCATTTTATTAGGCTTGGTGAACTAACTGAAAAACCAGAATTACTGGCCTAAGTTTGGCGACCTATGTCCCTCTTGTGACATAAAGACCTGGGACCTACAGAGAAATCAAACATGGGTTTCTGGTTTTGCAGTGTGGAGAGCTAGGCTTGAGGATTTAAGTAGCCTTGGCTTTTTAAGGATTTAAAGTAGCAGTTTATGCACAAGGAGAAGCGTTAAGTGGACATTAAGGCACGTGTAGGGTGTGTTTTGCTGGGATTTAGCACGTTACTGTCGTTCCTGTCGTTTTGGTTAGTGGCCTGAGCTTCCTACTGGAGTGGGAGGGAGGGAACGGTTGGCATGGAAGTTCTGTAGGGATGGGAGTTTTCCCGGACTTCGAACCCCGAAGAAAGCCTGTGCCGAAGGGGGGAGCGGGGTGGGTATTCGGAATCAGACAAGAGCAAAGGTGCAGAGACAGGCGTGTTTATGGCATTCCTGGGTGATGGGGTCAAGGCGTAGAGCACCTGGAGCACACGGTTGATTTTGGCTGGAGAAGGTCAAGGTTGGAAAGGCTGGATTAGATCAGATTTTGAAAGGTTTGCATGTGAAGGTGGGGACAGCTTGAGCTTTCACTTCTATCCTCAAGGCAGTAGGGAGCCATGGAACGTTCTTGATATTAACAAATGGTGTGTTAGGAAGATGAATCCGTAGAGTGGGTTGGAAAGAGGAAAGACTGGAAGGTAAGAAACCGTTGGGGAATGGGCCTGCGTGGGTTTGAAGTAGGAATTCTAAGTGTGGCAGGTGGAAGGCGGGATTCACGGGTGGAGCGAGAAAGAAGTGAGGGACGGGCCCGGTGAAGGCTGCTTGTGGGTGGCGCGTGAGCCCGGAGGCATCGATGACCCCCCGGGGTTTGAGCTTGTGTCAGCCACAGAAACGAAACCCCATGGACGTGGGACCATTTGTGGGGACGGTGACAAGTTTGACTTCCCTTGTGTTGAGGTGATAGGGGAACATCCATACGGAAATGTTTAGAATTTAGGTGAGAACACTTACTTTTTTTGTCTTACTGGATACTTTCAAACGTTACAGTAGAAAGTGTAGTGGAAGAAACTGCATGTGTTTGGCGCCTGCCAACCGTGACCTTCAGCATTTTACTCTATTCCTTTCAGCTCTGTCCCAGCTATTTGGGATGGCGGGGAGCATTTGACAGTTCCCAGGCCTTGTGTCACTCATTTGAGGCCTTTTCCTTCTGTGTCCTCATGTTTTTCTTTGTGAGTTTACATTTTGTGCTAAAACCCATTTTTTGCTTAATTCTCCTAGAATATATGTTTACTGTGCAGAGTTTGGGAGAAAGAGAAACACTAGGAAAACAAATCGTCTATGAGGAGACATAACCACTGCTTACCTATGACCCCACTATATTGACAGTTTTGTATCTTGTTTCTTTTTTTCACATCTTGAGTCTTCAATGACATTTTATGGATCTGTCATAAGTACTATTTTTCTACTATTGGGAATTCAGGTTTTTCACATTTAAATTGTTTTTATAGGTCTTATTTTCCGATTCTTATGGTCATTCTCACATTTTGAGGAACTCAGATTGGATGTTCTGGTATGGGTCACTTTAGAATTGAGCATAATAAGATTCTTTGTGAAAATAATTTGTTGAAGGGACGTAAATGAGAAAATTGAGTTGTCTAATGAGTGAACTTTAAGGAAATAATTTTTTTCAAGGCAAATTTAATTCTACACTACAGTTGGATTTTTTTCTGACATTTAAGAGCAGTTAGGTATATAAAAAAAGTCTCATAGGGGCGCCTGGGTGGCTCAGGTTGTGATCTCACGGTTCGCGAGTTTGAGCCCCACATCGGGCTCTGTGCTGACGGCTCAGAGTCTGGAGCCTCCTTCGGATTCTGTGTCTCCCTCTCTCTCTGCCCCACCTCTGCTCATGCTTGTGTGGTCTCTCTCTCTCTCAGAAATAATAAATAAAACATTAAAAAAATTTTTTTAAAGTTTTGTAATTCCTTATCTTGATCCTCAGATAATTACATTGTCTGATTTAGAATGTGATTATATTAATGCTAGATCATGTTGCTCGAAATTAAACAAGGTAAGACATTTCTTTACTCATTTTCTGTGTTCAAGGTTGTTATCGGTAACCAACATAGGTCTATGTGATTTTGAAGTGCATGTTGTTTCTTACTCATTGGAATGTCTGTTCAGCTGCTGCTTTCGGGCAGTATTTTAGGTCGTGAAACTGTACGGAAGACCCCACTTCAAATTTTGTTTCTTTACTTTGCCTCTACCGTGTCCCTGTGTCCATTGGTACTTTAGGACGAAAACGCTCATTATGAGGATAATTGTTTTTGTCTTCTGTGTCAAAACCCATTGTCCCTGCTCGTGACTAAAAAGCTCAGTCTGTTTTGTTGCATCAAAGATGACCTTTTCTTCGTGGCTTGCTGAGAAATGGAATTAACTAGTCGATTCGTTTCAAGCCACTCTACCTTTTAGCGCGTGCTCAGAACTCCGTGTTGGCAAAGATGCTCTGAACTGCAGAGTTTGTCTGGACACAGGGAAACCAGTTAGTCCTGACTCATTTTACGAGCTGAGCAGACAGAAGACTTTGTGGATGAAAGTTCATGTCACAGCTCAGTGAATACTGCGAGGTGCTGTCAGCTTCACCTAGAAGTCCCTCATCTGCATCTGCTTCTGTCTCTCTGGCCCATGAGGGGAAAAAAGTGACATTCGGGCAATTAACGTTTCTCGTAAACTATCTTTCTCCTTTTCTTTTTTTCTTTATTTTGAATTTTCCAGAATGTGGTTTAATACAGTGATAGATCTAAATATAAGATTTTGTATTTATCTTCCAAACTGCAAGACTTTTTTAAAAAAATCGAGATGTAATCAGTATTACATTACTTTCAGGTCTCCTCATCTTGGGAAGAATGCTAATATATTTTACCAACTGGGTTGTATTTTTTTTTTTTAATGATTATTTGTTTTGAGGGAAAGAGTGTGTGTGTGCATGTGGGGGAGGGACAGGGAGAGAGGGAGAGAGAATCCCAGGCAGGGTCCAAGCTTAGCACAGAGCCTGACACGGGGTTTGATCTCACAAACCGTGAGATCATGACTGAGCTAAAATCAAGAGTCCCAACGTCCAGTGGACTGAGCCACCCGGGCGCCCTCCCCCTTTTTTTTTCTCTCTTTTTCAACAACTGTCATGTACTGGATAATTCATCTGCTGGGTTATTTGCCCGTTCTCCTTTAAAATTTTTATCCCTTGGGGCGCCTGGGGGGGCTCAGTTGGTTAAGCGGCCAACTTTAGCTCAGGGCATGATCTCACAGTCCGTGGGTTCGAGCCCTGTGTTGGGCTCTGTGCTGACAGCTCAGAGCCTGGCACCTGCTTCAGACCTGTGTCTCCCTCGCTCTCTGCCCCTCCCCTGCTCTCACTCTGTCTCTCTCTCAAAATAAAGACATCAAAAAAAAAAAAACTTAAAATTTTAACCCTATGGCTTTTTTGTACCTTTTTGTTTTAAGATTCCCTCTGCTTTATCTTCTGATCTCCTACGTACACACCATTTACGGCAAGGTTTTAATTTCTGAAACCTTGTTCCTTGCTCCGGTGGGAGTGTCCTAGGTTTCCGAGAATCTCGATATTGTAGTTTTGAAATTTCCTTCTGCTTCCTACGTTACATCTGTTCCTCCAGGCTCCTTTCCCTTTGTGTTTTCCCCTCTCCTGTCGGAGGGTTTCCTCAGTTTCTGGTTCGCGGGCGTCTGGTCATACTTAGGGTAAAGCACTCACACGCTCCCGGAGGCTCCACACGTGGGCCAGGCCGTGGGCCCACTGGTAGGCAGACCGACCTCACTGCGGGGTGATTGGCATCTCCCCGGACCCTTGTTGGGCACCGGAAAGGGCCGCTGTTTGTACGTGTTCTCTCGTGTGCCGTTCAGTTACTCCACGGGAGCGCTCTGCAGGCTCCCGCCGCGGCGCTGGGAGCCCAGGGCCGCTATTCAGGGGGCAAGTCAAGGGCAGAACACCTGGCTCAGGAGGGAAGACCATGGAAACACAGGGCTTGGTTGAAAGTAAGTAAAGCAAGCAGAAGAAAGTGAAGTGTCGCTTCCTAAGACTTGGGCCTCTGGTTTGGCTATACAACAAGCCAGGGACTGCGGCCCAAGGTAAGGATCCCAGTTTGGAAGCGACGGCTGGGGGCGGAGGGCATGGCCGGTGGTCGTGGTCGCGGTCGCGGTAACCTGGCTGCGTTTGCGGGGTGCTGGCTCTGCGGGAGGCTCGCCCGGGCGGCGGCGTCTAGTTCGCCGCCTCTTGCCGTGCGGGTGTCCTCATCCCTGGTTTAGAGATGAGCAAATTGTGGCTCCCAGAGGGGGAGCAACCTTTCTGAAGCCTGCGTGGCTGATAGTAGGGGAGAGCAGGGACCCCGCTCCAGGTGTTACCCGTGTAGGCGTTGTGCTCAACTGGTTACACTTCAGAAACTCCATGATACGTTTTTTAAAACTTTGTTGATTGCAAATTGGGTTTAAGGCCTAGCAGATCCCTTCTTTGTTTACTAAAAAACGTACCTAAACTCAAAATGCAAGAGACCTGGGGCCAATGTGTTTGGACTTACAGTATGTTATTCTGCCACTAAGGAGCTTTGTGATCCCGGGCCAATTACTTAACCTCCCTGAGTTTTGCTTTTTTCGTTTCTGCAAGAGGCAGTTTGTGTCTGCGTAAGTGTTACTGTCAGCTTCCGTGGAAAGGAAAAGTGTCACTGGTAGGAGAGGAAGATGACTGGTGAACAGAGGACCTGTGGCCACAGCTGTTGGCACATGAGCAGTAGAGTGCTGCGCGGTCAGCAGCGCGCACATGAGGGCCCGGGTGCCCTGGAGCCAGCAGGCTGGGATTCCCGTATCCGGGTTCATTGTCATACTTGTTCAACTTCGCACTGTTACTGTGACTGTCAGAGTACCTGTGTGTGTGTGTGTGTGTGTGTGTGAGAGAGAGAGAGAGAGAGAGAGAGAGGATTTCCCTCAGGGTTCTCTGGAGATTGGAACATGTTTAAGATTGATATTCTGACTTGCAATGCAGTGTATATTTGGATATAAACCACTCCAATTAGAGTGAGGGGCTTTGGCACAGACCTTGGAATAGCCAGTAAATGATGCTCTGATGTTTCCCCAGTTGTCATTCATACCTGCTGAGTGAATGAATCTGGACCTTTGCTGAGGATAAAAAGTAATTGCAATTTAAGTGCCTTAGTTTTAAGTGGGGTGTGACGTGTTTGCACGGCGTGAGCAGTTACAGCTCTATGCAATCTGGGTCATCGGAATCTAAAAATAAATCTTGGAACTCTAGCTTGTAAAGTCTCTGCGTATCCATCGATTTAGCTTCAGCTGACACGGACACTCTGGAAGCACGCAGTGTGGCCACGTAATGCCATGTTCTTTCCTTGCAGTGGGTCGTTCCGGAGTTGATTGGCCACACCATCGTCACCGTGTTGATGCTCATTTCATTGCATTGGTTCATCTTCCTTCTCAACCTGCCCGTTGCCACTTGGAACATATATCGGTGAGTATGATTTGTTTACTAATGCTTTGTGTCCTGGCAACTTAAAGGACAATTAAAAAATTTTTTTATGCTTTTTTGTCTGCAATAAAATACATGCTAGTCACAAAATAAAGGACAGCAGAATGCCACAGGAAGTCAGCATAAATCCCTGTTTTTATTTTGGTGGACGGGGCAAGTAGCAGTTTGCATGGTCCGGTCTTCTAGTCAGAACACAAATTTACATGCGTAAATTTTAAAAATATGTAACGTTCAGTTGTGATGTCTAAAGACATATGTGTTTTCCATTAAGAATGCTCAAAAGCCAGGGGGCCACCTAGGTGGCTCAGTCGGTTAAGCGTCAGACTTAGGCTCAGGTCATGATCTCGCGGTTCATGAGTTCGAGCCCCACGGTGGGCTCTGTGCTGACACCTCAGAGCCTGGAGCCTGCTTCAGATTCTGTGTCTCCCTCTTTCTCTCTGCTCCTCCTCCACTCACACTCTGTCTCTCTCTCAAAAATAAACAAACATTGGGGCACCTGGGTGGCTCAGTTGGTTAAGCGTCTGACTTCGGCTCTGGTCATGATCTCACAGTTTGTGGGTTCGCGCCCCGCGTCGGGCTCTGTGCTGACAGCTCAGAGCCTAGAGCCTGGAGTCTGTCTTCGGATTCTGTGTCTCCCTCTCTCTCTGACCCTCCCCTGCTCACGCTGTCTCTCTCTCTCTCTCAAAAATAAATAAAACATTTAAAAAAATTAAAATAAATAAAATAAAAAAGTAAACATTAAAAAACAAACAACAGTAAATAAATAAATACTAAAAATAAGGTGCAGTTAGAATAAGGAGGGGGTGCCACTGGCTCAGAAAAGCGTGAGTCTTAAGGTCCTTAGTCGGAGTCCCATGCTGGGTATAGAGATTACTTAAATTAATAAGACTTAAAAAAGAAGGACAAAGAAGAGAATAAAGGAGGGTGGGAGGAGGTAATAGGGAGCACACAAGAAGGTAACGGAAGGCCGTGAGGAGGAGGAAGTGAGCAGATGTGGGGAATGAATTTTAAAGATCATGAGACTAGGACCTGAGCCACAGAAGGGATTTTAGATCTCGGGACCTCTTTTCCAGAGGGAAACCATTACTTTTTCTTGTAAGTTTCTCCGTGCTCTCGCATGGTCATCCCACAGACCAGCACCCTGACCTGAGCTCCGCTGAAACACGGGCCCCTGCCCCAGCTGGCAAGGTGCCGTCCCACACAGACTTGGAGCATGTCCCAGTGTCCCCGTGATGCCACTGGGCGGAACAGGAACTTGGGAGGGAGAGCAGGAACCCTGAGACCGGATCTCAGTGATACCCCAGCCCGCACCATCATTCCTCTGCGACGGCAGAGAGCACCAGAGGAAGGGATGCTCCGTGCGGCTTCTGTGCCCGGTATCAAGTATGGTGGAAGGTTCTAGCAGGTTTACTGCGGGGGACAGAAAAGTCCATGGATTCTGTTTCCCATAATCACAAGATCATGTGGGTTTATTGCCCTGATAATGCAGTGACAGATTGACTGGCTGTTCACAAATGTATGTGCTACTTAAAAAGATTTAAAAAAAATCAACAGATGGGTCCTTTCCCCTTTTCAGACACCTGCACTTCTTGCTTTTGGGGACGCAGACCTACGTGGAATGGGCTCTGCCCGCAGGACCAAGAGGCAAAATAAGTAACTGAGTAACAAAATAAGCAGCGAGCTTAAGTACAAGGTGGGCTCGAGTGCCCAGGGTGACGGGGAGGCCTTGAGCTGGGACCTTCCCAGGAGGGGGTGTCTGCAGAGCCTGCAGGAGGGGGAAGGACAAGGGAGTGCTGGGGGGCCTGAGGCCAACACACAGGGTCTATGTAGGGCCGTCAGGTCGCAGGCGCGTAGACGAGGCCACAGCAGCAGCTGGTGTTGCCCCTCAGATGCGCCACCCAGAACCGTGAGCATCGGGCCGGGGAGCTCATGTGTCCCTGTGAGCGCCGGCGGCAGACGTTCACCCAAAATGAAGCCCAGTACCCGTTAGCAGTCTCCCCTCCCTTCCCCTTCCCTTCCCTCTTCTCCCCTCCCCTCCTCTCCCCTCTTCCTCCCCTTCCCTCTTCTCCTCTCCCCTCCCCTGGCCCTAGGCAATCAGCAGTCTACTTTCTGTCTCTCCTAAGATTACGTATTCTGTGCAGACCTGTTGTACAGGAGACATCAGTATGTGCTCTTTTGTGACTAATTTGTCACTCGGCACCGTGTTTTCCAGGCCTGTCCGTGTGTGGCAGGTACCATGTTCTTCATTCTCTTCAGGTGCTGAATCCTGTTCCAGTGTGTGGACAGACTGCATTTTGTTGATGCAGTTGATGGGCATTTCAGTTGTTTCTAGTTTCCAGCTACTACGAATAATTCCCCTGTGAACATCCCTGTGCGTGTTCTTATGTGGACACGTTTAACTTTTCCTAGGAGTGGATTTGCCGGGTCACGTGATAACTTTATGTTGAACTTTTTCAGGAGCTGCCTGGGGGTTTGGAAGCAGCCACACCATTTTGCATTCCCAGCAGCTGTGCATGTGGGTTCCTGTTTCTCCACATCCTTGGCAACACCTGTTGTTGTGTGTCTTTTTTATTTTTATTTAAGTAACGTCTACCCCCACGATCATGACCCCCGGAACGAGAATCGCATGCCCTTCCGACTGAGCCCGCCAGGCGCCCCTGTGTCTTTTCATGTTAGCCATCCTGTTGGGTGTGGGGTTTCCCTGGTGACTGGTGATCCTGGGTACTTCTAATGTGCTTCGTAGCCATTCGTGCATCTTGTTCCTTCTGTGTGCTTTTGAGCAGCTAAGCTGATGAAGTAAGTGGTCTTTGGAAAGGTTTTCCTGGGAACATCGTGTGGGAAGGACCAGCTGGAGACGGGTGGGGCTGGAGGGCCAGGGCAGGGCTGTGACTCGGGCATGCAAAGGACACCCCCGTGTGAGTGGGACTCGGAGGGGAGGGTGGATGGAGTCTGACGAGGGCTGGGGCGGCCAGGACCCGGCAGGAGAGGCCTCTGAGACAGAGCGGAGGGCAGCCTCCCGGACACTCGGTTGTTAAAAACCCTCTACTCAGCTCTCAGGTTCTTGGGGGCGGCGGGGTTTCGGGGGGATTAAGTTTGCGGAACTCGGGGCATTTGCGTTTCACAGACGTCAGTGTGAGAAGCGTGGGTGGCAGGAAGGGGCCGGCACACGCCGGATAGGGCACGTCCTTGCACACGTTTCCCGAGGGGTGTTGAAGCAGGCGGACGCTCCCCAAGTGAGCCGGTTCCTCGGCTGTAAGGGGTCGTGTGGGGAGCACCTGTTACACACGCAGTGATGGGAAGGAAGGGGAGCCTGAGAGACCCCCTGCGTGTTAAGCACAGGACCTTCAGGATTTTTTTAAAAAAGTCAGAGTCCCTCCCGAGTCTGGGAACACCGGGTTGAACTGGTCTGGAGTCGGAATGCGGCATGGGCTCACGGTGCCCTCTCTCCCCTTGGCTTGTGGCCCTGCTCCTGTCCCCACCGTGGCCACACCTCCACTGCTGCGCAAAGGACATTTCCGATTTGTCAGAATATTATCACTTAGGGGCACCTGGGTGGCTCAGTCGGTTAAGCGTCCGACTTCAGCTCAGGTCATGATCTCACAGTTTGTGGGTTCGAGCCCCGCGTCAGGCTCTGTGCTGACAGCTCAGAGCCTGGAGCCTGCTTCTGATTCTGTGTCTCTCTCTCTCTCTCTCTCTGACCCTCCCCCGCTCAAGCTCTGTGTGTGTCTCTCTCTCAAAAATAAACATTAAAAAAAAAAATATTATCGCTTAATAATACTGTGCACTTAGCCCGTTTAAGGGTTCCGTAAAGTTAGACATTACCTGCTGGGTCTGAACTATTTACTGTGTGAAGAGGGGTTTTGTTTACCACGGTAGCACTTACTCCACAGCATTTCCCTTCCATGTTCTCTAAATTGTGTCTGTAAACCGGGCCCCCTTCACGGACCTTGTGGATGGAGGTGCGTCATCCCGGAGCAGCAGGAGCTTCTCTCTCTTCACAGTCTTCTGTGCAATGGGAATAATTGTTTGACACTACACCTCCTCATAGGTGTCGGGGGAATTGCGTTAATTATATCATAACTCTCCAGGTAAATAAGAACTTGATAAAATTGATTTGGTTTTGGAGTCCCCGTCACTGTGTCTGCTGGAAAACGGCTGTAGGTGTGTCCGGTTTAGGAGTTTTCTACAGCTGGGTAAAAAGGTCTCAGCATAAAATGCCCGTCTCTAGAGTGTCACTGGATTTGTTCGAGGGCAGAAAATTAACACCCAAAATTAACAAGTGTTGTATCTTTCAGAGGAAAACCACATGGTGGCCCACGATGTCGTCGCACTAGTCCATCCGTGTCTGGTCTGAATTTAAGGCCGCTGTGATTGGTCACTGGGAAAGGCTGCTTGTTGTTGGCTTCTTGTTTTGAATATTTATGCTGATGACCGGATTTCCTTCTGTCGTGTGTGCATCAGGTTCATCATGGTGCCGAGTGGTAACATGGGGGTGTTCGACCCGACAGAGATCCACAATCGGGGTCAGCTGAAGTCACACATGAAGGAAGCCATGATCAAGCTCGGTTTCCACTTGCTCTGTTTCTTCATGTATCTTTACAGGTGAGTCCTCGGGCCTCCTGGCCTTTCCCCGCACGGACACCTGCTCGTGGTGGGGGGCACGTTAGCGTGCTGTGGGTTCTGCATCGTCGCTGCGGAGCCTCGGGGGAGCCTGTGGGGTTCTCGTAGCCTGACCTTTATGTCCTCAGATCAGCGACCTGTCTGACGTGCCTTAGGTACTCGGGGTGTTGGTTACTCCGTGGCTGCGGAGGCCGTCCGCGTGCCTCACACTGAGCGTTCCCCGCCCTGCCCGGCCTCTGGACCTCACTGCCGGCCCTGAGCAGTGTAGACACTCTCCCAGGGACCTGCCTGCCGCGGGTATCCCGGGGATGTGGTGTGGACTTAGGTGTGGCACTGCCTCGCCACATGCCAGGCGCCTGTCCCTGTAAAACTGTATCTGCCTTCCAATCGTGGCGGATGGGGAGTGAGGGGTACCAGCAAGGGCTGGCTCTCAGACGCGGGAAGCCTCGTGCGGTCCTCTTAACCTTAAATTGTGTTTCAGAGATAAACATGCCACCTTTTCCCTCATCTGTCGCCAGGCCAAGGAATAGAGCAAAGAAAAAAAATCATGTGTGTATGATTTGATTAAACCTTTAGGAGACTAGCAGTCAGGCTTAACCTTTATATGCAGGCTTAATGAGATCATTCCTATTTTTTTCCCCAGCTAAATTTGAATTTTTCACACAGGCATGAGGACTCTTAGGAAGAACTTGTGTTGGGCTAAATTTGTCACTCAGAGGGTTCGGATAATTAGAAACTGCATAGAGATGGCAGGTTTTTTTCTTTAAGTTTGTTTATTTTGAGAGAGAGCAAATGCAAGCAGGGGAGGGGTGGAGAGAATCCCAAGCAGGGTCCACGCTGCCACACAGAGCCCGACGTGGGGCTCAAGCCCACAAACCGTGAGATCCTGATCCTGAGATCAAGAGTCGGACGCTCAGTGGGTGGAGTTTTAACAAATTGCTGTTTTGTCTGAAGTCCGAGCCGTTGCAGCCTCCGCCCGGAGTATTGGCTTCCTGGGACCCTGCAGCTGTGCTCACTACACCCACTGACACTGGGTCCAAACTAGTGTCGAAGCTTTCCTCTTCGTCGTTGATCATGTTTGCTTTTCTGTATTTTATTTTTCAACTTGCGTAATTTATTTTTTAAACGTTGGTTTATTTTTGAGAGAGAGACAGAGTGTGAGCAGGGGAGGGGCAGAGAGAGAGAGAGAGAGGGAGACACAGAATCTGAAGCAGGGTGCATGTTCCGGGCTCCGAGCTGTCAGCAGAGAGCCCGATGCAGGGCTCGAACTCATGAACCGTGAGATCATCACCTGAGCTGAAATTAAGACTTAGATGCTTAACAGACTGAGCCACCCAGGCGCCCCTTTAATAATTTTTAAAAAGTTTACTTATTTTTGAAAGTGAGTGTGTGAGCAGGGGAGGGGCAGTCAGAGAGGGGGACGGAGGATCCAAAGTAGGCTCCATGCTGACAGCAGAGCCCGACGTGGGGCTCAAACTCATGAACCATGAGATCATGACCTGAGCTGAAGTTAGACGCTCAACCGACTGATCCACGCAGACGCCCTTGTCAGATTTCTAACGCAGGGATTTCACGCCCGTCCTGTCTGGCTTGCCTGCCGCGTGGCGGACGTGCACATCCATCCGTGTTTCTTACACAGAATGAAAGGGGGAAATGCCCGCCTTCTTTAGATAGCAGTGGGGTCGATGCCGTTGGTGTTTTGCTTAGGTGCTGCTCTCGTGCAGTCTGGAGGTGGCTGTTTACTGCGGGACCCAGGGCTGGTTCTTAACCTCTCTGTGCCTCAGTTTTTTTGTCTGAAAATGGGATGGTATCTAATACCTACCTCACCGGATTGTGATCTGGACTAAACGAGATAACGTGTGTAAAGCCCATAGGTTTGTGCTGACTGGCGGTAAACTCTCAGGATCTTCCACAGGGATTAGCTGCTCCCGTTAATCTGTGCTGTGCATGGACTACACTTGGTTTGGTTAAATTTGGACAACAAATCACACCATTAGTGACGTGTAACGGGGTTTCCATGAATTTTGGTCATCTGAGCAGGAAAGAAAATGGTGGGAGTTTCGTTGCTGCTGTTAACTGTGGTGGTTTTAGCCGAGTGGTTACTGGGCGCCTGCGGAGTGTCGGACGCTGTCAGGCCGTGCGGGCGGCCCCCAGAGCAGCCGGGAATCCCGAGTGGGAGCGGGGGGCCTGCCCAGTGCACTGCCGGGCTGCGGTCTGCACGCGCAAGAGAATTAATGTTCTCTTTGCTTTTCTGTATTTGCTCCAAACTGTAGCCCAATGTTGGTTTCAGGTTGTACTCCCCTCCCCTCCCCTCCCCTCCCCAGTTACTTATTTTTTTTCTAATTGAAAAAAATTAGGGCTTCGAGAGGCCCTAATTACACATTTTTTAAAAAGTTTATTTCTTGAGAGCGCGCGCACAAGCTGGGGAGGGGCAGAGAGGGAGAGAGAATAGCAAGCAGGCTCTGCACTCGGCACAGAGCCCCACCTGGGGCTCCATCGCACAACCATGACCGAGCCACCCAGGCGCCCCTCGACATTCTTTCACACGTAAATGATTATCTGTTCCTTGCTGAGCCTCAGAGACACGAGTGTGGACGGACCGACTGTGTAGGAACAGTGCTGAGGAGATGGGGCTAACACAAGTCTCTTCTCTCCACAGTATGATCTTGGCTTTGATAAATGACTGAGGCTGCTTGAGCCGTCTACACCACCGAGCGCAGTCGAGGAGCCGGAGACCATGTGAATCATCCTCAGAACCGTGACCATAACAGTATATTTTTTCCTCTTTGAACAAAATAAAATATTTTTGCTGTATTTTTACCACATAAAGTATTTAAAAAACACGAATTGAGTTTTTGTAGATTTCTGGTTCTCCACTTCAGCCTGAACTCCACCCCGTGGTTCTCATCGTCGTATGTTGAAGATTGGTATTTGCACTTAGCACGGCCGCCCCAGCCTTGCCCGCCGCACAGACCCAGGGAAGCCCGTAGGCAGCGGAAAAGGCAGAGCGCAGAGCGACGCTGGCCACCCAGGCAGAGGAGCAAAGTGTTAGCCTTTGGCCTCTACTGTGGCAGCTTCGGACGTTCCGTATGGTTTACAGGTTTATGGGACTGTCCGCTCAAAGTCTTCTCATGACAATGTTAACAGAAAATGACATTTCAAAAAGTATCTTATTTCTTTGCAGAATTTGTGAAATCTTAGAAGCCATTTGCCCAGGTACAGTGTAATTCCTGCTTCTAGAAAGGAAAATAAATCAGAAACGCAAAATTTTATCAAGCATTTTCATTTAAAGCCACAGCCTCCAACGTCCGCCTCAGGCCCACACGAGCGCACTGGCTCCAGCCGGGTCCTGCCCTCGTGTCCCAGCCAGTCCCGCTGCATTGGTCTCTCGGGGGCAGTGGTTTGGGGCAGTGATTTTGTACAAGATGCTCGTCAGCTTAGAGCAGGAATAGCTGGTCGTGGAGTGACCGTGGAGCCCGTCACCACTCTGCCTGGGGCCTCGTTAGTGCGCCGATGACCGCTGTGTGACACGGGAGACCCGGATGAGCCGCTCCTGCAGTTGGTGGGAGCACTGCGGAGCATCGACCTCTCTGGCTCCTCCGGGTGAAGTGAGCGGGGCCGTTTCTGTTGCTCCTGTTTGGTGTCCTAACGCCGCGCTCTGCAGTGCTGCCCGAGCGCCGCCGCGGAGCCCGAGGGTGAATCCGGTGCGTGGGGCTGGCAGTGACAGTGTGGAGGGGAGGTGTCCTGCCGCCTCCTGGGCCCCAACAGGCCCTCCCTGTGGCATTTGTGTCTGTGCCAGCAAAGGGCCAAGAAGCTGCGACCGAGAAGGTACCTTTCTTACCTTTTCCTTTGGAGGCACCTGCCTGTTTGAGAAGAAAGCCGGTTCTCTGCCATCCTCCCTCCTCCCGTGGCTCCCGGTGTCCCCTCGAGTTCCGAAAGCGGTGAAGCTGGGGGAGAACTCAGGCCCTTAGAGCCCAGAGGCGAAGTGTCACCCCAGGAAGCTTGCAGGTGCTGGGGGCTGTGACCTGTGACCAGAGTGGTTTCCTTTCTCCCACAAGCCTTCCAGGAGCCTAGCGGGAGCCCATGTGCTCTCGCTTCTGACACGCTCACTGTGGTTACAGCTGCACAGTGCCTGTCTCGTGTGGCTGGTGTGCGGCAGGGCCGGGGGTGACTAGCATGGGCGTGTATTTTTAGGGGGTCTTCCCTAAGTGACGGTGAGGGGCAAGCACCGGCTCTCAAAGCTGTGGGTGACATGCTAAGGTCCATGTGCTGTGTTTTCCCTGGAGGGGACCCGTGTCGCTGCTGCTGGAGGTGACCTTGGAGCCCCAAGGTTGGCCGAGCCCACTCCTTCCCTGTCTGCTGGTGAAGGCAGGATCTGGGGGCCCCCACTGAGTGCCGAGGAAGCCAGACTTGATGCATTTGGGCCCCCAGGGACCCCTGGGGACAGAGCACACGCGCAACCCTGCGCCCCCTGCCTCTCCCGCACAGGACACAGTGCCTTGCACTCAGCAGCAGCGAACGACTGAACCAACGACTTCAGCAGGAAGGCCCAACGGAGCAGCACCAGCCCAGCCCCGCTGTCTTTGAGGCCGGACTGGAGGCCGTGAAACCCGAAGCAGGGGTGGCGGAGTGTCCCGGGTGGGGTGTGACTGTCCCCAAACGTGAGTAATGCTGTCCTGGTTGTGCAGGAACCGGCAGCGAGCTGGAGGAGGGTCTGAAGCCCTGCAGGTGCCGCCTAGGCACCCGCCACCTGTCACGTGCACTTTGGACCAAGGGTTCCCTGCGTGGCTAACAAAGGACACGTTCCCGAGAGGTGACGCTCCGCAAGGTTCTTCCGGCTTCTGCAGTGAAGAGTCATGGTTTTCAGTGGTGCCTTCTGTGAAAATTCTGAAGGCAGTAAGTAGTCAACTTGTTCTTGGTTAAATCTGTATCCTCTTTGGTTGGTCCTGACGCATCTGAGTTCCCAAATGAGGGTCACCCAAAGCCGGAAGGGTGGCGGGAACTGTGGCCGTCCCGTCCGAACTGCGGGGGTCTTGGGGGTAACTCGGCCCCCAGTCAGCTGCTCCTTCAATTCCTTGACAAAGGCTGCTTCCCCGGGGAGGCCACTTTGACAACTACTCCAGGTCCCATTCCTCGGGGGCCCCTGGCGGGACCTGACCTCGGCTCCCAGGCAAGCCCCTCCAGTTGTCACTGGACTCGATAATCAGTGACAGTGTGACACGGAGTCGAGGAGGACAAGGAACAGATCTCCTTTGACAGCCGGTCCCACGTTTATTTTGCAGGCTGGATGCATGCGGGGTGAGCGCTAGTGCCGTGCCGGCGGGCCCTCCATCCTCCCCGTCAGGACCCGAGCGGCCGCACGGGAACATACTGACTTTTGAAGACCGTGACGAAATGGTTAATGTTATTTGGTGATTTTTGTATCTTACCAGCTGCAGTAATCGGTCGTGAGTACTCTTGTTCTATCCATAATCTGCCCCCTCCCTGCACTGTTCTGGAAGTCAGATGGTTTGGAATAGGAGACGTCATTACATCTGTGCTATTTGTCCACATCGCTCTAAGAGAACGGTTCCGAAAACACACACACACACACACACACACACACACACACGGCCACAGTACCGATATCCTACATAAACTAGGGATGTCTTGGTCCGAAGTATCCGGTTGGTGCTCACATGGCCCCCATCGGCTCACAGGCGTTTCTCTTGGTTTGTTCACGCTAGGATGGATGCAGACCAGATGTACACATTTCCTTTGGTTAAGGGTCTCCTCCCCCGCCAGGTTCCCCTCTCGTTTCCCGGCAACAGGAA
The DNA here is from genome assembly GCA_028646485.1 of Cryptoprocta ferox. Lineage (NCBI taxonomy): Eukaryota > Metazoa > Chordata > Mammalia > Carnivora > Eupleridae > Cryptoprocta > Cryptoprocta ferox. The sequence goes on from CM053562.1 coordinate 7,221,946, forward strand.
CCAGTGGCTGGGTCACCCGCCGCAGGTCAGGCCAGCTCAGGTCGTGTGTTGTGCAGAAGCTCCGACATTCTGGATTTCACTGACTGCGTCATCTGTGCCGACTTTACGGTCTTCAGGCAGTTTGCCGGGTGGCTCCGTGCACGCCCCGCGTTAGGAAGCCGAGCGCCGGACACCGTTAGCTGCGCCCGCGGGTCACTGGACGCCAAGTAGCTGGTCTGGATCACCACACGTGCAGCGATCGGATGGAGCAGGTCTGAGGGCTCGGAACCCATGATTCTCAGCGCTACTCTATAGAGTCACGCACTGTGAAGACGCGCGAACTTACCGTGGGCGGCTTTCCTCGGTGAAACCTCCCGCGCCTTGCATTGACCACTTTACTTAACGCGGAGAAAAGTCTCGATAGAATTTGAGAGTCATTTTCTTCTCTGAGCACGCAGTGCGCCAGAACCAGCGGGCCTGTCAATTTTCACCGACCTTCGACAAGTGGGAACTGTTTTGGGACCAAGGGAGTTTGTACTTGGCGGTGCTTAAGCACTGCGCTCAGAGGTGCCCAGCTTGGAGGCCCCGCGCCCGCAGCCCGCTTCATTTGAGTCCAGTTCATTTGTAAACCGGGCACTAGAGTCGGTGCCCTGTGAAGCCGCCGGAGAATGAACGAGAAAGCACAGGAGGCAGCGGACGGCAGCCTGGGCGAGTGTCTGCTGCGCGGGGACCCCCCTCCACGGCCAGACAGATGCGTGGTGCCGCTGCTGGTCCCTGTCCGTCCCGTTCCTGCTCCTGCTCCCTGGCCTCACTGCCAAGGTCACGGGTGCAGGCTCCGTGCCAGCAGTGAGCGCCAGCGTAACAAATGTGTTCGCAAATGTGACTCGCAGTGTGGAAGCGGAGCGGCTCATGTGGGCCCGCATTTGGGAGAAAGCACAGGCTGTGGAATCACAGGGGGATTCGAACCCTGGACCCGCCGCCTGTTAGCCGTGTTACTCGTGAGGCCGGCTAGAGCACCTGCACGGAGGCATGCTCTTGGTCACAGGGACTATGGAACGCGCACACCGTGCACACCTGGCACCTGACAGATATCCCTAAGTACTTGCACGGGCGCCAGGAGGGAGAGCAGGCGTCCTTGCTTGTGGGTCCTTTGTGGATAAGGAGACGGAGGCTTGCTGGAATGTTCTTTGCATGCAAGCCCACGAGTGGGGACAAAGCTCACCGAAACACACCCGCCTGCCTGGGAAAGGCTCAGGCACGTTCACTTAAAGTCTATTTTCCTTGGCAAACGGTAGCTTTTAAGAGCCAGAAGACGAGGCGCCCCGGAGGCTCAGACGGTTAAGTGGCCGACTCTTGATTTCCGCTCATGATCTCACGGTTCGTGGGTTCAAGCCCCGTGTTGGGCTCTGCGCTGATGGTGTGGAGCCTGCTTGGGATTCTCTCTCTCTCTGCCCCTCCTCCACTCATGCGTGCTTTCAAAATACATAAACTTAAAAAAATACACCTTCTACTCTTGGATTTGCGAAGGCTGGAAAATTCTTTATGCCTAGGCTCTGGCACGAGAGCTTATGTGTAAATGAACAGTTTTGAGTTTCCAAATCCGCGAAGTAGCGTCCTACAAAGAAAACACGGACTCCCCCTGCACCGCCCAGCTCTGGCGGCCGCCGACCCCCCATTAGCTGCCTGCCTGGTCCTGACCTGTCACAGGTGAAGGTCCTTCTGCGCAGGACGCCACCGCTGGCACGAAGCCCTTACGGCTCTTTCCCTTCTTCGTAAGCACATGGTGCTGTGGGTTTGTACACGCTGGTGATTTCTCCACGGAGGCGTTGACATTCTCTAAATAAGAGGTATGGAATGATTCATTAGGAAATAAATTTTAATTTCAGACTGGAAGCACACTTCCTCTACTCATCTACATACCCAGTTCCTCATGAAGAATTTCAGATGCGGTAATATTTTTGAAAATGGAGCAGGCGTGGGATTCCTTTAAAATGCAAGTATTCCTTAATGACTGGGGCGCCTGGGTGGCTCAGTCGGTTGAGCGTCCGACTTCGGCTCAGGTCATGATTTCACGGTTTGTGTGTTCGAGCCCCACGTCGAGCTCTGTGCTGACCGCTCAGGGCCTGGAGCCTGTCTTCAGATTCTGTGTCCCCACCCCCCCCGCCCCGCCCCTGCTCACGCTGCCTCTCTCTCTCTCTCTCAAAATAAATAAAACATTAAAGGAAATTAAAATAAAATGCAAGTATTCCTTTAATTTTTTTTCTAAACTAATCCGCCCATGATTGCACAACAGCCCTTTAATAAACAAGACATCCCCGGGACGCCTGGGGGGCTCAGTCCGTTGCACGTCCAACTTCGGCAACTTCGGCTCAGGTCACGATCTTGTGGTTTGTGAGTTCGAACCCCACGGTCAGTGCAGAGCAGAGCCCGCTTTGGATTCTCTATTTCCCCTCTCCCTGCCCCTCCCCCGCTTGTACTCTCTCAAAAATAAACACTGAAAAAAACCTCCAGGGAAAGAGGGAAGTCAAATTCAGCAAATCCATTGTTTTAGGTTAAAAGTCGTATTATTTAAGCATTCAGATTAGTGGATATTAGCAGATTTAACACAGCAACAATTTCTTATTCATTCTGTTTATTGGATTGAAAGGGAATACAAACGATTGGTTAGGTGCTACGCACTGACATGGAAAAGGTGTATTAAAAAAAAAAAATCCCAGTAAAGCAAATCAAAGTTAATGTAGTTTCAATTGAACAAAAGCTTAAAGACATTTAATATACTACACATTTATAAAATAAAAGTTAACAGAAGGGTGTTTTGTAAATAATTAGTAGAAAAAGTGAAAATAAATATCCGAGACCTGAAGTTTTTTATGCTTTAATGAAATAATAAAGCAAAGAATTTTAAACTACGAAATATAATCTGAGAGGCAGTTAAAAAAAAAAACAAACAAACAGAAAACAAAAAACAGAACCCCCCCCCAAACTTAAGAACACAATCCTTGGAAACACTGAATCAGTCCATAGCAATAGTTATTACATACCAAAAGCTCTAAGTGTTAACTAGTTCCACCACAATGCCGTGTAAATCTGGACAATTTAGGTATCTTGAGATCAACACTTAAGTTCTTTTCCCGATCTCTACAGCTTGGTTTGTAAGTACGTACATGCTTTTGTGGATCTATTCCCCTCACCACACACACGTTTTCAAGGAGCCAATGACATGGTTTCCATCTGTGCCTAAAAATGTTACTACGGTTCGGTTTTAGCACATTGACCCTGATAATGCAAATGTTTTAGGTACGGAGACCCATCTCAATCTTATAAAAATATACCAGTATCAACCAGACCGCAAGTTCAGAGAGGGCACTTTCCATGTGCACGAGACTTCGTGAAATTGACACAAGAACCCAGAAAGCGGTTTCTAGGGCTTTTTATGAATTCAGTACGCTCTCTTCCACACAGACACACAACACGCACACGTTTTTAAACTATGTTTCATTCAATCCAGCCTATCTGGATTAAGTAGACAGGGGATGGGCTTGTACAGATTTTGTTTCTGCAACTAGAGGGCAGCTACCGTAACAATAGCTCAACGACACTGAAAACTTCAGTTCACCCTGTTTTTAGAAAGTGTCTAAGTGTAAATAAACGCAAATTCACCTCTTCACTCAAAGCGAGCAGTTTATATTAAAGCAGGTATGGTTTTGAAAACCCAAGTAATTTTTTGGAGAGTAATGCCGAAAGAGGGTTGAAGTCTAAATGAGAAATTAAAATTAAAGCGAGGTATGTTTAACGTTTGAGATGGGACAAAAAGGATATTAAGAAAAATGTCTTCTTTCCTCCCCATTCAAAAGCTGCCATTCTTCTGCTGTGAAAGAACGTGACAGGGAGATTTCCCTCTCAAGAGATGTACGAGACATTTACCACCGTGAGCAGAGGTGATAGGTCAGCTCTTGTGTGCAGGAAACAACACCCTAAAAAAGAAAATTTCAAGGTGGGGAGGGGTGGGGAAGAAGGGTTTTCTATTAATGCCACGGAGCGCCACTCTCGAGGGAGAACACGCCTAAGAACGAAAAGTTCGTCTTCCTACGAGCGTGATTTCAGACAGATGTTGACAGAAAGTTGGGATTTTTTTTCCCTTTCAACTAGGCAGGTGACGTCAATCACTGAGTTTGTATTTCAAGTTAGGGGATTCCTTTGTGCGCTCCCACCCACGAACGCGGCCCCGCCGCAGGGCCGCTGGCCAGTACACTCTCCTGTTTAAACGACTTACCTGGTTTAAACACAACACGTGTACCTGGCCTAGAAGAGCAGCGGGAACGCAGAGGGTGGGAACACGAACGGTACAAACCCCAGATCAGAGGCGTCACCCCTCCCCGCCCCCAGCTGACCTCTCCATCGCCACCCCCACCCTCCCCCGCCACCCTCCAATCCAACACCGCACTATCCATAACCGGCTGTTTGGAGGCAAAAGACATTTAATTTCATACTTGCTCTAGCCCTTCATCAACAAACAGGAACAAAACATTTTTAAGCACATGGAAATGAGCCTACTAACCTGATTTTTGGAGCCAAAACTCTCCACTCTATTTTTGATCTATGCGCAAAAAGTATTGGTACTTTTCAGTTTCTATGTTAGTATGTCGCGCCGGCTTGGCGGTCCCCTCGCTCTCGAGCCTACGCAGAGACTAGAGCCCTGTCGGAGCTGGTCACTTCATAGCTACGGGTCCCCCCGCCCTGCCGCCGGGCTCTCTGCCTCGCCTGCCCTACGGGACCCTCGCGGCAGGTGCAGGGCGCGGCCCGTGCGTGTGCGGGGAGCTGCGGGCCCACAGCCCCGGAGACCTCGGCACCGTCGTCCCTCCGTGTTCTCTGGCAAGTGGGCCTCCCTCTTATTCCGCTCTTTTAGAGTGTTCCTCAACTACGCGGGGGCAGCCGGGTGAGGCGAGGGAGGGGCGGAGGGCCGAACCCCACGGCTGGCCGCCCATCTCGGGGGCGCGCCGGACCTGACCTGTCAGCAGCCGTGGCGTTTCCGTGCCCACGTTTCGTTAGATGCTGCTGCGGAGCCGGGCGGGCGGTAACTACTGGCCTCGGGGCAGAGAACGTGACTGGATTTAACGGAACTGCGGTAAAGAGAAGGTGCCACTGAATTATGTACAGTTACCAACGAAGATTTTTATTCAAGCGTAAAGTAAGATGGAATTTCCGTTAAGAAAATGAAGTACCAGGTAAACTGTAACAGATGGTTATCGTAACTTAGAAGTATCAAAACAGGAATTCCTGATTCTCTAAGTGGAGGTCTCTGCAAAATGGAGCTTAAAGAAATCTTTGACACACCGATTGGATAAAACGACCTGCTGACCACGGTCTTGTTGCTATGAGCTTTTGGGAGAATCCATGCTATTTTAAGGCCAATTGTGGTTTTCTTTCGTCTCCCCTCCCTGACGCCCCGGGCCCTACGGGAGAGTCCCCGACACCCAAGCCCTTCCTTGCTCTGCTCTGCGGGTCCCGGGCCCCAGAGGGGACTTGGCACAGGCCCTTGTCCTCGCCAGAACCTCATCTCGGGGGCACTGCCGCTCCTCCCCCCACTGGAACAGCCACGGCCCCTCTGACCCTCTGCGGGACTGGGGAGGGGGTTTCAAAGGAGACCAAGTACGCTGCGCCCGGCTGAGGTGGGGTTTAAAAGCACAATGTGAACATCGGGCTTTTGGCTTCTTTTAACTGTAAAATTCTCAAGATTAAAAGTGCTTTTCCACGGAGGAAACCTTTCCTTGAGCTACCAGGGGAAGGGGAGGCAAAGACTACGCACAGCACCAGTTTGGAATGAGGTTCATATGGCAAGATCGGAGAAACGGAGGAGCGTTCTGTACGTTTACGTCCCTCTGTAGGTCAAAACGTTAAGGGCAATTCAGATACAGGACTCTTGAGGTTTTAAACCCAGTTTCGATCTGTGGCCTGAGGAGTCTTCTAACACGCTCTGTCCTACTACGAACTTCCCCGGTGGTCACGCCTGCTTTCCACTCGTGCTGCACCCCCGTCAGAACAGCCTCCCAAGCCGGGAACAGCTCGGAACGTGCTCTGCGGAAAGCCTACGCTGACTCACTACCGATCTCTCCTGTCGGTATAGGTTTAAAATGCTCTCTTTTTGAATCTTGAATTTCTTCGACATCAGGTACTGATATTCCTTCCGGGGGGGGGGGGAGCGGAAGGGGGCAAACCTTCAAGGGATTACTCTGGATTTCCTGTGTCACGTCCTTCCAAGCTGTTTCTGACCAAGTCTCCCGTGGGATTCCAGAAGAGCACTGCGTATCTAAGTCATAGAGGAAACTCTTTTAAGCTGGTTTAGATTCCAAATGTATACAAATGAAGTCACTTTAATCCTATAAATACTTCTTAATTTATTTTTAAAAAATTGTGCTGTTAACCCTTTTACGGGGCAACAAGCTATGTGAAAAGTACAAAACTTTTTGTCAAATGTCATATTGAGAGTGCTTTTGACATAGTTCACTGGTTTGTCATCTGGATCAGTATCTACTGCGCAACGGGCAAAGGCTAGAATCCATGAACCAAGCTGCAAAGATCTCAAGCTAAATAAGGCGGAAAGATCTGGAGAAACAAAAGGAGGAAACTCTTTCCTATCCAATGTGTACTCTTCAGACTAATGCACTCCTTCTATCAAGCCTTCTAAACTGTTAAATAAAGTTTTCCAAACAAGCATTTAAACTTCATTACACAGAAGAGCAACAAGAATGGTGTCCCACCAGACA
>CM053562.1:7229188-7274716 GCA_028646485.1 Cryptoprocta ferox
AAGCTAAATAAGGCGGAAAGATCTGGAGAAACAAAAGGAGGAAACTCTTTCCTATCCAATGTGTACTCTTCAGACTAATGCACTCCTTCTATCAAGCCTTCTAAACTGTTAAATAAAGTTTTCCAAACAAGCATTTAAACTTCATTACACAGAAGAGCAACAAGAATGGTGTCCCACCAGACAAAAGGCAGGAGGGAAAACAATATATATACGGAGTTCGGTGGGTAAGCCTGAATGTAGCACAGTCCTTCACAACCGATGGGGGCGATTCGACATGGCGTCCGACAACGTTCTAACGACGTGCTTCATCTCAACTGGTTACTATGAAGCAAGGTGTAAATGTTTGGCCCCAATCGGGCTTCAGAAATGGTTCTTTTTTTTCATGACGAGCATGTCTGTCCAGCTATCAATCATGTTTGTTTGCACCAAATCCCAAGCCATTAAAATACGACTAATTTTAAGTTAAACAGAAGCCGTCTGCTCCACACTCGCCATCAACTATCCATGCTACTGCATTCCTCTGAAGGGAAACAAGACGAAATGTGTTTGGGGTTGGGGGCGGGGGAGAGGGAAGGGGAAGAAAAAAGTTACCAGTTAGTAAGTTTTAATACTGGCATCATGACATTACAACATGTACTCCCACTGAAACACAATCACACCAAGGCACATACTCGACATTCCCAGCATAATCATTAAAACAAAGTGTCCGTCTCGTGTCCCAGCCTAGACGGGATAGTCTAAATTCATTACTCTGGACACTGGAAAGCCCAAGTGAACAATCAAGCTAGACTCTCATGGCCTTGTGACTACGGCCTTGCTTCGCTCGTCTCAAGTTGTGCAGTCGTCAGCCTCCCCTTTCTCGCTGTGGGTCTGCCAGCTTTTTGGACAGAGTTCACGTTCCACACAACACACCCACTGGGAGCGCACAACTCAACAGTTATTGCTGGTGCATTCACAGCACTGTACCACCACCACCACCACCACCACCACCAACTGGAGAATGTTTTCATCCCGCGTTGGCACTCATCCGCACACACCAGCTCCTAGCCCGTCTACTTTCAGCGTCTGTGGCTTTGCCTGCTCAGGACATTTCATACAAATGGAATCACACTAAGCGGTCTTTTGTGCTGGCCACGCTGCAGCACGTATCAGTGCCGGACCCTGTTCCATTTCATCCCTTCCTCAAAAAATACAGCATGGAGCTCCACCATTATAACCATTATTAATAGTATCTAACAGCATCATAGCTTTTAGCTGTCACTTTCTTCAGTCTCACCTTCAAAATTTCTATTCCAAACAGATGTTAATTAGTAAAAAAAAAAAAAAAAAAAAAAAAAGTTTCTTCGAAGGGGGGTGAAAAAGAACCAAAAGAGAGCTACATAGGCAGCCTACAGCATTATATGTGTGGAAGTGGTTTTCCTGTTTTAGGGCTATCTCTCTACGGCTCTATCAATGTTGCTAAAACCCGAGGCAGACTTGCTGGCCTGGACCAGATCTCACAGCCACGCCACATCTGGTGCGTCCGCATCAACTAAACCCACAGAGCGGCACAGCGGCTCTTCACTGTGATAGAGACAGAAGCTCACGGGTGTGTCCAAAATAAATCCACTTAGAAGGTCAATCTGATAGGACAGACCAAAGATTCTTCTACGTCTTCAACTCTTATTTGAAAAGAGAACTTCCAAATGACTAATGAGGTTAGAAACATGCAATCAGTGATGCACGTATGCAACATCTGTTAGAGCGCTGGCCCAGAATCCGAATCAGGACAACAAATGGAGGTGGAGGCTGCATCCTCATGGCTATCCCAGAGGAGGCCAGTTGGCCAAGCCACCGGTGACGCATAGACCAATGGCCCTTTGGGCCCCGAACTACTGACAGAAGTTTGCAAACTTCACCCCTGTCGTCTTCAGTCTCCTTACTCTGATCTGACAGCAGCTGGTCGCCCTTCTCAGTCAAACATTTAGGTGGGACACACTGAATGTAATCTCCTCTCAGTTTTCTAGGTTAAGGGACTTCCCTCTAAGCAAACAAAATACTTCACCTGCTCCGTTTGAAAGCAGAGCAGTATAAAATTTCTCATCACGTCTTCTCTCCAGAGACAATGTCTTGCTCAACGGAGCCTCATCTTTCACCATTCGCTTCCTCGCTCTCGGCCTGCTTCATCGCCAAGCATCCCGAGGTGGTGGGCAAACCCTTCTGGACTCGGGGCTCGAAGGCCGGCAGCACTCCAGTGAGGCGCGCCCTGACTCCATCTACCACCCTCCCGAACTGAGGGTGAACAGTCTCTTGGAGGGCGAGGAGGGTTTACGCGAGCCTGCACACACACGACCGGCTTGGCATGCGGGCTGGCCCCGAGGTCTGGGGAAATTCAGTTTCCTTCCGTCTCCTCTGCACAGGGGCTGGGGTGCTACGTGGTGCTGTACGGGCTTATCTTTAAGCGTAAAATCCATAATCACGATCATTCTAAAGTGGTTCAAATTTTGTACACTGACTCGTTTTCGTGGGTATAAAAGTATAAAATGCTTCCTGCATCATGAAGCCAGATTTTCCATAGATTGTTGAACTGACCACAGCCAGTGGATCTGAAGGAGGTGGCACGTTCCAGTTTATTCTGCCCACTGTGACCCCACACACGCATGCACACACACGCACACACACACACCCGTGTCTCACATTACTTCCTCTCCTTCTGTGGAAGAAGAGTGTATACGGCCTCTAAACGAGGGAGGACATAATTGTGTCCCACACTAAAAGTCCCGCAACTTTAGCCATCGGAGCAACATTCCACCGGAAGGGAGTGCGGGCTGCCGTGCACCAGGGTTACCTTCAATATTCTGGTGGTCTATAAAAGGTGCTGGTCCCCATATTCTAACAGTGCCGTCGTCGGAGGCGCTGGCCATCATGGATGGGATCTGTGGGTTCCAGCTCACACAGTTGACCGTGCGCGTGTGCCCTGTCAGCTCCGCGATGGGCAGTTCACTACGTTTGTGCCAGATGTAAACCTTGTGATCTGAATGAACAGCAATTCAAAGAAAAGTTAGGCAGTTGTCCTACTGATCTTCAATTTATCATTTGTTACACACAGAACATGTGACGTGATTATCAGTACTTAAAAGGAGATGTGACATGAGCAGCTCAATAAATTACTTTCTAAAAAAGCCATTTTATTTGTTTATTTTTTAAATTTTAATGTTTGTTTTTGAGAGAGAGAGAGAGAGGGAGAGAGAAACAGAGAGAAAGAGAAAGAGAGAGAGAGGGAGGGAGAGAGAAAGAGACAGAGACAGAGAGAGAGAGAGAGAGAGAGAGAGAGGGAGGCAGGGAGGGAACGAACATGAGCAGGGGAGAGGCAGAGAGAGAGGCAGACACAGAATGGAACGCAGGCTCTAGGCTCTGAGCTGTCAGCACAGAGCCCGACACAGGGCTCGAACCCACAAACTGTGAGATCATGTCCTGATCTGAGGTCGGATGCTTAACCGACCGAGCCACCCAGGCGCCCCAAAAGCCATTTTAATAAAATATACATTTTCCCGTTAGGGGTGACTGATTAGCTCTCAAGTCATCACAAAATCTGCAATATTCTGTAAAACCTGAGTAACAGTTCACAGTCCAGATCTCCCAATGTGAACAAATCTAGGGCAGAGACAATAAATGCTGGGGAAACTGGAGGGGACAGAAAAGCAACGCGTCCAAATTCAAAAACAGCCATGATGCGGGTGACAGCAGACCCCTCACAGGGTGTTTGGCGCACACTAGGTCCTGGATGCTGTCTCCCCCCCTCCCCACGTGGTGCTGGTGTGCTCACGCCCTTCCTGGGCTCGGGGATGGTCGGGGCTCTGGAACTGCGACGACCCAATGCCCAGCCGCCCTCCACCTCCGGCCAGCCCTGTCGCCGCGGACAGGTAATCTGCCTCTGGCAATGCTTCGGCTGTAAAGGAGGGACTGGACTTACCTCCTCGTGTATGAGGGTAACACTAGTTTGTGTATGAAAAAGAGTTTTGAAAAAAGCCTGGCACAGAGGAGACACCATATGTTACCGTGAAGTGACGGTCCTTAAACAGGGGGCAGAATCCTGGCTGAGTTAGAAAAGTGTTCAACCTCAAGATGTGCCACTAGTGGCCAGCGTGGGAACTTCCGGTGGGGAGGCGGTCAGTCCTTTGGGGGAAAGGACATCTAACGTGAAGATACAAGGCCGGGGCCCCCTCTGAACTGTGTGTGTGTGTGTGTGTGTGTGTGTGTGTGTGTGTGTGTGTGTGAAGCAAAAGCTGAGACCCTCACTGGAGAACTAATGGATCTCCCAGAAGGCGTGTGCTGTTCAATCCTTTCTCTTTGCACAAAAAGAAAGAACACGGAGACAGACAGACAGACCAGCAGATTAGCCACATCTCCCCCCGAACTGGAGAAGCTCACAAGGAAGGAAACCACAGGCCTGCAGACTGTGAAGGCGCCTGCCCGCTGCAGGGGGCACTCTGTGAGCCCACACCCGCGGAGCGTGTGGGCTGAGGCAGGGCTCGGGGTCAGAGCCATGGGCTTGCTGACCGAGCTCTGCTGGTCGCCGCCGGCCAGGGTCCCGGGCTCGTGTGAGGGCAAAAAAATAAAGTTTTTTTACATCGTCAGCATGATGAACAAGCTTGAGTAACAGCAGAACTCCTCTGGAAAAGGTTTCCTCACTGTTCTATTTTATACTGGCATTCATGTGTTTGGGGATTTGGAAGGTTCTTGAAATATTTTCCTTGCAAACGAATGGCAAGCGGATTCATGTGATCTCTCGGGATAGAAGCCCTTCACTACGTCCACGTGGTGCTCAGGACGTTTTCAGAACCGGCCTACGCTACTCGAGCCGTGAAAACGCGCATCTTGCTACTTTGCGTACGTGTCACTTTTAGCCCCAAACGGAACATATTGCGGTTACGTTACTCATCGTTAGTTCAAAGTTCGTTCGGGGCCTAGAATAAAAGCACTGTGTCACTAGCGATAATGGCAGCCAGACGGAGCTCTGGGTGCTTCTAGGGCACGTGTGACGTTCAGAAAGGCTGTGAGGCCTAAGAGGGGACGCAGGGCTGCGAGAGGCCTGGGGGGAAGCTGACGGGCAGGCAGAAGGCTGCACAAGCGTGGACCGAGTCAAAGTAGGAGCCCGTGCAGAGTCCAGGCAAAAATAACACGCTTAAACTACCAGGAAAAAAAAAAGATTTCTAACTGGAAAAACATGAACTTTTCAAACATGTTACCTACAAACCACTCTTGTCTCTTCTCAATCTTATCTGGTGTATTTTTTTTTTTTTTTTGGGAAAAAAAAAACAGATAAATTCGTATGCTTCATATGAATCCCTAAAGGTCTCTGTCCCAATTTTTTTTTTTTTTTTATGTTTACTTTTGAGAGAGAGTGAGCGCAAGTAGAGCAGGGGCAGAGAGAGAGGGAGACACAGAATCCCAAGCAGGCTCTACGCTGTCAACGCAGAGCGCAACGCGGGGCTTGAACTCACGAACTGTGAGATCACGACCTGAGCCGAGATCAAGAATCGGACGCTTGACTGACTGAGCCACCGGGGCGGCCCTGTCCTAGTTCTTAAGTATATCTTGTACACAGAGGAAAAATTCTGGTGTTGCTCTGTGATCCTCTATTGAGATCAGGCTTTTGTCAAGACAGGTGGCAAACACCTTCTACAATAAATGGACCATTAGCAACATAATCAAGTTTCTTTGTCTGGGTTGTAAAACTAGAGTCAGTATTTTTAAAAGTGACTTAAATAATTTGCTCCCCTAGTACCTAGAACAGTAAGTGGGTACTCAAGAAGAATGTGGCCAATGAAAATTTGCAGTAATTTCCCATTACTTGTATTCCTATCACCTTAAAAAGTACACTACCTGTGTTGCATAGTTTAAACAATTTCTCTTTTAAATTAGACTGACTACTTTAGGAACAAGTCTGCCTTAAACACTGATGTTAGCAGACTGGAGAGCACGTTTACTCTGGAAGGTAGTAGAGACTGTTCTAGAATTTCAGCTTTTCTGAGACTGTAAGAATTATCTAAATTATTCTCTTTAGTCATTAAAGAAACACTGAAAATCTAGCTGTCGTCAATTTTGTCTAAGTTCAGGTAAATCATCATAATCAACCTATTTAGATCCTACTAACCTCCGAACGCCACCGGCCTCATGAAAAGAGGCCAGCATTCCAGAGTTCGGATTTAAGTAAACCTTGATCTGACGCACCAAGCGCGCCCCCACGCGGCCAGAGCAGGCACTACAGATCTGGGGGGGAAAGGAGGATGAAGTCACTCTGCCAAAGGGGCAATGACCAGGGCTCTCATACGATTTTCAACCCTGTTAACACCCTGAATCTGCCTGGCGACATGGCCACCTTCACACACAGAGACGGTCACGGAGCTCCCACCCCGTCCGTGCACACATACCGACGGCACACACAACTCACCCTCGCTGCCACTAGCGATGAAGTCTTCGTTATGGCCTCCAAAACATGAATGAATTGTATAAAACCCTTGCGTGACACCTTGATACTTTCTTACTAAAACTCTGTCTTGCAAGTCCCATAAATGAACTCCCTGTAGGCAAAAGAAAACACGTATTTATTCTACCTCAACACAAAAGAATTTTAAAAAAGCATCTGTGAACTTCCCTTTGCTCGATGGTAACATTTTCAATTTCTAGTTACGCAAAATGCCAACGTTCTGATAAATTTATGGTGGACTCTACACACTTAAGGGTCAAACACATGCAGTAAAATTTAAGAATCGGTAAAAACAGCAGTCTCGAAGAAAACGAATTTGTAGAAATATTTGTTTATACACACACACGCACCGAAAGTCACAATTAAAATCTGAACTACACTCACTCTTTGTGAGAACGATAATAAGCTTACCTGAGTTGCTACATTTAACAAAGCTAACCGGCCGTTCTTGGAAATAGTAAAAGACATAATGGGGTGATCTTCTTGTACTCTGTAACCAGAAAACAATCTGTCAGAAGCAACACACTGAGAATCAAGAAATTCAAAATATCAAAAGAGAAAATGTTCTACTAGCTTAAAGACCACAGTTCTGCCTGTCATCAGCACTACACGCTGTATTTTAATCAAGAAGAAAACTGGAGTTTCTGGTTACTAAGCACCCCCGGGCCCACCAATCTAAACAGTCAAATCAAACCCACAACGTAAGACCTCGTCTCCTACAATAGCAAGTCCCACCACACATTCGATATAAATCAACGCATTCGTAACGGACACAAAAAAGAGTTACATGTTCCTATCCGTAAGGTCCTCGAAGTTGTACCCCCGGATCCGCTGGTGTGTGTCTGATGCCAGGACCGTCTTGCCGTCGCTCAAGCACCAGAGGCATTGCACTCTGACCCCTTCCCAGGAGTCAAGGAGGTTGCCATCTAAATCCTGTGGAGAAAACCACTATGAGCCCCAATGCTAAACAGTGTGCGGAAAACAAAGAACAGAAAGAATCTCTTCGCAATGTCTTTCTGGAGCAACGTCCCCCCCGCCCCCCGAGATCTCAACTTACTGTTCCACAACTGGTTTTAGTCACCAAAATTTGAATACAGGTCAAATTTCATTACAATAAAACTGTTGGGGAGGGGGGCGGAGAACCTCTGTAAAATTTATCTTTCCTTCAATAACCAGCCAGGCACAGGCAAACACAATAAATACAAAGAAAGAAAGAATCCCGGAATTCCAAGTAAGGGCCTCACTACTATTGGAAAAGACTTCAAATGCTCCTTTAAAATGCATTATGCTGGGGTCTTTCCTAACTACTCAGAAGCTGTGATCTGGAGAAAATTACTGAAATTGTAACTTTAAGGAACCCAGAATGTGCTACAAAGCTTTAAAAACTTGTAACGTGCTCCAACCTGTAATGTGCTCTACAGATCAGAACTCTCAAGATCATTATCTTGGTGAATGTACAAAGGTCGGAGAGGCACCCTGTTCCAGTTCCCCAGGGGGCGGAGCTACCAAGTCTTTGTTCTGAAGGGGTCAACACCGTAGGGTAGGGACGGCGGGGTCGGCAGAGACATCGTGGGCATCTTGCAGCTAGGGACTCAGGAACAAATGGCTTAAATGCCGCTGTGTACAGCATGGTGACTAACTTGCAGACTGCTAAGAGTAAATCTTAAAGTCCTCATGACAACTTTGGAGGGTAGCGGACAATTACTGTGGTTATAACGTTCAATGCACACGAATATCAAATCATTATGTTGTTCGCCTGAAACTAATATAATGTTACGTGTCAATTATACCTCCATAAAAACAAAGCAAAACTGAGTACGGAAAATAAAACTAGTACAGTACATTAGGCCACGAATAAAAACTCCATTTAAAATATGGGAAAATCACATATAGATCAATACACTGTGCTGAGATGACTGGGGAAAAACAAAACAGAGGGCTTATAAGCATGGGACCCACGGCCAGCTTAATGGAAGACATCACGGTCTGTAACGAATACATAAAAGTCTTCATGATGCTCCATCTCCAGCTACGCTGAGTGATTTATGGGATTCATGATCTTGTTTAATTCTGGTTTTTAAAACCACGTCTCGAGTGCCCCTGGCACCGAGCCTCGAGCAGGCAGGCTGATGACGTCGCACCCCTGGCTGAGTCGGCCTCGTCACAGGACTCGTCGCTTAGTACTTCTGATCGTTGGCCCACCAATCCAAGATGAACAGGGCAGATGCGAATCAAGACACTTCAAATAAAGACCAGAAGGTTCTCTGGTAGTTTTCATTACCATTTTTAGTCCTCAAATACTTAAGACCATCTACTCATAAAACTCAGTGGATTTTTGATACAAAAATCCTAAAACCTCAAAAGAAAAGTAATAAAATGTTTTCAATCCTATACATTAGAAACTTGTTTATGAGAACAAACTGTTTGGTAAAGTAATATTTTATGTTTCATGGAACTCAAAGTCCACAGTTTGTATAAAAAGGAAAATAGCACGGGCACATGCTCGTTCCGAACGATGGCGAAGGAGTTTTCACAGAATGCATCTTATAAAAGATACCAAGGCAAGTGAATTCTTCAAACACAACGACAACCAGAGGCGCGGAAAGGTGCACGGAATACTCACACACTGATAGAACTGGCCGCGCTGGCCTCCGGTCACAAAGCGTTTTCCGTCTGGATTCCAAGCCACACTTGTTAAACTGTCCTCGTGAGACTGGCTCATCTTTGTCCTTAGCTCTCCCGTCTACAAAGAAAGAGAACTGTGGGTAAGACCTTCAGCTACTCTTCTAAAGGGAACGTATAAAGAAAAGCCAACCGTGACTGGGCTATCTGGTTAGTTTACTCCTCCTAACTGGAGGGATGAACTATTTTAACCGGCCTCACAAAAAGCAAATGAACAAACAAAACACTGCGGCCTCGGAATAGAAATTAAGAACGTGATAAAAAGCTCAACGCTGCAGGCCGGTTCCTTCTGAGTTCCCACCTCCCCTCACTCCACAGTTCTTTCCAGATTTTATTCTAAAACTGCAGTTAATGCCATTAGCAAATTCCTCAAGAACATGACTAATAGAAAAACTGTGCCCCTGAACTAGGGGATGGGTGCAGGCAGTTCTAATTACATTAAAGTTTGTATTCGAGATGCTCAAAATGTAGTAGGGAAGATGGGAAGAAAGAAATGAAAATTACTTTTCTGATATCTAATTTTTAAAAATTTATTTATTTTCAGAGAGAGAAAGAGAGCGAGAGAGAGAGGGAGCGCATGTACGCGAATCCCAAGTAGGATCCACACTGCCAGCGCAGAGCCTGACATGGGGCTCAAACTCACAAACCGTGAGATCATGACCTGAGCTGAAATCAAGGGTCGGACGCTTAACCGACGGAGCCACCCAGGCGCTCCGATATCTAATTTTGTCTCAACTAAAAATAATAGCAAAGAGGAACTTTTTACTGTTTAGCACGGCCATTTTGAACTATTCCCAACTATGAACGACTACTTAGTGATTACAACACTGCAATGTTCTCCTCTTATTTTTTCTAGGTTATTCAACTTAGAAGGTAGACACATACCATTTAATCTAGTCTCGATTCCATTTTGTTCATGGATTAGAAACAGGCTCTGAGAGAGATTAGCTGCCCTTGATGTAACAAAAAGTACATGGGCATAACTTTCCTGTGAGAAATGGGTAATCAAAAGTAAAAAGAAAAAAGTGAAAACAAAGTGTATGAACAGGAAATGGGGCCAAGTAATAAACGCAAAGAGGACACAAAACTAGAAAACGAGAAGTCTCCCTTACGCTGGGGGGGGAAAAAAAAAAGTGTGGCGCTGTTAAAACCTTCCCCCATATTGTTAATCGCTCTCACCTCCTTAGCTTTTTGGGTTGCTCGAGAGAAACAGAAGTTTAGAACCCCAAGCACACACACAACAGCTAAATCCTCCACACTTCCTGTCACAAACACACTAGCACACGTTTCTGCAGGCAGAACTGGTCTTCAGTTATGCTCAGGACAGTGCGTATATGAGGGAGTATATAATTAGGAAGCAGCTTAAAAATATAAAGGAATAAGGCGAACATGGACTAAGTAACAGGTGCATCGAGTACTCCACAGGCAAACAGGTGAGCGAGAACAGTGTGTAACCGTCCAGACGCTCGGGACTGACCCACAGGAAGACCACGGCCACCGTAAAGTCCGAGTCTACCACTGCGGAGTTATGACAACACGCGTCTTCTCTTTGAGAGGGGGGAAGCTTTAATGGAAAAAAACCCACTTTGTCTTTTAGGGAAGATTCACCTCAGGCCTGTTTTACTGAGAGAAAGCCGTCGACTCTCCTCTGCCTTGCTGCTCCCCGAACCGGATGACGCACACGCGCCGCTTACACTGGTTTGATAAAAATGGCAGGAAGACACTTGCAGAGCAGCTAGGCGTGTTTGATCACGAAACGAACGTTAGATATTAGAGGATTAATTATAGTTAATGTTGTCGGGTTAAGGCAATAGCACGTGTTATAAGGGAGAACATCATTTTTTAGCAGGTATGTGCTTAAGTATTTGGGGTAAAACATCCTTTGTGTAATTTCCTTCCAAATGTTTTGGACGTGGATGTCTATGTGAGTGCGTATGCTCGTCTACACGTGTGCGCACACGTGTCCACACGGCATGTACAGAACGTTAACTGCTGAATCCAGGGTGCGGGGCACAGGTCACCGCTGTATTCTTCCACTTTTCTTCTTAATGTCGGAACGTTTTCCTTAAGAAAGCGGGGGCACACATGTCAACAGTAAACAAGCAGTGACAGACAGAGCCTCCCGGGGCAGCAGCAGAGCGAGAGTGTGGCAGGTCACCTCCGGTGCACACTTCTGCGGAGTCTAAGCTCCACTCTCAGTAAAAACCAACTCACTTCCAGGCTCCCGAACTCCCAGTCCTACCCCATCAACTCAACATTTTACACTCAAACCACAGCCCAGACCACGCCCTGGCCTCAGGTCAGAAAGATGAAAAGAATAGCATGGAACCAGCCATCTTGCAGAAGGAAGTTAACAAAACACAGCCCTTAAATTGTAACTATAAGGTTTCCAAAACAGTACAAAATTAACGGAGAGAACTTCATGCTAATTTTAAAAAAATGGGACCCTGGATAAAGGCCAAGTTCTCATTTAGAGATAGAAACGGAGCCCTTATCAGTAAGAACTGAAACTTCATTGTTTCCCACAGTAGACAAGAACATCAAACATGGGCGAGGAGGGGCACCTGGGTGGTTCAGTCGGTTGAGCGTCTGGCTTCGGCTCAGGTCATGATTTTGCGGTTGGTGGGTTCGAGCCCCGAGTCGGGCTCTGTGCTGACAGCTTAGAGCCTGGAGCCTGCTTCCGATTCTATATCTCCCTCTCTCTGACCCTGCCCTGCTTGCGCTGTCTCTCTCAAAAATAAATTAAAAAAAAATTTAAAAACACGGGCGAGGAGATGACGGTGCGGCCACCAGGGTGAGAAGTCTGGCCCCACACAGAGGCTGTCACCTGACAGGGCCTTTCCGTGTACATCCAACTATGAACCCGCAGGATCTCCTCCGTGGGGGGGGGTGGTGGGGGGTCCCACAGTAAACAGCACCAAGTCCACCATTCCTCCTTCTTCTCCAAACTCTCCATGCTCAGTATGGTATCTGTTTACATATTTGGACACCTGGGTTCCATTCAATGGATTCCCTTTGCTAAGGGGACTGAACGGCTCCACGGGGGGTCTGGTTATAAGGAGCGTGTGCAAGATGCCTGTCTGTAGGGGCCGCAGCAGGGATGGAGTGCGCTCACCTGTACACTCCAGAGCCAGAGCTCAGAGCAGTCGTCTGGGCCACACGCAACAAGATAGTTGTCATCTGGACTCCACGCGATGTAAGAAACGCCGTATGCGTGTCCTTCTAACGTCTTAAGCAGTTTTAGCAGGTGTGTGTCCTGAGAGGCAAAGAGACCACCCGGTTAGAGTCCCCAGAGTCCATGTCCCACTTGGATGAACTGCGAGCGTATGCTGACAACACAATCCGCTCTGAGCAGGTTTTCACAGACCTCACCAATCTCCCCCCAGCTGGAGCCCAAACACCTTGCTTCACAGACTCGTCCACACGGCGACATCCCGTAAGCATCCACCATGCACAGGCCCCGTGTGCTAGAGGCCAGTGCAAGGATGCAGGCTGTTCCTGGTGACGCACTCAGGGACACAGTGCAGGCGCAGTCACAGGTATGTTTCCATTTCGGAAAACTGCTTTCTCGAGACAGAACTTACGTAGCATAAAATTCACCCCCTCAAAGTATACGACCTAGTGCACTTAGAACGTTCTGTCGCCTCACAAAGAAACCCCGTACTCACTGGCAGCTACTGCCCCCGTCTGCCTCCCCGAGCCCCCCGGCAACAACTCCTGTCTCTCCGGACCTGCCTATCCTGGATGTTCCGTGCAAGTGGAATCATCCAATATGGGTCCTCTGCGTGTTTCCAGAGTTCTTCCGCATTGTAGCCGGGTCAGTACTCTGTTCCTCTTCCCTGACGACTACCCCATCTGGTGGAAATGTCCTACCCTGGGTATCCACTCATCAGCTGACCAATACGGGGACTGTTTCCATGTTTTTAGCTATTCTATCTAATGCCAGTATGACTGCGGACAAGTCTCCTCTGGGTCCACATACATTAGTGGAGCTGCCACCTCTCTGTGTGACACCAAGGAGCAGCTGCACTGTCTTCTGAGTGTCCCCCCGGCAGAGCGGGCTGCGGCAGGGCAGGACGAGCACGCCTGGCGTCACCCTCGTCAGTGTCCAAGGTTACCCCCCCTTGCCCCCACGGTACAGGGAAGGAGGTGAAGTCTGTGAACGTGGGAGGCCTGCCCCTGCCTGGGCCCCTGCATGAGCCGTGCAGGAGGGACTGCGCCGTGAGAGAGGAGGTGGCAACTAACAGGGCTGGAGAGCGGACACCTTCACTTTGGGCTAAGGGTGAGAGGACGGCCACTGACGAGTTTTAATCTGGGGATGATGTGATGTAACATCTAGCTCTAGGAGGACACAGAAGGTCAGAACAAACAGATGCAGGATATGGACACCCATAAAGAGTCGACACAACAGCCATTAACAGTTAAGACAAAGACATGCCATCCAAGATGAACACAGCCTGGACCGCAAGAGGTCACACACGACAGAATGAGACAACCTGTACATTTGTGTTGTGTGGACAGGAAACAGAGGGGGAAGAAAGCTAGGAGTTCAGTTTTAGGCTTTGATTAAAGACAGAGACCAGTACTGAGCCTCTAGGATTCCAACAGTGAGGACCCAGAAGTAGCTAGGGATGGGTTTGATAAACTACTTTGATACAAATAGGTTGGGAGATTTTTTCCAGAAATGTCACTGACGAACGGATGTGTTTAATGTACTTTGTTTCTTCACTGGATCCTAAGTTTATCATTTATTCAATCACCGTGTCCAAACCGCCATTATTTGACAAAACTAACACTATAACTACTTGTGATTCTTCTCTGGGAGAAGGCTAACAGGCATGGGTATCTGTACAAGAATGAAGAATCACTGGAATAATTTAACAGGCAAGTCCAGGCTTTTGGACTGGCTCAAGATCTTCCAGCAAGAAACTGTCATTCACAGTGGTCCTTCAGATCTATCCAAAGATTCGCTTCTAAACTGATGACAAACTATTTTAGAAGTAACTAAAAAGCTAATTGTTTCATGCACATAAATTAATCCTAAAAAAAAAAAAAGCAAAACATCAATGGGAATGTTAATACTAGGTCTTCACAAGCACAGTGTCTCTATACTAACCTATTCCAAGTGGAAATACATGTTCATGGATGCTTAGATTTTGGGTGGGGAAATGAGTGAAATGTTTTTTGGGGGCGAAAAGGTCAGAAAACCTGTTAAAAGAAATGAGGCACTGAATTCACACCACCTCAAATCTCAAAGGTCCTTACGTATTCTTTTTTCTATCTGTTAAAACACATATAATACATACTCAAGAGGATCACCAACTTTCTTACGAGTTTTTCAGACAGTACTTGACGTAACAAAATACCGTCACACTTAACTCTAAAATCCACGGCCTCTCAAACTGGAACAAGAGCATTAATTCTGCATGCTTCAAGCTAATCTGGCCACAAAAGCCCTTCACGTGGAACTTCTTGTTCTGGCAACAGCACCCTGGGCGACACTGGCATAAAGGCCCAAAGTTCCCAGCCAATGATACAAGACCCCCCTTGGCTGGCCACTCCATCCGTCATGACCTCATCTCCTAGTGTGCAGCACAGCCTCTTCCCGGAACTGCCCGGGTGCCAGCCGTGTCCTCCTGGACCCGAGGGCCAGTAGTAACTAGTTGTCTAAGTAACCGTTTACTCCTTCTTCTCCTAAGACTTACTCATCTTACTCTGCCTTGCTTTCCAGCTCCAGTGGGGCTTCTTCTCTGAGCCCCTTGTAGCGCCCAGTATAGAACAGGGACACTGTATGATCATGAGCTCATGACAAGGCCTCGCATACAGCATGTGTTCAGTAAATACGTGCCAAACAGAGGGATCTGTTACACGCTGCTGCCAAAAGAAAACACTAATAAAGCATAGTCTGATAAGCTTTCTTTTCAGACATCTTACAAATAATTGCTGAAATGCAACTCCTTGGAACAGCACTCAAAGGCCAAGATTAGATCCCACACTATTTTCCTAAGTCTGATTTCCCACTCTTTGCCTTACTCACTCTACTCTCGTATTTGAATGTAAGGGAGGGCAAGGTAAGGTCCCTCTCGCCCCAAAATGCCCCTTCCTGTCTCTCCCTGTGTTGTGCACATCAAGGTCAGACTAGGTGCGCTCACCTGTGCAGAAGGCCTGCGCTTTCATGACACTTTGTACATATTGCATGAAACTTCCTTCCGTTTGCAGAGATTCACCTGCGGTCTGCAAGGAGTCATTCAGGGACAGAAACAGGGGTCCTTGAACTTGAATGGGACAAGTGCACATCTTTATTTTCACTAACCACAGGCCGAAATTCAGTATCTCCTTCAATCTTGAATGAAGGCAATTAACAAGGTGGCATTAGGTGATACATGAGGGACATTCATATACTATATATTAGGTAGTATAAGGCGACGGTAAACAGAATTCTCAAATATTTTCACATCATGTTACTTGTTAGCTATCTTGAAATATTTATGTCGCTCATCACTACTTTAAAACCTGGTACTTGTTAGATCTCTTGCTAGAATTTGTTGTTTAACGTGTTAATAAAAAAACATCATATGATTATACTGTATCTGTTTTCATACTGTTTTGACAACTATATTTCAACATACTTGGGTTTCCTATATGTTCTGGTTTATGCATTTAAAAATGTTATTCGAGGGGGGTCCCTAGAGTCATCAGACTGCCATAGTAGTATGTGGTACAAAAAAAAGAAAGCCTGCTTTACGGCAAAGAGTAGGTCTTACTTACCTTTCATCACAACCCCGAGATCAAGAGTTGCATGTGCTACAGACTGAGCCAGTCAGGTGCTCCTGATTCTTTTTTAAAAAATATTTCCGGGGCGCCTGGGTGGCTTAGTCGGTTAAGTGTCCGATTTCGGCTCAGGTCATGATCTCACAGTTTGTGAGTTCAAGCCCCGCATCGGGCTCTGTGCCAACAGCTCAGAGCCTGGAGCCTGCTTCGGATTCTGTGTCTCCTCTCTCTCAAAAATAAACATTAAAAAAAAATATTTCCTTCTAGAGGCACCTGGGTGGACCAGTCAGTTAAGCATTTAATTCTGGATTTCAGCTCCGGTTCTGATCTCAAGGTTTGTGAGTTTAAGCCCCATGTCAGACTCTGCACTGACAGCACAGAGCCTGCTTCGGATTCTCTCTCTCTCTCTCTCTCTCTCTTTCTCTCTCTCTCTGCCCATTCCTGACTTGTGCTCTTTCTCTCTCAAAAATAATTAAACAAAAAAATATTCAGAAGGCAAAATGGTAATGAGTCTTTCCTAACTTGTGACACAATGGACACTGTACTAATCCGGAAATCAAGTGTTAACAAACCGGCAAGGGGCATTGAGAGCAGTGGGTCTGGACCAAAACTGTTCCTGGATCTGAGTCTAAACTCTGCCACTTACAAGCTCTAAGAGGCTGGGGATTTAACTTCTACCTCGGTTTCCTCATCTGAAAACAAGAGGTGTGAGTAGAGGATGAAGCCAGATCACGCGTGCACGAACTCAGGGCTGGCACGTAACCTGCGTGTACTGTTGGTGTACGCGTATCATCTAGACAACACAGCAAGAGGGAAGACACGACAAAAATGACGGGAAAATGCTCTTAGAAAAGAACCCATTTACGTAGGTACACTTTACAAATAGGTAGTCGACTCGATCACCCATCACCTTCTTGTCTGAACACACCCGCGGTGTGGTACGTACCGGATCAACTTGCCATATGATAACTGTTGTATCCTTTGATCCTGTTGCTAGTTTCGTGCCGTCATTAGAAAATTTACAGAACCACACTTCATTACAATGCTCCGTAAGGATCTGCTGAGTATAACATGGGAACTGCCTCCTGAAACAGAGAAGTCCACAAGTAATTCTTCATTGGAAACAGAGTAGAGTAATAACGACGAAAAAGGTGAAAAAGTGATAGATCTGTGTGGAGATGAAAAACTTCACAAATGAGGTATCATCACCCTTATAAACCTGGAGAATCAAGCTTCCCTGGTACGTTGAAGATTATAACAACATCAGCCAAGGCCTCTCAGGGGAAATCAGTAATCCAAAGTCTGCTTCACTGCACAAGTTTTTCTTTTTACCTCCATTCTCAAGATTAAAAAAAAGTATATATCCATCAGAGAATTTTTGGTCTGATTGAGTCGATTCATATGAATAAAAATTATCAATCAGGTGTTCAGGTTCATGTGAGCGGGCCGGCATTGGGAAGGATGTACGCTGACAAACAGAAGGACGACAGGCATCAAGACGAGCGTGGGTCACGAGCTGTCGTGTCTGGCAGGTCACGGACCTCCTCTGAGGCTCCGTTCCCTCATCTATAAAATGGGATTCATCTATACCTGACAGGGTTCTGCCAAGGATGAGAAAAACATCTAGAGTTCCTGGAACGCAACAGGTCCTCATGAGTGATCACTAATACTCACTAATACCCCACCGGGGGGGAGCAGAGCAGTGTGGTGTCCGGGAAGGGCCGCAATGGTCAGCCACTTATCAGGTAGTTTCCCAGAAAGTGGGAAACTCCTGTAATCCACGTCTCAGTTTTGCCAACCATAAACTAGAGAGAAGGGGACCCACCTCCTGAAATTCCTTACGCAAGGCGGAGTCCAAGAACGAGGCCGTGAAGGCAGAGGGCGGAGCCAGCGTCTGACGCTTGGCGAGAACCTTGGAGGTGGCAGTGCCCATTGTAGACTAGGGGCAGAGACTTCTACAATTACCAACCTAAAGAGGAGGAAGTTACCGCAAGAACAACTGTTCTCAGCACCTTTTACACCATTTTTAAACTCACTTGAGAAAAACCATCCCATCGGTTTCCAACTCCCGCCACAGCACCTTGGACAGCTTCCTGAGCTAACCTGGCACATCCCCGGACCAGGACCACCCAGCCCGAGCCCGGCCACGCTCGGGGCTCCCGGCCACGTGACATGCGGCTGGCACAACTGAGGAACTTGAGTTTTAAATTTAATTTTAGTTTAAGTTTAAATGGAAGTGGTCACATATAAATTAGTCGCTACTTTTGGGACAGCACGACCCTGTAACAGTCTCGTAAGATTATAAAAAAGTTATTGAAGCATTAGGAGATAAACTGTTCTCTTCTTAATAGAAGCACACTTGACATACGGTAGTAAACACATTTCAGGTGTGCCTCAGTGGCTCAACCGTCACGTATCACAAACGCTCGCCGCAATAGGTGTGTTATACGATCGACTAGGATACCTGTGCTGTACTTTTCATCCCTATGATTTGATGAACTTTTAAGTCTGTCTTGAAAAATGGTCTTCCTTAAGTTTTACACAATCTGTAATCTAAAAATATATTTCTATCAATTCACCAGCCTGATAATATATATTTAAAACCAAACGAACATTCTTTATCTGCACACAGTGACCATCTATCTACCTTAGCACTTGATTTGCAGGCTGCTTTAACCTTTCGGATTGTCTATAAGTTGCTTTAATATTAAACTATTATTCTAGATCTAAAACATAATCGATACCAGCTGACATTTATTAGGCCCTTTCTAGATGCCCAGCACTATGCTGCATACTTTGTACGTAGTACTGCTAATTCTCAAGACTACCTTGCAAGGCAAGTCAATAACTCCATCTTCGTAAGGCTCAGAGAACAAAAATAACAAGTATCACAGACTGATAACTGAATTAGGATTTAAACCTATGGTTGATTCTGCAAGACCAGGTTTCTTTCAATTATCATTTTTTAAATTGTAGTTTTCAAGACACTCTTGGATAAAATTCCAGTCAAGTAAGTACTTTCAATATCAACAGTATTTCTCCTTTATGGGTAGTAATCAATAGAGATAGCTTTTACTCAGTGAGAAACACTTTATATTTTAGGCATAAAATACACAGTAATTCAAATGGGTAAGATTGATCCCATGATCAATGAAATGACAGATCTAAAATCAGAGCAATAAAATGTTCTTGAGAAAGGACCAATTCATAATCAGAATTTAGGGCATAAATCATCCAGTCTACTGAAAATCATTAAAGTAGTATTTAAATCGTCATTATTTTTATTATTAAATAATTTTTGAAAAACTAACAGCCCTCAGTTTATTAAAAACCTAATTTTAAATGTATACAAGTGAAAGTTGAGGACTTTGTTTTCAAGTAAAATTAAAATTTAAGATGGTGTTGGGGGTGCCTGGGTGGCTCAGTCTGTTGGCCGTTCAACTTTGGCTCAGGTCATGATCTCGTGGTTTGTGAGTTTGAGCCCTGCGTCCAGCTCTGTCCTGACAGCTCAGAGCCTGGAGCCTGCTTTGGATTCTGTGACTCCCTCCCTTTCTGACCCTTCCCCGCTGACTCTCTCTCTCTCAAAAAAAATGTAAAAAAAAAAAATTTTTTTTTTAAATTTAAGATGGTGTTAAAAATAGCCCCCCCCCCCCAAATTGAATAGTGTAGCATTTTAATCAAACTGAATCTTCAAATTTTAAATTTCTATAAATATTTCATAACAATCTTTTACTAAAAAAAATTAATACCTATATAAAGTTACCCATGGAAACATCCTTTCACTGGATGCTGGTGAAAAAACCCACAAATTTAACCAAAAATATGCATTCACTATTACAAATACAAATAACATACGATCTAAAGAAAACTCCTTAGTGCTGATTAGGATTTCTAAAAGTTCCCGTTCACTTATTCATAATCAATTCTCTATCCTCCAGAGAGAAGAGAGAAAAGCTGGTATTCAGATTTCATTGCTAACATTTAATTTATGAGTTAAATTTTCTAGTTTCAATGCTAATCTAATTTCCACAAGGGAGTACAGCAGGTAATAAAAAATGGCAAATTTTCTTTTGGAGACCTCTAGATGAAAGGGGAGTACTAGAAATTAACTCAAATCCAGGTTTTCCTTTTCTAGTTCAGCAACAAAGGAAGAGCTCACTGTAAAGATGTGTATCCTGACTTTATGCCTGACACACCCCTCCTCGGTGTTGTTCAAATGCACCTGTGGATGTACCGCTAGGCTGAGTCCTGGTGTTCTAGCTTGGAGAAGCTGGGCAGATGGAGCCCTTCACTGAGACAGAATTTAAGAGGAAAGGCAGACTCTGCAGGGACAGTCAGAGAGGGAAGTTCCACTTTGGATGTGCTGCATCTAAGATCCTCGAGCAACATGCACGGTTGTATTAAGGTCCAAGGCTTCGGAGATCAATTCTGCAGCCCTCGCCTGGACGCGGGCACCGTTAGAATCCAGAGGAGGAAGGTCGGACGACAAAAGAAACCGTCTGGAGCACACACTTAACAAAGGGACTGGTAACGGGCAGCAGCCAGCAGGGAAACTGGAGAGTCTACACAGCAGTCAATGGGTTTAATGAAGCTGTTCGTCACCTACATCTGTACAGGGCTGTGCTGGCTGCAGAAATCCAGAGTGAGGGACACAGACGGTGTGACCGCACAGCAGGGTATTACCTTAAGCAGCAACTCGGAGGCAGGTAAGTGTGTGCGTGTGCGTGTGTGTGGTGCGCGCTGGAAACTAGTAGAAGCACAAAGTTAAAGTTACATTTTGTTTTTAAAAGACTATCAGGGAGACCTTCCAATCAACGGTGAGTTCTGAAAAGCAGGAACTCTCACTCCCACGTAAAACTTCAGGAGTGCTCTCTACACAGGGTCTAAGAGCCTGATCCCTGATCTGAGGGCAGGACAAGGTCAGACTAAACCTTTTCCATCATTTACTTTCCCAGGTGCTGCTACTGGCAACAAGTAAAATGCAGGTCTCGTGCTCACAGTTTCGAGTTTCCGCACAGGAAGGCAAGCCCTTCAACCCGATGACACCTCTTGAGCCATAAAGGCCACCGCAGATAGTGTTCAGTGTGCTCTGCCAGCAGCAAGTTCATGAATCAAAAAGAAAGGTTTGGGCTCACAACTGCCTCAAGGTCCCTAAAGGGGCTGTGAAGAATGAAATCATGTCTCCTTTTAACTATTATCTCCTACCTCTACTCAATTCAGAAATTCTCCTAAGTTAAAGACCAACGTTAAAGAGTACAACAGGAGAAAAGGAGAAGGACTCTAATCAATCACTTTCAGCAAGTTTAAGACACATGCCAAGTCATCATCTGTTACACGAAGGCCAACGACACTGCCGTAGCTCAACCATCAGCCTCCTGTTCTCACCGCATCTAAGGAGGGGAGGCGACACCGACCCACACACGAAGCGTGCTGCGCACACCCGGCAACCTCCGCTCCAATCCCGCTGCAGGCGCACCAACGTCTGTTGCCACACCCAGAGCGCACCCCGGCCCGCATCCTGGGGCCACCTGACCACGCCAGTGCTTCGGCAGGGGTCTTCGGGAAAAGACACTGGGCACACGCACTGCAGCTGCTCGTGTTTGCTGCACCAGACCCAAATCATTTCCCTCCTGACGTCTGAAACATTTCCAGATTTGTTCTTTAGCATCTTATTTACTGAGAGAGAGAGAGAGAGAGAGAGAGAGAGAGAGAGACAGACAGACAGACAGACAGACACATGCATGTGAGCAGGGGAAGGGCAGAGAGGGAGAGAGTCCAGAGAAGAATCTGCACTGTCAGCACAGAGCCTGATGCGGGGCTCAAACCCACAAACCGTGAAATCATGACCTGGGCCAAGATCAAGAGGTGGACCCTTAAACAACTGAGCCCCCCAGGTGCCCTGTTCTTCAGTACCTTCAAAATTAGAGCTCTGCTTTAATATGGAGATCATCATTAAAATTGTAGGGGCATTTTCACTCAAAATACTCCTAATATCAAAAGTGGAGCCTCAATCCCTACAAATTAAGTTACATACTTGGACAGATACAGCAGCAAACCCAAACCAGAAAGTGAACGCCTGCGACTCCAGCCATGTAGTGCAGGGGCCAGGTCCTGCTAAAAAGCAGACCTTCCATTAGGAACTAAGTATTTTCATGATCTCTGTGGGCAGGAAATAATTGGGGCCATTGTTAAAATAGCAACAGCGTCAGAAACAGAGTCTTGGCCTCCAAGCACGGCCAACACTCGCGTCAGTGGCACCCCACCGGACACCACTCACAAGCCCTCATAGAGATGGCCAGACACTGAAGATCATTGACTCGCCCACAGACAAGAGGAGGACCCTCTGCAGCTGAGGGTCACTGTGCAAACACCACACGTTTCTCTGGAAGCATCAGCTTCGGTAATTCCAGCCCCACTTGTGAACGCTGGATCAGACATGAATGGTTTCACCGCCACAGGACAAAACTCCAAAAAAGAAAACCTTTTAACGAAGTTCGTCCTGAGTCTGTGAGATGTCAGCCTGCTTCAGAACGGAAGGAGTTGCTCTCTCACCTACTACACACATGGTCTACGAGCAGAGACACGGAGTCCAGGTTACTGTCGAGTTTGGTGTTGTGGTACAGGCACCGGTCCCTCTGCAGCTCCACCGCCTGCCGCAGGAGGGTCTGTAAACGCCGCGGGGGAAGCATCACCGATGGCGGTAAATAGGCTGCAAGAGAAGACAGTTTTGAAACAAGAAATGAAAATAAATGTTAAAAAACCAAGACAGTAGAACCTTTTATTGAAGACATTTGCTCGCCTTCTGTTGCACCTGCCCTCCCCCAGTAATACCAGCCCCCTGAACACAGCCGTGGGGGGCGGGGCGACGGAACGTGGGCTTTATCAGTATTTGTCAGCAGCTATGGGGATGCTGCCACAAAACGGAACGGACAGGAGGGCTTCAGCATGCATTGTTTTAAAAGCACTCTTTGAAAGTTTTATGTTTTTATTGAGTGGCTCGATACCCAAAGTGGGGCTTGAACCCACAATCCCGAAGTCACATGCTCCCTGACTGAGTCCGCCAGGCGCCCCAGGAAGGCTTTCATTTGTATGTGAATTTCCAAAATCAGACAAAAACACAAAGCAAAACAACACAACAAAAAACAACCCCCCCCAAGCCAGTGATAGAAAGAAAAGGTACAGACGACCGTGCTCCTGAGGGGACTAAGCGGCACTGTGCGTGCAGGGAAATCTAGAGACGGAAGGGGACTAGCATTTTAACACAGACACCCATGCATTCCAATCCTTCCATGCCTCACACCTCCCTGACCACACGGTTTCCTAATTCCTAGGATGTCTACCGCACCTCAACATGAAACACCCAGAATAACATGATTTAGTCCAAAAGGGAAAAGAGGTTATTTATGTATAAAACCGTGGCGAAAATAAAATCCTCCCGTTAATTTGGAAGTTACATATAACAGATCTGGGGGGAGAGGAAAACTATTTATTTAAATCTGGCCTTCCTACTGAAGTCAGCAAAATATTTAAAACACTTATTGTACTTTAGTGGCGCCAGGCTGGCTTAGTCGGTAGAGCGCGTTACTCTTGATCTTGGGGTCGTGAGTTTGAGCCCCACATTGGGTGTGGAACTTACTTTAAAAAAAAGGCACAATAACATCTTTAAGAAGGAAAAACAGTTGTCGTCTAAAGAAAGGTCTGGTTTATGTCCTTTTTCTCCAACCACAGCACCTGCCCCGCAAAGAAAATCTTAGCAGGAGCATCGAGAAGACACAGGTGTGAGGAGAGCCATGCCGGGCCGCGCACCCGCTCCCCCTCCGACGGCTCCGTGGGCTGTGCTGCCTTCCGGACTCCGCAGCCCAGTCTGGAACGGGCTGCGTGATGGATTTTCCCTTCTTCCCTACGTTCCTGCTCACTGCTCGCGAAGAGTGCGTCCGGACACAAGGCTACCTGGCCAATTCTCAGTACCTATTTGTAACGTGAGCGAAAACATAGAAACCAAGAACGAAGGCTCTTCTTACTCTGCAGCTTGTCCAGCAGTTTGGAGCGGGAAGCCGTCCCTTTGCCCTCCCATTCTGCTTTTGCACGGAGGTCTTCTGCGTGGCTGCACATCAGATAGCTACAAACATGACAGAGAGAGCGAGTATCAAACCCTGTGCTTCGGATTAAACATAACTGGAAAATATTGATTATACTTTCACCGAGAAAGATTTATCGAGAAGAAATCCCTACAGTGGACCCAATTCACTAAGACAAGCTGGCACCCGGACAGAATCACTAAAACGCGATACAGCGTAACGGCGGCACGCGCAGTGTCACCCGCTCGCGGAATAGTGCCGTCTACGAGCGCACATGCAGCTCGCACTGCGCACCGGCTCTGCTGCAGGCGCCACACGGACTACTTCACGCCCGCCACGATCCGTGTGGAGCAAGCACTACCGTTCTATTCGTACAAATGAAGCGCCCAAGGCACGGAAAAGCTTCAGGAACTGGCTTAGCTAAGAGGCAGAAGCAAAGGGGACGTGAACCCAGGCAATTTGGGCTGCAAATGCTGCTTTTAAATCCTAATGCCAACTCAACTGCTCCTCAGTCGTAAAACAAAACTCCAGAAAATCCCAAGTAAAACGAAAAACCCTTCGATTTACATGAAGTCAATCAAACAACAACATACTTTCCAGAGCCGATCACGGACGTCACTAAGAAACGGTATGACTGGATAACCACCCTTGGGTCGTCCTGTGAAAGGCATCGCGATCCCCCCAGCAGGAAATCTGGGAGCTGTTTCCTGGCTCACTGTGCGTGCCGAAGGAGGCAGAAAGGCCAGAGTCATGGACTCTAGAGAACACGTCGGGGGGTGGGGGGTGGGGGTGGCAGAAGTGGGACCCTGACCTGGCTCCAGCGCCTCTCATGAGAACCGGCTTTAGGAGTAAGCGAAGTGAAGGCATGATTCAGACGCAGCGATTAGACCTGGCAAGGGACCCTCCTGTTGCCTTTACTCTGTCTGGGACGATGTTCTCAGACAAATCTGTTCTTCTCGCTTGTAAAAAGGGTACTAAGTTAGGGAAGTAAGGATTAAATGAGAGAGAGTACCTGAAGTACTTGGTCCTCTCTTTGGTATGTAGGTAGAGCGTACTAAATGATGAGAAGTACCAGAAACTGCTCAGTTAACAGGAGCATCGCCTCCTCTCCTTCTGAGTTGCAGACAGCACACTGCACTTAGCACCCGGTCATTTACTGCCCTCTTCCCCGGGAGCAGACCTACGGGCTCTCTTGCTATTTACTATATGGTGTCTTAGCTGACGGGAACTCTAATAGCATGAGTAGTTTGACTCAAAATACCCCATAAAAAAAGCCAGATATCATAAAAATTTTGGTTTCTAAAATAACTTTTTGGGAATAAAATTTATCATCAATAATTTTATGGGAAAACTGTTTACTTTGCCTGGGTGGCTTAGCTGGTTAAGTGTCCAACTTGATTTTGGCTCAGGTCATGATCTGACAGTTCCTGAGCTTGAGCCCCGCATCGGGCTCTGCGCTGGCAGTGTGGAGCCTGCTTGGGATTCTCTCTCTCTGCCCCTCCCCCACTCACTCTCTAAAATAAAAAAATTGAAAGTAGTAATAAAAAAAGAAAATACACATTATACCTTAAGGTTTCAAACGAACCTGTTTACGGGAAACCACAGGGTGTAACTGACAGGAAGGAGAGGCCGAGAGGAAGAAACCATGGGTCCGAATGCCAAGTCCACACCTGGCCATCTCTGGGCCGTTTCCTTACGCGAAACACTTTAGGGACACACTGGGTGAAGCTCGTTTTGGAATAAAGGCTGTATGATTAAGTTACATGTCTGTTACCAGACAAGACAAACCTTATCACGGGAATGTTCTTTAGAGGACACAGAAATCAGACCCCTTATCAGAGAGCTAACCAGAGAAGGTAGGCGGTCAGCCACCGCACGACACCCAGCAGCTGTACCATTTCAAGAGGCGGTGGGTGTGGACCGGTCACCCTAGAATCAGTCAAGCCAGAGTCTGGGTCTCGGCTCTCTGGACTGGGTCTCTGGGTCTCCAGCTGTATCCTGGACTGGCTACTTTGCTTCTCTGACATTCAGTGTTCTTTTCCTCAAAAACCCTAAAACGAGCCCTACACCTCTGTGGGTGCATCGTTTTACCCCTCATTTTGTGTCTGGAAACCCCTTGTGGGTCACTGCGGACCCGGATGCTGGGGCCCTGTCTTACAATAAAAAAATGCTAAGCGGAAAAACGTGAAGCACAGGGATGTGAAAGAGAAGGCCTGGTGCGTGGTTTTAGGAGAGGACGTTCGGGCTGGGACCCCAGCAACTAGTAGCCCTATGCAAAGATTAGGGGAAGAGCATCTAAGATAAAGGGACCAGGCAGTGTGAGTGGCCTGGCAAGTACAGGAACAGAAAATACACTCGTGTCACCGGAGTGAACGGATAAAGGAAAAGGCGGCAGGGAAGGGTCAGCAAGCGTGTGGGCTCGAGCAGAGATTCCGGATTTTAAGAAAGGGAGAAATGACTTCATGTACGGTTTTACTTCTGTCTGTCCGTCTGCTGCGTGAACCGTGTGTCATGAGGCAAGCAAGAGCGCAGAGTGGGACTCGCGACGAAGCTACGGGAATATTCTAGGAGAGCCGTTTGTGCACTACGTAGGGTAGAAGTGGTGGAGACGGAGAGAACTGGATAGATCTGGTAGGTTTCGGAGTTAGGCCGACACACAGCGGAGCGAAAGGGTGAAACTCCTGCAACGATGAGCCGCGGGCTTTGTTTGGACAAGTGGGTAGAAGGTCTTACCGTTTGCGGAGCGGGAGAGAGAGGAGGTCGGGGTGGGGGGACCAGTGGACTGGAGGACCGTGGGGAGCGTTCACCTGATACACCTCGGAGACACGAGCCTCCCCACAGGCGGCACGTGAAGGCGGCCCGGAGCAAGCCCCACAGCACCCCCCGACACGCACGCGGCTCCAGTGGGGCACTCAGCAAGGGCCCGGGACGCGACAAGTGCACGCAAACAGAAACGTCTGACGCTTCAGCGCGTTTTCACACGAGACCACGAGACGGCAACACGCGCGTCTGTCTTTCGCCCAGAGCGAGCAGCTCTCTATCCTCCGCTCTGACCCCAGAGCTTCCCACGACGACAGCAGCAGCTCGGCCCCGTGAGCGAGTTTATCCAGACAGACATGGTGCAAGGGTTCAGCAATGTTCAGACGTGGGGCCCCGGCACGGTGCCCCTGCCGAGCCCGGCGGCCCCCCGCCCGGCTTCCTTACCCGCTGAGAACGTGGATGCGCTCCGTGTTGTACTTCAGGGGCGTCAATTCGCAGCGCAGAACTTGAAGCGCCTCCAGGACCTTGCCGTCCTCCAAGTACTCCAGGTACTTCTGCTGCAGCAGCAAAAACTTCATCCTCTGACATGACAGAAAGCAGCGGTCAGGGGAAAAAAGTTGATGGAGGTTTCAGAAAATGTTTGCGCCTAAACAGAACAGTAGAAACCATTCTACTATGCCCTTTGAAAGTAACTTTTATAAAGCTTTACGATGACTCAAATATTTTTGGTTAACACAGTCACAGTAGACGAAACGTGACTTTGCACAATTCCACATCTTAATAAAACTCTGCTTTCAACACATGATCTCAAATCAGGTAAGACCATTAGTGCCCAAGGCATCAATAAACGAAAGCACGAACTCTGCCCTTAAACCATTCACCTAAAATTTTATTTCTTACATGAAAACTCGGAACTATTCCAAGTACTCTAAATTTGTTTTAAAAGCCTGACTTTTACAATTGGGCATTAGGGGCTTTTTATGCAACAAGTTTTGAAAAGACGGCAGAAAAACTGGTTCATGGAGGAATCATTTAAAAATGACAATGCAGGCGCACGCGGGTGGCTCAGTCGGTTAAGCACGCGCCTCGATTTCGGCTCAGGTCATGAGCTCAGAGTTCGTGAGTTCGAACCGTGAGGTGGGCTCTGCGCTGATAGTGCGGAGCCTGCTTGGGAATTCCTTCTCCATCTCTTTCTGCCCCTTGTGTGTCTTCTCTTTCTCTCTCTCAAAATAAATAAATAAACTTAAGGAAAAAAAAAAAGAAAAGAAGGCTGAGCTGAAACGTTTGCAAAAGGGTTCCATTTTTGTACTTGGGGACTGGTAAGTAACAGCCCAAGCTCTGAAGCACTGAACGGTGAGGCAGACAATTCTCAGCTCTTTCCCCCCAAAACGACAAACCACTTCCAGCTTACTATGAAGCGCTGTCACGTTTAGCTTTTTCTGGAATGAGTTGGGTTCTAATTCTCTCTACTGTCCTTTTACTCTATTGTATGTTTGAAAGTGATCACCGTGATCTCAGCAGCTTTTTGGCTGGAAAAGACAGAGACTTCTGAGTACCAGGGTGAGACTCTCATCTAATCGAAAACCCCTGCTTGGCGGGGCTCTCTCCTCACCCCCACCTGTGGCGCCTGCGCACACGGACTGGTGCGGGCACCGAGAGTGTCAGTCATGGTCGAGACCCCACGGAACTCAGTGGCAAAGATTTTAAATCTACATAAAAGAAAAAACCAAACTGTAGCCTTCTTCTTCTTCAGGAAGAGGCTTACTTTGAAAACATTAAATATACATACACTGCTGTCCACAAATGGTGTGGAGAAATTATCATTCCTTTCCAGAGTTAAGAGCACCATGAACCTCTGTACACGATTTTTTCTTTATTTTCTTTTCTTCCATTTTTTAACGTTTATTTATTCATTATTTTCAGAGACAGAGCATGAGCAGGGGAGGGTCAAAGAGAGAGGGGGACACAGATTCTGAGGCAGGCTCTGAGCTGTCAGCACAGAGCCCCATGAACCGTGAGACAATGGCCTGCGCCCAAGTTGGATGCTTAACCGACTGAGCCACCCAGGAGCCCCTACACGGTTTTCTATTAGGCAGTATTCAGAAAAAAGGCATAGGTACAAGCTTAGAAAAATGGTTTCTAGCGAAAGTAAACAAAACAAACCCTGTCACGTAATCAGGCCTACACTTAAACACATCTTTTATAAGATACGTGGCATACGTTTGGTGATAATCTACAACTTAAACCTGTAACTGAAGAACGATGAAAAAAATTTCAAACTGTAAGAGAAGCTCCTGCAACTCTAGAAAATTCACCCTTATCCAATTTTACACTTAAAGTTAGGCTGCCTAATGATGCTTCGGAAACAGACCGGTTACCAAGACGCCCTGAAAAGCGTGCTGTTGTACGTGGAGCCTAAAGTTAACCTTTCCGTGTCAAATAAAAAAATACTTTCAAGTCCATCAGGTGACAAAACCCAAAAAACACCTTAAAAATAAGAGAATTTTATATTTGAAGTTATCCTGGACATTCTCATCATTTTATCTTCTGGAAAAAAAAAACTTTATGAAATGTAGATTTTATAGATTTCCATTTAGCGATATACCGTTACAAGTTTCACTTCCAAGTCTTTCTAATTCAAACTTGAGAATCGTGTTTAGCTGCAGAATTTTTCATTTAAACGCCACAAGGATCCGGCCAGTATGTGTACTTACTGCCTTACTAAATTTTCTTAGCAATTGGAAATTTGGAGAAAATTACTTTTTAAAACTCAGGGGGAATCTTTATATTTTGGGTATCCATCATTAGGTCCTAGGCACACCCCCTGTTCCGATGTGTGTAGGGACAGTGCCCTGAGCGGGATTTCCCCTTTATTTTCCCACCAAGATCCTGCAAGAGCATGCTCCCCTCTTGCTAGGTAGGGGGAGAGGCAGCCCCGGACACAGGCGGAGGACGCTGTCAGAGGCCATGGCGAGCACGTAGCCTGTACAGACAGGGCGTGCCGGACACAGCGCAGACACTTCTCTGGGAGCCATCTATTCCAGACCCAGACGAAGAATACCCTCCAAGGGGCATCAAGCCCTGGTCGCGTGTGTGGCGAGTGACACGCCGCTGGCCAAGCGCGGCTAGAGATTTGGTTGGAGAAAATATTTATTCTCCTAAAAGTCAGTTCAATTTGTATTTGACAGAAGGATGGAGAATAATACTGCTCTTTTACTTCCCAAAACTGTAAACACAATTTCAAGAAAATTAACATTGTTCACAAAGGATGTTAATTATTTACTGAAAAAGTTTTTAGAAATTAGGCAAAACTAAAGTTTGCTGAGCTGGAGACAGAGCGCTACTGAGCTTTTTTTGTTGTAAGATCACGAGCTTCTCAAATGAAGAAAGAAAGGAAGAAAGAAAGAGACTGAGAAAACAGGCTCCCCTTTCTGTCTTTTCCCGGCTCCTAAGGAGACCTCCGTGAGAGAGTCCGTCTGTCCTCGGATCATCTCTCAGCGTCCTTCCGCCCAGGGTGTCTCTCTCCCCTCTACCACCTAACAGAGGTGTGAAACGGACAAGGGACAAGGGACTCGGGTGAGGTGAAAGCTCCACGGGGTAAACCCTGTCACCCCCCCCATCCCACCCGGTACCGGGGCTGCTGCAACCTTGGCCCCCACGCAACTGTCCCACATGCGACGGGAAGGAAAACCCTCGAAGCTGCACCGGAAGTCTGGTCATCCCGGGCAGCCTCCTGGCGAACTCAGGAGTGCTTCTGACTAACTCTGGAATAAGGTTATAACCAAGCTGTAGCAATTAAACCATGACTCAGAGGAAAGGGGAAATGAATTCTATTTAAACCTTGGCTTTCAAAGCCCCTCCCTATTTAACTTTAAAATACACTAGTTAAGTTCTGTGCCTCAAATTAGCATTTGAACACTTTTCTTAAGCACATTTCTGGATACTAAAAAATACACCGACCCATGCTACTTGGCCTCTACTACCCACCCGAACTCCCTGGACATGTTGAACCATATTTGAACCCAAACTGAAAAACTGAAAAATGTTGATTCATGAGCTCACTTTCCAGAAAGTTCAGAGCAAATTCTGCTATTTCTGGTATCATCTGACTGGAAACCATTTAAAAATATGGCAGGTGGGGAGGTGTGGGGAGTAGATTGGGTCAATTAAAATATTTGAGTTTAAAAAATAAAATACAGGGGTGCCTGGGTGACTCAGTTGGGTTAAGCGCCTGATGCTTGATTTCGGCTCAGGTCATGATCTCGTAGTTTTGTGGGTTCTAGCCCCAAGTCGGGCTCTGCGTGGAGCCTGCTTGGGACTCCCCCCCCCCACCTTTCTGCCTCTCCTACACGCCCTTACTCTCTCTCTCTCCCAAAATAAATAAACTTTAAAGAAAAGTTTAAAAAGTAAAATACACTTTTAGTGTAGACTAAGTCCTCAAATGTGTCTGGGCTTACAATTAAAATAATGAGGCTAAAAAAAAGCTCCAAATAGTTGTCTTCTGTGGTATTATTACAACTACGCTTGGGCTAGATCATCTGGAGATGGAGAGGGAGAGAGGAGCAAATCTGAACCCAAACTTGAAGGGTGAAAAAATGCTGAACTGAATCTTAAACCTGGAACCCTTTTATTGTATAAATACCTAAAGAGTTTGGTGGTGTGAGGCTCAGCCAGAGATTTTAAACTTCATCTTTTATTAGATCCTAGAATGTTCTATAGACTGAACAGGCTATAAAAAGAAAGAATTCCTCATTATCTACTACTACCTTTCCTGAGTTTACATGTTGCTTCTAATGAAAATTTCAAATGAGACAGTCTTAACCTAAATCCAAGACACAAGCCCCAAATTTCTATAAACAAGTAGGAAAAAATAGGAAGTGAGCCTACTAAAATTTTACTACTAAATTACAAATGTAATTTGAAGCTTACAAAAGGCAAACAATCCTCCCAAAACTCACACACTTGTATTTTTTTGTCTTTGTTTTAGGGTCACCTTCCATTCTGCCAGAGCTAATCACTTATGAGAAACTGCTCTATTAAAATGTACTTAGGGTTTTTTTTTGTTTTGTTTAGTTTTGTTTTGATAAAACCCAAACATAATGACTGGGGAAAACATAATTGTTGGAAAATTTATGACCCTTTAAATATAGATGTTTAACTTCTGTGTTTTCATTTCTAATATTTGTATTTGACATGGAACTGATTATTTCACCAGTTAATTTATTATCAATCATCTGATTCAATAGTAACAATTTTAATATTTACGTATTCACTGAAAGCAAATATATATATATATATGTATACATATATATATATACACTAGATCATCAATTTAAACTAATTCACATTTGTTCATACTCTGTACCTTTAACTGACCTGAGGTCCATTCCCTAGGATTATATATTATTGTATAAAATCATATTATGAATTTGAAAACTCTTTTGTAATTAAGATTCACACACACACACACACACACACACAGCCCAAAAATGAAAATAAGAGGCCCTATTAGGTTTATAGACAAAGGCAGAAAGATTAATGTTTGACCTAATTAAAAAAAAATGAAAAGGTAACAGTAGTCACTAATATTTAACAAACAGCTGGTTTCTCTACTTCACTTCCTATTGGTGCTCCTTCCCTCCCCCACCAGACAGGAAACTGCTTTTGACAACAAATGAATCAGCTAGAAGTTAAAAGGCCAGCGGCTGGCAGCTGATTCTTCGTGGTTTCCAATCACAAGCCCTTAGAAAAACTTATCCCCTCCTCTCCCTCACCGACATCTACACAAGAATTAAAGTCCCCTCAGTATAAAGGATTCCTGAAGACTGAGGAGAGGGGCGAACTGGTTCAACTACTAAGCTGATCTCCTCACCGCGGCAAGAAGGCCTGTGAGCAGAGCCCCATGGTCAGAGCTGCTCACAAACCCTCTACCAGACTGATATACACGGACCAACTTGGGCACTGTCAATTCACATGCCTGGAACGCAAGAATGGAAAATGGCGAGCACACCAAAGGAGTTGGCCTGAGTTAACGGTTATTCCCCAAGATTAAAAAAAAAAAAACAAAAAAACAATTAATGTACCAGCTACTGAGGGTTACAGGCTACATCTCCTTTGCTGGCACATTCAATATAAATAATGGAGAAGCAGAACTTATCTTTGATTCCACAAACATAAAACTGCTCTTAATAGCACTGAGAGCATGAACATCTTTCAACTGACGATGTAGAAGCTTAACTTACAGGTTCAAACGACACACTTAATAACCGTGATTTTCAAGACATTAAACGTGATTTTCAAGACATAAAACTCAAAACTGTAAATCATTAACACTCATTGCAGTTTACAAACTTAACTCTACAAAATTTAACAATTTTTAGACTTTATCTGTCTCAGGTAGCAGAAGCCTAGAGTTATCAATAACCTACTAAAACAAGCAAGAAACGTGAAACTAAGAACAAAAGTGTATTTACCACAATTATTCCCAACAACGTTTGAGAGATTTCAAGCGTGCCTCTTACCACAATAGCATGAGGAGAATGCACTAAGGGCTTTAGTTCATTCAGGTCATTTTCTGCCTGCAAAAATCGGTATAAAAGAAAAACAGAAATGTCACAGAACGCACATTCAAATATATAATTGTAGCAGCAGTCACACAGCTCTATATGCCCTACTTTACCTTATCCCAGTCTCCTTCCATGACATGATTTCGGAATTTGGTAGCAGAAGGATGTTCTAAACGACATCCTGACTCTTGCATGAGGAGATCAACAGTCTGGCTGCAGGAGAGATACAGTGTAAAAAAGACCTGGCCAACTTTAGGGTTCACCCTTCTAAATAAACTAACGTCCATAAAAACAGTTGCAGAGGTTTTCAAGCTAAACTCATGATGAAGAAAAAGAAAGAAAAGAGCTTTTCAGTGTGCTTGGCTCAACAAACTGGTATTTTTAAACTGCCACCTTCCTATGTTTATGTCAAGTTAAAGGCCTTCTTGAAACCAGAATTAGGGTTAAGTTCTTCCGATTTTTACCGGGTAATTCCTCAGAAGTTTAGCAAAGTATGAAATCTCCAAAGACATGTTGTAACCGACTGGTCAAATAAACGAAGACCCAGGACGGACATACTAACCACCTTACAACGTTTCAGAAGACAGAAACTGTCAGCTCCAGACAAGGTGATCCGGAGGACCCGGGCCAGGGGAGGGCCTTACATCCAGACAGTACGTTCGCACGGAAATTCTACTAGGTCAATCTTTGAAATTAAAATAAATCCAGCATCAAAAATCACTCTCTTTCTCGCTCTACTAAAAATAGCAAATTTACTATGGTGTAGGTTCCAAACAGTCACGAGTTATTTCCTCCTGCTGCTGTCAGCTTGCTTCTGGTCTCAGTGATATGTTCTGCTCGCATTTACAAAATCTGTTTTCATACTAATCCTTTTCCTCAGGGAACAAAGTGAAATCTTTCGAAGATGTGTGTCTTTGAGAGCTGGAAAGATTGATCAAATGTGGTTTCTCTCATCAGATAGCTCGATCCCTGAGCCTTTCCTCATCACTTTACATGTTTATGTTTATGATTCGATGTTTTCTTGCTCA
This sequence comes from Cryptoprocta ferox, assembly GCA_028646485.1. Classification (NCBI taxonomy): domain Eukaryota; kingdom Metazoa; phylum Chordata; class Mammalia; order Carnivora; family Eupleridae; genus Cryptoprocta; species Cryptoprocta ferox. The sequence goes on from CM053562.1 coordinate 7,263,543, forward strand.
GCTCCGTGCCTTTTGCCAGAGAATCAGATCACTGAAGTCACTTCTAGAAAGTGCACCTCCCACCCCACCCCCAGAACAAATCTATGAATCCAGAACCACAGCTGGGCTGGCCCAGAGCTCACTGGGGCCCTCCAGGGCACCCCAACCCACCCCACCTTCCACCTGGGGAAGGTTTTCTTTGTGTGCACAGCCTGGGGGGGTTGTGGCCCAGGTCGCTGTGCACCTCCACCACGGTTAAGGCACGCAAGGCCACCTGCATTGTATCTGCACATCTGATGTCCCTTTTTCACAGGCAATGGCTTTCCGGCCCGAACGGGGCCTGGGGCAGTTGGTGGCAGGCCTCCTGTGGGTACACAGGGGCCTTTAAATGACAACAGGGTGTCCCACTCGTCCACTCCCACCAGGCTTCCTACAAGGCCTCCCTCTAAGCGTCCTGGGCCCTCTGCTCCCCCGAACACTTGTAGGTGACTGTCCTCCCGAGCTGGGGCTCTGCCCGGGGGTGTCCGTCAGAGTGGGGGGGGTGGGGGCTGTCCCACAAAGGCGCCTCTCACATACACTTGAAAAACAAATCCTCCCAGGTTCATTATTTCCAGCGAGTCCCGTCCGCCCCTCCCCCCCTCCCCCCCGCACACGGACACACTCCCGCATCTGTCTGGACGGACAGATGATCCCCCGGCCCCCTCCCGTTCCCGCGGCCCCCCTGCCCGCCCCTCTGCCAACGCGGCCCCCGGGCCCCCAGCCCGTCCGCACCGGCCGCCCGGAGAGGACACTTACTTGAGCCCTAGGCCGTTCAGGTGCTGTCCTATTAGCCGAATGACATCCTCGTCCGACTGCGACAGCCGCTTCTTCTTCTTGAGGCTGCTGCCCAGCTCCGGGGTGGCCGAGGACGCGGCGGCGGCTGAGGCGGCGGCGGCGGCGGCGGCCGCCCCGCCGGGGACCCCGTTATTGACGTTTAGGCTGTTGCTATTGTTGCTGGCGGCGGAGGGGGCGGAAGGCAGCAGCCCGTTGGCGTGGGCCAGGTCCCCCGCGGACGACGACGACGACGGGGACGACTCCCCGTTCTGGGCCGACAGGCAGGCCAGCTCCTGGGTCTGTCCCTGGCCCCCGCCGCCCCCTCCGCCGCCGCCGCCGCCGCCGCCGCCTCCTCCTCCTCCTGCCCCGTTGGCCTGCATGATGCCGCCGCTGACCAGGCTGTGGCCGCTACTTCGGTGGGGGGCGGCGGCGGGGGCCGCGGCCGGGGGCAGTCCCACCACCACCACCACGGAGGAGGAGGAGGACGACGACGACGACGACGAGGACGAGGACGACGAGGACGGAGGGGAGAGGCCTGCTCTGCCTGCCGAAGCCCCGGGCTCTCCTGCTCCCTCCGCCGCCGAGGCTCGGGGTTTCTTCCGCGGGGGCGGGGAGGCTCCGCCGGCGTCCGAGTCGGAGGAGGAGGAAGCGGAGGCCAGAGTTTCCTCGCCGAGAGAGGCCGTGGTGGGAAGCCGGCGGGGCGAGGCGGGGGCCGGGGGAGGGTCGGGGCGAGGGGGCCGGGGGCGGGGAGGGGGGGGTCGGGGCCGGGGCGGGAGGAGGGAGGGGAGAGGAGGAGGAGGAGGAGGAGGGGGAGCAGGAGGGTCCGGGCCTTCCCCCCCTCCCCCCCGGCGGCTCGGAGCGCGGCGGGGGCGCGCCGGGGGCCCGCGGGCGGGCGGCGGCGGCGGGGGGCGCGGGGCCCGCCGCGGGGCTGAGCCCCGGCGCTGGCGGGCGGCGGCGGCGGGCGGCGGCGGAGGCAGCGGCCGCCTCGGCGCTCGGTGGCTGCGCTCCGCTCCCTGGTGTGTTGATTCTTCCCCCAGCTGCTGCCTAATGGAGTCCAGGCGCTCGCGTCACAGGAAATGCCTATACTGCCCTCCTCACTCACTTCCGGTGGCAGGTATGGAGCCTATGGGGGGCCTGTCAGGCGGCACGTGCGCGGGGCAGCGGGGCGGGCGGACCGCGGACGCGACCCCGACCCCGGCCCCGACGCCCCCGACCCCGGCCCCGGCCCCGGCCCCGCGCGGACGCGGCCTCGACTGCGACCCCGGCCCCGCCGCCCCTGACCCCGGCCCCGCGCGGACGCGGCGTCGACCGCGCCCCCGGCCCCGCCCGGACGTGACCCCGACCCCAGCCCAGACCCCGGCCCGGCGCGGACGCGGCCCCGACCCCGACGGCCGCCTTAGCAGCAGTAAGTGCGGCAGCCTCAGGTCTGGCGCGGGCCGGGGTCGGAGGCGTCGGGGCCGGGGTCAGGAAGGTCGAGGTCGGCGCGAGTCGGAATCGGGGCCGAGGTTAGGGGGGGCCAGGGTCGGCGCAGATCGGCGTCGGGGCCATCGGGGCAGGGGTCTGGTGGGGGCTGGTGTTGGCGCACGCCGGGTCGGGGTCGGGGTCGGGGTCAAGGGGGGTCGGGGTCTCGGGCTTCAGACGGGGGCGGCGGGATGTGGACGAGGAGGCACAGGGTGGGCGGCCGTGGCCGCTCAGCCGGCGGTAACCCCGGGTGAACGACCTCCCGGTGTCAGTGTGGAGAAGCTGGAATTGGCGCGTGCCGCGGGGGGTCTGGGGCGGTGGGCGTCGCAGAGCCCTGCTTCCCCCCGCCCGGGGGAGGCGGGCTGCTGCCCGGGAGCGGGTTGTGCGCGGGCACCTGCCCAGGGGCGGCCCCTCTCCCTTCCAGCCGTCTTCTCCGAGAGTGCATCCCTTCCCAGCAGTATTTGGACTCTGCTTGGGATCCAGGCGTGACATTTTTTGGTGAAGCGTGAGGCTTCCGTGTCACTGTGACGTTCGCGTTTTGTGTTCCTGCATTTGTGCAGCAACAAAGACTGGGTTGAACCTTGACCACTGGTGAAGGGTCTGCACGACCCCAGACGAGTTTTATTTACGTGTGGGGGTGATCGCTCACACACGTGGTGTGTGCAGACATTTTCTCCGAAATTTAAAAAAAAATTTTTTTCCGAAGTAGTTTCCCCGTTCAAAAAACATAGATTTAACTAAGGCGTTTTCTGTCTCTGAAATTTACCATATTAACAAGTCCAGTAACTTCAGGGAGGCCTTGGGAGACAGTCTTTTTCCACCTTGGAAAAATGGTAAAGAATGATGCCGGAGGAGAAATTGGTAAAAGAATCCTGAGCTCTATGGGTCCTCAGATCCTCAGATGGGAGAGGAAGTCCCATGCAGGATCCTACAGAGACTTAGCTTTGTAGTTCTCATCTCTTAAATATGCTTTCAGGTGGCGGTGTAATCGCAAGGTGACTCACATTGGATGTTTTTATTCTCCTGAGACCGACCCGAGTGCCAGCTAAGGATCGTAGGCCACCATCCCTGTAGCCAGCAGAGCCTGAATTACTGGATGGTTAACACCTTCAGAGATCCCTGTTTGTGTGTTCACTTGAGACCTTATTATTATTAAGGGTTGTTCATAATCATTTGTTAGGCTCCTAACAGTGTTGAGGACAAGCGTCTGGGTGAAGTGTATAGCTTTCCTAAGGAAATGATTGTTTACGCGTGGGGGTGATCACTCACACGCCTAGTGTGCGCAGACATTTTCTCAGAAGTGTCTGAGTGGTCGCTTAGTGGTCACTGCAGAAAAGGCTCACGCTTCATTAACAAAACTAAAAAGGATGAAAAGACACAGAAACTGGGCTCAGTGGCTGTCTAAACTCAATGGGTATATCCTCGCTTTTCTATTTTTTATATGTGATCCAGACTGCTCTTATTAGAATTCTGAATCTATGACAGTCTACGCGCACACGCATTTTTGTCTGTGCTAAAATGTAGCTGGAGAACCTGGTGTCTGAGCTCTGAGTGGTTGTAGAGCTGGGTTTGTAGTCCGTGTGCAGACGAACCATCTGGGAATAGCGCTCTGTACACGCACCTTCAATAACGCCATTATCACCTCCGGGATGAAACCCACAGTCTGTCTTGCTCTCTGCAGACTGACCTCAGGCTTTCTTTTTGACTTTATCCCTTTACCACTCCCTTTACGAACCCTTCGCCACTGTCCCCCAGACGTGCTGGGCTCATGTCATCTTTTGAGTCTCTACCCCTCTGATTCTAGTTCATCTTTCGAGATTCAGCTCGTTTTGAGCCTTTCCTGACTTCTAGCCTCCTAGAGTAGCTCCTGTGTAGGCCTTCAGTTTGAAGGCTGTTTGTAATGTCTTCTAATTTACTAAGACCCTGTCTTCAAGTCTGCAGAGAGGAGCCTTTCTAGACCTCTCTCCTCAGGAGTATGAATGCATAGATGACAACCAAGGGCAACACTCATAGGAAGGGTGATTATGATTTTGTGAAAGTTTCGTTTCAATGACAGATATATATCTATGCTTTACAGAGTAAAATATATTCCTTCTGTAGGACATTCTCAAAAAAGTTTAAAAAATACTCATCTAGGACAGACCTGACTTATAAAAAAAGACAACTCAAGAAATAGGCATTAAATACTGAAATGGTAAATTATTAGTACCATCCAAGGCAGTGTCTAACTGTAAAAATTAAGAGCTGTTTGATTTTTAAAAACGCTGAGGTAGTATGTGTGTTTATAATAAAATATAAAACCCCATTTCCACAAAACTTTTTGCTTTTTAGTATTCATATTTAATAATTAATTATTAATAACTATTTTAGTTTTTAAATGCTTATTTTTGAGAGAGAGTGAGTGAGTGGGTGAGGGGCCGAAAGAGAGATGGAACACAGAATCTGAAGCAGGCTCTAGGCTCTAAGCTGTGAGCACAGAGCCTGATGTGGGGCTTGAACCCATGAACGTGAGATCATGACCTAGGCTGAAGTAGAACGCTTAACTGACTAAGCCACCCAGGTGCCCCTAAGTTTTTATTATTTTTAAGCAATCTCTGCGCCCAGCGTGGGGCTCAAACTTTTAATAACCCAGAGATCAAGAGTCCCATGCTCCACCAACTGAGCCAGCCCTATCATAGAAGTCTTTGTAAAAGGAGTCAAGACTATTATTCTGTCACGGTGTGGCTTTGGTATCTCAACTTGGTACTTAGCGACATCAATATTATTCAATTCGTTAAAGTCTTGTTAGGAAGAGGTAGTTTCCGTGATCTCAGGTATGCCTCGGGAGGGTGTATTTATATCTCTGGCTCCTTTCCTAGCTCTTTAGCGTTCTGACAGTGGCAAGCTGGGCTTGGACTTGGGTGGGCGAGGGAGAAGTCAGGAGAGAGCACAGTGGTTGGAGTCAGAACACTTAGCTCATCGACCTCAGGTGAGTTGTGTAACTTTGCTGCCCGGTAGTCATTCTGTCTTGTAAGTACAAAAAATGACCTCAGCCTACCTGTTGAGTTGATGTGGGAGTCAAATAAGGTAACAAATGTAGCCAATATTTGGAAAAATGCTGTCAAAAGATTTCAAATAGATTAAAAAATTTTTTTTAATGTTTATTTTTGAGAGAGAGAGAGAGAGAACGAGCATGAGCGGGGGAGGGGCACAGAGAGGGAAACACAGAATATGAAGCTGACTCTAGGCTCTGAGCTGTCAGCACAGGGCCCAACGCAGGGGTCGAACCCATGAACCACGAGATCACGACCCGAGCTGAAGTCAGACCCCTAACCGACAGCGCCCCTCGAAATAGATTTGGAGCCTGCCATCCTTTCAAAAAGGATTTGAGGCAACTAAGTACCAAGATGTAAGATGGTTTTCCTGTTCTTGCCAATCCTGAGCTGTAGGCCCTGTGGTCACTCTCCCATGTGACTGTGTACCCGTGCCCTCCGAGGCAGCGACTCCGGATTGTGCTTCCTGTCGGTCCTCGTGAGGGGGAGTTTAGGCACTCTAACCTGGCAGTCCTCCCTGCTGTTCACACCCAACTCTGGCCCTCTCTTGTTTCCCGCTTCTGCACACATCTCATCGCGTCGTGAGCCTGCTTCACGCACCTGTAAGTGGCGGGAGGGTGGCGCACCGCGCGGACCTACGTGCAAAGACAGGCTCCTGCATTGCCACGGGCACCCTCACAGGCAGAAGCATTCACCTCCCTCAGCTGGACACAGGCCTTTCCCGTGCTGTTCCTGAGACCCATGGGGGTGTAAACCACGACATCCTAGGAAAGTTCCCGAAGCACCGAAATCCACCAAGGAAACTAGACTGCTCTTTTCCAGCCACACAAGTGGGATAGACTGCTTGGAGCCGCCTGCACGGACTCTGGTAGCAGGTCACGTTGAAAAGCCACATACAATGCCGAGCCTTGTGTGCAAGGCTATTCCCTGAAGCACTGTGTGCAAGAGCAAAAAGAATGTGGTCATCGCTGTGTGCTGATCTGGAAGTAGTCTCAGGATTCACTGGGAAGTAAGAAATGGATGTAGCAAAACTACGTACTACGACTCCATTTAGGGCGCCTGGGGGGCTCTCGGTTGAGCGTCTGACTCGACTTCGGCTCAGGTCATGATCCCACGGTCGTGAGATCGAGCCCTGTGTCAGGCTCTGCACTGAGCGTGGAGTCTGCTTGAGATTCTCTCTCTCTGCACCTCCCCCATGCTCGCTTGCAATCAAGTCAACCTGTATGCGTATGTTCTTTTTCTTTTTTTTTTTCTTGTTTTTTTTTGAGAGACAGAGAGAGACAGCGCGAGCAGGGGGAGGGTCAGAGAGAGAGGGAGACACAGAATCCGAAGCAGGCTCCAGGCTCTGAGCTGTCAGCACACAGCCCGACGCGGGGCTCAAACCCACGAACCGCGGGATCATGACCTGAGCCGAAGCCGGACGCTTAACCGACAAGCCACCCAGGCGCCCCTATTTTTCTGGTAGGATAAAAATTTCCATCTGATCCTTCAGTGTTTGCATTTTCTAACTATGAGTATTTTTTTTCTTAGGTGTCATTTGGATTTTGCTTTCTTCTTCTTTTTTTTTTTTGTATTAACGTTACAAAAATGTTTTTTAAAGTACTCATTTATTATACCTCAGAAACCATCAAAATATTCATGAGAATTTAGTCATAAGGAAAACATACCAGATAAAGCAGCGTTGTGCGTATTTAATTGACATGAAGTCTGCACATTCTTTACCTCTCCTTTTGGCCCCTGCATCTCCCATGTGCCCAGACTGCTAGCTCTGCACATGTATACCCCTCTCTCTCATTTGGTTAAATTCATCTGGGGAATAAAGGGCAAAAAGACACTCCTATTTATTAACTTTGAAAAGTAGCTAAATAATTAATGGCCCCGGGAGTCTGCGTGGTAGGCAGCAGGCCCTTTGGGCAGTGTTCCTCGTTCTCAGTGTCATACATGCCGTTCACTTCTCTGGCATTATGATCATGAAAGAATAGTCCCACAATTATGATTGTTAACGAGAAACGAGTTCTAATTATGAGAAAAGGGGTTTTCAGAATGTATACACAGGCCATATAGAAGTAATGGTCTAATGGCTAGACTTTTACTTTGTTATCACTTTTTAAAGTTTATTTATGTATTTTTGAGAGAGACAGAGACAACGCGAGCAGGGGAGGGGCAGAGAGAGAGGGGGAGAGAGAATCCCAAGCAGGTTCCATACAGCCAGCCAGTGCAGAGCCCCACTGGGGACTCGAACTCACAACGCTGTGAGATCATGACCTGAGCCGAAACTAAGAGTCAGACACTTAGCGGACTGAGCCCCCCCCAAGCACCCCTAATTAATAAAATTCGTATTTTAATTCCCTGGACCTCTTTGGTTAATTATTCTTATTTTGAAATTATTCTCTTTTCTAATATTAAGCGTATAAACAGATGTGAAACATTAAATTAAAAACATTTAAAAAGCTGTTCGAATGAGTCCAGGGATGCCAGTCATTAACGACAAGAGAGCAAAAGCAGCTCTTCGCTCCGTTTTGGGGCACATGGAGCGGAGTGTCTGAGTCAAGGCTGGGAGTGCACGGGCTTGCAGGCTCCTTATTCAGTGCGAGTAGGGTTTGCATCATCGCCCAGAAGAGCAGCCTCTCTGTGTACCTTTCTCAGATCTCAGGCTGTCCCTTTCCTGCTGTACCTCTGACCTCTTATCTCAGAGTATCTTTTTCTCTCTCCAAATTATTGATAAATCTTGTTTGATGACAAACGGAAATAGCGAGGAATAGATGTGTTCATAAAGTTTGGCCACAGTTTCAACAGCGCTGTTCTTTATTTTTGAACATTTATTTATTTTCGAGAGACAGAGCACGAGCGGGGGAGGGGCAGAGAGAGAGAGAGGGAGACACAGAATCGGAAGCAGGCTCCAGGCTCCGAGCCGTCAGCACAGCCCGACGCGGGGCTCGAACCCACAAACCGTGAGATCGTGACCTGAGCCGAAGCCAGATGCTTGGCTGACTGAGCCAGCCAGGCGCCCCTTAACAACACTGTTCTTCTCCTTTGTTTCCGAGGACCCTCCCTCCCCATTCTTTCTGTCCATGGCTTCTGTAGTGAGTGCTAGGATAACGCCAAGTGTCAACCCCAGGCGTTGTTTTAAGCGCCCTACACAAACTGTGCTATTTCACGCTCATCGACTTTGTGAGGTGTGTATGTTACCTGCATCTTGCAGGTGACAGATAGACCGAAGCACCGGCAACTTGAGGTCATGTGGCTGGTGTCCAGGAGAGCCGGGCGCACGGGCTTCAGAGCTGTGTGCTCACCCCCTGTGCTATTCAGAGATGCGTGGTCTTAGTCTGAAAAGCACCTGCTGTTTAGGTTTCTGGGGTTCAAGAGAAAAGCCGAACAGTCCTATAAATTCATCTTTTGGCCTTGCCCTTTTTGTGTATATGAAACTTCGGCCCCTTAACCTTTGAAGCCCGCACTGTTTCATTAGCCTGATTGGTGGTTAAAGGAGCCTGTGAGGGCCGGCAGTAAAAGGTGGTCCTTCCCCCAGGAGCCGCCACAGGGAGAGCTCTCTTCTCCGAGAAGTCCTTGTTGACATGGACTTTTGCCCAGAGGGGAGCAGACTAAGCTAGGTGCAACCTGGAGATGTGCTTGTCAGTTCACTGGCCTTCACTGCCGAGTGGCGAGTGAGGGCCAGAAGGAAGGACTGGACCCGGAGGGCTTCCTGGGGGACACGCTGGGTCAGGAGGCCCCAGCCAGGTTATTTTGGTAACCACTTGAGTCTTTCTCCTGAAGGGTTTGTTTCTAAACATACTAGTCCAGGATCCCGGAATAAGAAAGAGCCAGACTTGTTTTATACAAGAATTCATAGTTGATGACTTTACTCCCGGCGCAGCCCCGGCCAGGCTAAGGAAGCCACAGACCTGTCACCGAGAGAGGCTGGACAGCACAGCCTTAGTGTCTGGGCATAAGACAGAAAGGGTTAGCTCCGGGAGCCTCTGTTAGGAGTCTGCTCTTCCCGGGAGGACACCCAGGCTGCCCAGAGACCTTCCGTCAGCATGTCCCCCAGAGCGTATAGATCAATGGTTGCCCTTCTGTAAATATTCTCTATCCGACTCCGTCTCTGAGAGTAGATGTTTCCTGCGCTGCTCTGCGTGCAGATGTGTGGGCCCCGTTTCAGATACCCCACCTGATAAGGAGGGGACGGCCAAGATGACTTCTTGAGGTCCCCGTAGCCCAAGGGTTCAGTGTTCATGGCTTCCATTGTCACTACATGATAGTATTTGATAATGTTGGGGCCGGGTGGAAGAGAGGAGTCACGGAGAGCCCCAAAGCATAACACGCTGGCTATGCAATAGCTTTAAAAAAGGGGTTATTATACGGGATTTTAAACATACACCAAAGTGCAACAGTACAGGTGACCCTTGAACAACACGAGTTTCACCCACGCGAGTCTACTCAGATGTGGATTTTCTTCGATACATGGAGCACAGTCCTGTGAATGTATTTCCTCTTCCTTACGATTTTGTTAACGTTTTCTCTTCTCCAGCTTACTTTATTGTAAGAATACAGTATATAATGCATATAAAAATACGTGTTAACTGACTATTGACATTGTTGGTAAGGCTTCCAGTCAATGATAGGCTATTAACAGCTAAATTTTCAGGGAGTCAGGAGTTACACATGGAGTTTTGGCTGCGGGCCTGGGGGTGGGGAATCAGTGCCCCTGCCCCCCATGTTCAAGGGCCACCTGTGCAACGATCGCAGGAGCTTACTGTCCAGTTATACTGGCCACCAACTCATCTATTCTTGTTTTACTGTCCTCCCTTGTCCAGTTATTTTTGAAGCATAGCCAAGATGTTATTTTACTTATAATATACATATTTATACTATATACTATACATATACCATATGTGTTATGTCGCTCTAAACGATAAGAACTTTTCTTTCTCTTTAAATGTTTATTGATTTGAGAGAGACAGCGAGTTCTTACTGATGTGTGCACGTGCAGGGGCGGGGGGGGGCAGGCAAAAGGGGAGGGAGACGGAGAATCCCAAGCAGGTTCCGCGCTGTCAGCACAGAGCCCGACGCAGGGCTCGATCCCATGAACCATGAGATCATGACCTGAGCCGAAATCAAGAGTCAGACCCTGAACGGACTGACCTCCCCAGGCACCCTAAGGCCTCGCTGCAACACCATCATGTCCCCAAACAATGTCTTCGTTATCACCAAATATGCAGTTAGTGGCCGAATTCTCACAAATGCTTTCCTAACAGTTGGTTTGTGTGAAGCGAGATCCAGTCAGGTACACGTTAAATTTGGTTGATAGATTTCTCAAGTCTCTCCCTTTTTTAGGAAACATTGTGGAAAGTGTCATAAATAGAGAAGAGCACATAAATCCTTCAGTGCACAGCTCAGTGGATTTTTTCCTGGGAGGCCCCCACGTTGCCCGACCTAAGCAGCGTCTTACTGTCGTTTTAATTTGCATTTTTCTGATGACTAATCGCGTTGAGCCCTTTTACAATAGTTTTTTTTTTTGGGGGGGAGGCTATTGGGATGGGATATTGTCTTTTATAAAGTACCTTTGCAAGTCTTTTGCTTCTCCCTCCTTTTAACATTGTGTTTCCTCTTATTGATTTGTGGAATTCTTTACGGATTCTGAGTGTGAGTGTTTTGCTGGGCCCACGTCCTGCAGATTCCTTCTCCCGCTGTGTGGTTTGCTTTCAGTCTCTTAATGGTGTGTTGACGAGCAGAAGTTCTTAATGAAATCCAATTCATCAATTGTTCCCCTTACGGTTTGTGCTTTTTGTATCCTACTTCAGAGGTCATCCCCTGTCCTCAAGGGCACAGAGATACTCTCCTGAGAGAAACTCTGCAAGTTCCAGTGTCTTGCCTTCCCAGGATACGTCTACA
>CM053562.1:7275216-7318719 GCA_028646485.1 Cryptoprocta ferox
AAGAGTCGCACACTCTTCCATCTGAGCCAGCCAGGAGGCGCCCCTTAGAGTTTAGTTTTGTGACTGGTGTGAGGTAGGGGTCAAGGCTCCTTTGTTTTTCCGTGTTTCTATCCAGATGGCCCAGCACCGTTTTGAAAAGACCACGCCTTCCTCTCTGCCCCGTGATGTGGCGTCATTACCATACATTAGAGAACGGTACGCGGTACACGTGTGGGTCTGTTCTTAACCCTCTTTGTCCTATTGGTCCGTTCACGTATCTATGCTTTTGCTGACAAAAGTTTGTGCTAATACCGTACTGACTTAATTGCTGTAATTTTATGATAAGTCTTGCCATCTGGAAGTGTGAGTCTTTCGACTATGTTCTTCCTCTTCTTCGTGATTTCCTGGGCTCTTCTTGGTCCTTGGCATTTCATGGAAAACAATGGAGTCATCTTGTCAGTTGCCACCAAAAATTGCCGAGATTTTGGCTGGAATTGAAGACGATCCGTAGATCAATTTGGGGAAAACAAATATCTTTACGCTATTGAAACTTTGTGCCCAGGAACATGGATGCTGTCCCATCTATATAGGTCTCCTTTAATTTTTCTTAGTAATGTTTCTGGATCCTCTGAGCAGGTCTTGTACCTCTTTCATCAGACTTATTCCTGTGCTCTGGATGGGTTTTTTGGATGTTAATGTGAACGGGTATCGTGTTTAAAGTTTCATTTTCCTCTCTTTCCTAATGTTAAGATTACGGACAGGTAGCTCATCGTCCAAGATAAAGGAAAAGTCCATACCGGAACTATGTTTTTAGTCTTGAATTTAGCATGTTTTTACAGCTTATGCTTGCTTCCTACTTACACATAATTTAACAGTATAACCGGGCCTTCATTCTTTCAGAGGACCGGACCTCCACCCTCCCTCTGGAAGCCTCCGGAGGAGAGCGGCTCCAGAAATCTATTTAGGTGAGGAGTGAGGGATTCTCCTGGGAAGAACCCATCTTAAGGGAACAGGAGCCAGGCTGGCCCCACTTGACCCTGTGGCAAAGCCCCTCCCCGAGGGAGGGAGACCGTGTGTGTCTGTCACTCACTTGTCTCCTGGCCCGGGTGCCCATGGCTCCGACTCCCATTATTAGTCCTGGGAGGACAGCGTGAGAAGGGAGGGCTGCAGGCATAAACCGTCAAGAACGTTCTAATGATTTCAGAACACACTGGGCACCACCTCTCCTGCTCTGTGGCCCCGTTGGTAGCATGTCACAGAAGGAGGGCACTGCCCCTGACCTGGCGACAGAACCCCCATGGCCTGGGCACTCCGTCATGGGACTTAGCGGGGCTTCCCCGGGGGGCCGGGAGGGTGGTGGCGGTGGGAACAGCGGTGAACATTGCTGGGCATTCGCCGTTCGCCAGGTACTGTTCACTTCCTTCATTTAATCACCGCATTATTTACCACTTTCAAGACTGAGGCACAGAGAGGCTAGGCAACTTGCCCCGGGTCACACAGCTCACACGCGGCAAAGCCAGGACTCAAACCCAAGCTGGCAGGCACCAGAGCCCAAGCTTTCCACATTGTACATTCGCTCAGGTGGCGGCAGCAGTGGTGGGGGCGCAGGGGGGCCTGGAGCCGGGGCGGGGAAGCGGTGACGGTGGGGGGGGTTCCCTGCAGGGTGCCGGGCCGGCCAGCCCGGCTGCACCTGCTCTTCAGCCTTTGGAGGTATCCCTTGAGGCCTGTGAGAACTGTCTCGGGGTGGGGCTGCTCTCGAGGGTTGTGGGGCCCACGTTAGCAGGGGAGGGCAGGAGAAGTGCGACAGGTGAGGCCGTCGGGATTGCTCGTTCGGTCCACAGCCGTGAGACACGGGGCCTGGTTTGTTTTGTGATTTTCCCCCCTTGAAACTTCCTCGGAGTGAGTGGAACCACGGCTCCTGGTCTGTTCTTTCTCGGAGGTGACAGGCGTGTCTATATTTAGACCAACAGTCACGCTCCTGTGGCCACGGCTCAGCGCGCCTCCAAAGACGGCCGCGCCGAGATCCTAGCACGCGGCCCTCACAAGCAGATACGTCACCCCCGTCGTGGACTGAATGCACACATCAGAGGGGCCTGTCACCGACGGTGGCTCGAGGGCCGAAGTGACGGGCTGGGCAGGCACCCCTGAGCTCGAGTGAGTGGGGCTCCCTCCGGCCTGGCCGCCCCTAGGGCCCCACGCGCAAGGTCACACAGACCACAGCCCTGACCTGTCCCTTGCCTCCCAAACGTTGGGTATCACTGAGCCCCACTGATTACACTCCTTTTTTTTTTTCTTAAGTTTTTCCAATGTTTATTTACTTTTGAGAGAGAGACAGACAGAATGCATGAGGGGGAGGGGCAGAGAGAGGGGGAGACACAGAATCCGAAGCAGCTCCAGGCTCTGAGCCGTCACCACAGAGCCCGACGCGGGGCTCGAACCCACAAACCGTGAGATCATGACCTGAGCCGAAGTCAGACGCTCAACCGACTGAGCCGCCCAGGCGCCCGCTCTGATTACACCCTTCTAACAGCTTCCAGTCTGTGACCACGTTTCCTTGTCTGTTGCTGCTGGGGGCTGGCGTCCCGGGCGTTTTCCGGCTCAGAGCGGAGAGTAACCGTGTGCTCTGCCCTGCTGTCTCCGCGTGGCCTTCACTGCAAAGGATCTTCGTAAAGCAAAACGCATCATGCCACCTCCCCACTTAAAAATGCCTCGACGGCTCCTCTGCTCAGAGGACTGGAATCCAGCGTTCCGGGACTGGTGTGCAAGGCTCCCTAAGAACTGGCCCGAGCCTGCCCTTCTCCAGGCCGCACTGGCCCGCGGCGCACCCCCCCGCCCTTGTCCAGGCTGCACACCCCTTCCCTTTACATGGGGCTCCTCTGGAACCCACGGTCTGCTCCCAGACGAGCTTCCTGGCCGCGACGTCCCCCCGCACAGGGCGCCTTCCCCACCGCCCCTCTGTCTCCGTTGCCCGTTTGGCCGCCTCTGGACTTTCCTCAGAGACTGTTCGCACGCTCCCATCGAGCAGACAGCTCCACACACTTCCATCAGCTTTTCTCGCACCGCGGCGGTTTGGATGCATGTCCGTCTTCCCTGGCGGGCTCTGCAGTCCTCATTGCGTCATCCCCAGCACCCTGTCGGCCCTTGGCAGCGATGCCCTCCTCCCTCACCCAACCGTCCGTCTGCTCCTTCAGCTGGAGTTCGTGCGGCACTGGCCGTGTCAAGGCCCTGTGGTAGCCGCCGGAAACGGTCTGTGAACAGGACACAGAACGCTCACGTCCATGGAGCTTATGTGCTAGTGAGAGAAGACAGGCAGGAAAGAAAGAAACACACAGGAAATAGATGAGGGGGTGTGGAGTCCCACGCAGGGAATCAGGGTAGGGCCACGTGACAATGCAGGGGGTGGGCGGGGAGGCTCCTCTTGAGGGGCTCCCCGGAGGCTGAGGCCTCAGTGAGCCACCTTCGGGAAGATCACGGGAGAGAGCATTCCAGGCCGAGGCAACAGATACCACAGAGCCTCCGGGTGAGTAACGATGAGGTGACTTAGGAGGAGCCCTGGTTACGTGAAGCCAGGTGGGCCGCAGGACGCGGTGAAGAAAGTGCCTCTGAGACATAGAAGTGGGGAGAGAGAGAGAGAGAGAGGTTGAAGCTGGTTTTGGAGTCAGAGGTCACTCCGGAGCACGAGCAAGCTGCACACTTACTGGCAGCGGCTAAACGGCCAGCGGTGTTCACAAGTGAGGCACAGAGGCACGTAGGGGCGAGGCCCCCTCCCCACTTCCACCTGCGTCACAAGGGCCTGCAGGCCGGAGCTGCTCACTTAGAACTCGCTTGGCTTTCTGCTCTTCTCGGGGCCTTCACTTCGCCCAAGGCACACGGTTCATGTAACCACAAGAATGCGAATCCTCCTCTTTGGACTGAAGCGCGCCTATTGTTAGCCTTTGCCGCGGGAAGGCCTCAGTTCACCCCCCCCCCCGCCCCGTCCCTGTCGTGCTCACCCCCTCATCACTGCCCTGCTCACCCCCGTCACTGCCCTGCAGCCTCCTGTGTTCTTACCCCCTTCCTGTGCTCCCAGCGTACGAGATCCTGTGTATCTCTGCTCCTGCACACGCGGGGCCGCCAGGGTTATGTAATGAGGGCCTCTCCGAGCACACTTGGTCCCTGCGGACAGCCCCGGTGTGGCAACCACAGGCCTCCTCACAGGTAGGCTGAGCGTGAACTTGAAAAGCAGGAGTCGCAGCTCCGAACAGCCTGTCGGTCAGCTTTGCTTTCTCACTCGAAACGTTCCCTTGAGACACTGGGTTTAGGTTCAAAAAAGACCCAGAGAGGTGCTCCCCATCTCCTGGAGATCCGCACCCCGTCCTCCCCAGCGGGTGGTGGCTCTCTTACCCCACAAAGTGTTCACATCCCTGTGTCTGTATTCACCAAGGGGCTTGGCCACACCAAGGCCATGTCTAGACACTGGGATAGACCCAGCTATGGCACAGTGATCTAGTTTTGTGGGTGTTCTCCTTTTAATTATGTTCCCTGTTGTTCTTGTGAGAAGTGACCGTCTAGAGAGTTTATTGATCACTTAGTATTGGAAGGAATCTGGGCCTCTAAACTTTTCAGACAAGGTGACCGTGACTGAGATGCGTGACACTGGGTGTCTTGCCCAGGTGTCCTGGTGAGGCCTAATAGTCTTGCGTTCCTGACTTCAAGGACACTTCTGTTCCCAGTGACTTCCTTCGGTCATCGAAGGGGAGGTAGCAAAGTGGTGACCTGACACTGTTGTTTTTTTTTAAGTTTATTTATTTTGAGAGAGAGGAAGAGCCAGCACAAGTGGGGGAGGGGCAGAGAGAGAGAGAGAGGAAGAGAATCCCAAGCAGGCTCCACACTCTCAGCACAGAGCCCAACACGAGGCTCGAACTCATGAACCATGAGGTCATGACCTGAGCCAAAACCAAGAGTTGGACGCTCAACCGACTGAGCCACCCAGGTGCCCCTCTTTTTTTTTTTTAAAAAAGCTAATAGTCCATATTTATTTACTTATTTTTAAACAGATTTTTTAATGTTTATTTTTGAGAGAGAGAGAGAGAGAGACAGAGCATGAGCAGGGGAGGGGCAGAGACAGGGAGACACAGAATCTGAAACAGGCTCCAGGCTCCAAGCTGTCAGCACAGAGCCCGACGCGGGGCTCGAACTCATGAACCGTGAGATCGTGACCTGAGCTGACCTCAGATGCTTCACCGTCTGAGCCCCCAGGCGCCCCAAGGTGAATGCATATTTTAAAAAGTAAAGTGGTTCAGGGCCAGAAGAAACAGTTTGAGATGATATTATGAACCAAACCTATTTGGCACCTGTGGGCACTGGAAATTGCAACTCTTAATACCATAATCTGAAGAGCTTTGGACACGTCTTTTCACCGTGTGAGGCCGCGCGGTATACCTTTGACACGTTTTGAAAGGAGATTTTCATGGAGAAAGTGGAACAAACGGGAAACGGGGACCCTTCTCTCCCCTCACCCTACGGCGGAGTTACTAAAAAGGAAGATCCGTTTGTTTAGACCCTGAGTCAAGTTGTGCGAAAGATTGTGCTTGGAGAACTCTTCACCTTGACTTTCGGCAGGACTGTCTTGCATCATGGTTCCGCTGGCCACGACAGCCGGGGACCTACCAGGGAAGCCGGAGCAGAGGGGCCCTCTGCCATTTGCCGAAATAATACTGAAATTGTCTAAAGGACATACACTAACTACGTTACTCGGAGAAATAAATTGCAAGCAGGCAGCTCCCAAAACATACTGCCCTGACGGCTCCCTGAGCAAAAGGTGCCATGCTTTACCTACGCAGGGCTGCAAACGGGCCCTGGAAGAGGCTCATTTCTACTTGGGAGCTTTTCCCTGGTCTCCGCTTCTAGCTTCCTTCAACCCCACCCGCTAAGATTTCTTTTGTGAAGCCAGGAGGCTCCATACAGGTTAAAAATAATTTGCTTGTGTTGTGCTGCGCATGATTGAAACGTCCTGAGCCGTCCAGTGAGCAGGGGAACCAGTTCTCTCTTCCATTGGTTTCGGCTGTTTCCTTCTCTGGTGCCTGTCACTGAAGCCCGGGCTGGGAGCCCTGGCGAGGAACGTTTCCTCCAGGGTTTTGTCGGGCGCGGCTGTTTGTCATGGCCTCAGAAGCTGCGTGGCTGCGGGTAAGGATGGCTGCCCTTCTGGGAGGGATAATTATGACCGGTGACCTCTGAGTGTTTAGCTTGGCCTTACCCCGCACCCAAACTCTGCGCCCTAACTCAGGTGTGACTCAGGACGTCATCCGCTTTTGTGTGTCCACATCGATGATGTCCTTCCCCCTTTTAAGGAAGGGAATCAGCCTGGGGTACCGGTGAGCAGACGAGATTCCGAATCAGGCCTTTTGCCTGGCCGGGTGCAGGGCTTGGAGGTGGAATGTCTGCGCAGGAAAGATTAAGTAGAGTAGAAGTCATGGTCATTAGGGTACCATCCACCTGGCAAAACCGAGCACAGCCGCCCACCTCCTCTGTGACTCACCCTCCCCAAGCGTGAGTAAACTGGAGGGAGGGTGGGGCAAGCAGGTGTTTGATTCGGTGAAGTGGGCGGGGCCCGAGGCCCTTCCCACCCTCGAGACCCCATTGGTTGCTTTTTTTTTTTTTTTTCCACAGACCTAGAAGCTTGGGGATCTCGAGAGACCCCTTGACCTGTGATGCCTGTCTGGGCCTTAGTGTAACCCTGTCACATGAGCGGCCTGACGAAGGAGAACTAGTGAGGAGTAGCCGGACTGTTCGTGGGCTTGGGAGGCTCCGTGACATAGCAGGAATCCATTGGGTCCAGGATTACCCAGGAGTCATCACATTACAGTGCCCGGAGGGGAGGCTCATCATTACCTGGGCTTCTTGGAGGTAGACAAACCCAGAGCTGGTGGTGCTCGTCGGCCCCTTCCCTTGGCTCCGTCTGACCCTCCTCAGGGACAGTGTTCCCTTTGAAACGATCAAGGGTGTAGTCTGCTTAGCATTACGAGAGATTTTTTCAGTTCCATACCTCTGATATCATATGTAATAGGATCATGGAAAACAAAACACCTCAATGGTCAGACCAGTGTTGGCCACATCAAAGCAACGATCACGGCACCAGTCACGGTACATTAACATGGATCCCACACTAAACATTGTTTTGTCCTTTTTTATTTTTAAATGAATCATTTGGCTTGAATATGTTGCTTGAGACATCGAGCATCAAAATGCATGGTCGTATTTGAATATGAATACGACCTATGTTTTAATGATAATTGCCACTTTTATTACGTGTATGGCAGCAGGTGTATTATTTTAAATTACATACATGACATATAAGGTGTAGAGTGACTTGCGTAATTCGTGTTGCTTCACGTGGCCTGTGTAGGATGTACCAGTGTAGCCAATGAGGCCATTCCAACCACAGAAAAAGGTCGCCTTTACCTGCCTGTCAGAATGCATGGAGATCACGAACCTGGAGTTGTCCTTAGACACCAGTGACGTGGTCCTTCCCCCTGCCCTCTCCCACAAGCTTGGCATCCTTATAGGTGGTAAAGGTCCACCCATGAAAAGCCCTAGTGTGCAGTGGGTCTGGATCTGAGGCCAGAAATGGGGTGTGGTCCAGGGACCCCTTTTGGACACTGTACAGTGTGCTTCTCGCCTGGAGCCACGGCCCTTGTGCCCCCCCCACACCTCCTTGTTGTGATGGGCTGGCTCTGGTGACCCCGGAATTACAGGATGAGGCTTGCCCTGGGCGCTGCCCATGAGCTGAGCCCTCAAGCCGGCTGGACAGGGCCAGGCCCAGCTGGAAGCGACTCCGCGTGCAGAACTCCACTTGTGTGGGAGGGGTGGCCGAGCCCGCCTCTGTGTGCCTCTCCATGCTCACCCCTCCTCTGGCCTCGGGCTGGGGAGGGGAGATGGCCCAGGCCATCCTCACGCTCCCTGAGAGAACCTGGCGGCGCTTGGACGGCTTCTCCAAGGATCAGAGGCTCCCAGGGAATGGGAATCTGTGGTCTGAGAATTTAATTGGGTTTGCAGCTCCCCTTACTCCCCCCCCAACAACCCCATAGTAGACAAAATGCGCATCAAAGGGCTGAACAGTGCCACGCGGGGGTCTTGCCACCCCTTTTCCCTTCCCTGCACTCCCCTGCCCGTGGGCCTGGAGCACTGTTGGTGGCTCTGACACCTGGTGGCCATCTCGGGAACTGCTCCCGGGGAGCCCCCCCACCCCCGCCCAGCAATTTTAATGTAGATGTAGGATGTACTTTATACGTGACTTATTGTTAATCGAATTGTTTATAAGGAACATTCTGGCAAATACATTCAATAGAAGGTATCTGGACAGAATATGTATGCACCGATGTGCCAGCACCGTGGGGGGCGTGCCGGTGGGTGCGGGGAGGAGGGGACTTCTTTTATCTTATAGCTTTAGTTCTCTCTGAGATCCGATGTGCACAGAAAGGGTGACTTACTTTATAAATTGTAGCTGAAGTACGGCTAAGGCAGGACGCCCAGAAGTGCAGGATGTTCCCCCCGGGGCTCCTGCCCTCCTCGTTCCTCATTCAGGCACCTTCTCCAGGGTTCCAACTTGTAAGCGGGGCTGGGGCGGTGCGGCCTGCCACTGGCAGGAGAGCCGGGTCTGATGAAAGCAGCCACCTTCTCTGTGCTCATCACTGTCCCGACACCAGTGTTTCCTTCCCCTGTGAACAGACCACCTGCTCCTGCCACCCGCCTCAGCCTCTCATGATGACCGACCTGGTTTTATGCTTTGTTTCCAGTATGCGCCCAGGGACAGCAGACACTCCCTGCCCGACCGTGCCCTTCACCCGACTCGCCACCCATAGCCCACGAGCCGTGGGCCGCCGAGCAGCCTGGAGGAACGTGCAAGATGTCCAGGGTCCCCGGTGCCGGGTTCAGGCCTCGCGGCCGGGAGGTCCACGGAGGGTAGGACCTGAACACAGCAGTGAGCTCCTTTGCAGCCGTTCCTCAGGGGAGGGAAAGGTTAGCGATGCACATGATTGTCGGTCTTTAAACCCAGATGACAGGTTTCAGCTCTGGCCATCAGCCCTTTTGTGCCCTTGAGGGTCCAGGACAGCATGAGTGTTCTCCGGGATTGGTTCCTGCGTCCACCGTCTTCCTGACTCCGAACGCCTGACCTGCTGGCAATGGTCCTCTCTCTGCTCTGGGCAGCACCATCCTTACCTTCCCAAACAATCAGAGCACCTCCCTTTGCCCTTTCCCCTTCCCATGGCTGCTGGCCAGATTACAGGTCTGTAGCAGACACCATGTCAGCCTGAGGATGGAGGCCACATGCCGAGGACCACGGCAGAAGGCTGAGCCCCTGACGACCTCACAGACCTGCCAGCACAGCCCGCGACTGGTTACTTCTGGTCTCCAGGAAGTGAAGGATAAGCTCACGTGTGTCAGTGTTACCTGAAGCCAGACTTACAGATGGGGACCCTCAGGGGCACCCAGCCGTTTTCCTGTTCTCACTCGGACCGCAGCATGGGCCCACAGTTCTAATAAAGAGCAGAAATCACACAACTCGAATCTCTGCTAGGACTCTGTGCACACAGCGAAAAAGATCTGTTGGTGCTATCGTTCTTGGAATTATTGAATTTCGAGTGTTCCCGCCATGGAGGTGGGGTGGCGGGATGGAGCTGGGCTTTCATAAACGCACAGAAGTATCTTCTGTTTAAATGTTTGATTCATTTTTGAGAGAGAACACAAGGGGGAGAGGGGCAGAGAGTGAGGGCTAGGGGATCTGAAGCAGGCTCCAGGTTCTGAGCAGTCAGCACAGAGCCCGGCATGGGGCTTGAACTCGTGAACAGCAAGACCGTGACCTGAACCGAAGTTGGATGTCCAACCAACTGAGCCACCCAGGTGCCCCGAAGTATCTTCTGTTTAAATGGGGGTGGGAGTGGGGAGCCTGGGTGGCTAAGTCGGGTAAGCGTCCGACTTCGGCTCAGGGCACGATCTCACAATTCGTGAGTTCGAGCCCCGCGTCGGGTTCTGTGCTGACAGCTCAGAGCCTGGAGCCTGCTTTGGAACCTATGTCTCCCTCTCTCTCTGCCCCTCCCCTACTTGCGCTCTGTCTCTCTCTCTCAAAAATAAATACACTTAAAAAAAATAATAAATGGGGGTGGGGTGGGGGGAGGAGGGAGGAGGGGCATGAGAATGCAGAGGGGAGAGACAGGCTGCTCTGACTGCCCATAAATAAAGTGCACACCGGTCCTGAGCTCAGAAAGAGCAGGGCGAGGCCCTCGGTTCACCTCCCCTGCACACAAGACAGTGCGGCTTGCTGCGGTCACGGGACCCAGGTCTTTCCTGATCCTGGGGTCACCTTTTGTTAAAAAGCACCTTCATTGACACACACTGAACTGTTCATGTTTAAATTAGATCATTTGAGGTTTTGTCATGTGTTTACATCTGAGAAGCTACCACACGACCAATACCTCGAATGTGTCCATCACCCCCACGTTTTCCCGGGGCCCTGTTGTAACCCGGCACCCGCCCTGGGAACCGGTGAGCTGCTTCCTGTCTGTGGATTAGTTAGCAGCCTTAACGTTTTATGCAAATGGAGTCATATAGGATGTGCTCTCTTTTTATTGGTCTGTCTTCCTCACTCAGCATGTTTTTTCTTAAGATCTGTCCATCTTGTTATACGTCTCAGCTCATTCCGTTTTTTTGTGGAGTAATATCCCAGTGTGCCACACAGTGTGGGATCGGCTAGTAAAGCTGCTGAGAGGGGCGCCCGGGGGGCTCAGTCGGTGAAGCCTCTGACTCTTGATCTCAGCTCAGGTCGTGATCTCATGGTTCCTGGGATCGAGCCCCGCATCAGCTTCCGTGCTGGCGGCGTGGAGCCTGCTTGGGATTCTCTCTCTGCCCCTCCCCTCACCCCCCATCAAAATAAATAAATCAACTCAGAAAAACAAAAAGCTGCTAAGAGCATTTGTGTGCGGGAGTCCATCACTCGCGGATGTATATGGAATAGGAGAATGGCTGGATCATATGGTGGGAGTGGGCCTCCCTCTGTTGTTCCTAATCAGATATTCTTATTATACGTACACCCTTACCCTTGATTTATATACCCTTGTATAAATATACCTTTGTACATTTTATTTATTTAAAAAATTATTTTACATGTGCATATATATATACGTATGTACGTTTGTATTTAAAGCAGGCTTCACGGCCAGCATGGAGCCCAACACGGGGCTTGAACCCACGACCCTGAGATCAAGACCTGAGCTGAGATCAAGAGTCGGCCACTTCCCCGACTGAGCCCCCCAGGTGCCCCCCATCATTGTACATTTTAAACAAAAGATGTGTAATACAGACTTATCTCTGAGCCACGATATGTTTTGGAGAGAAGACGTTTTCGTAGTCAGTGTGACTGTTCCTCGCTTTCCTTCCATGGGGAGAGCATCGTGCCAGGACTCCGTGGAGACATATCCACACAGAAGAGGCTCCTGCTCTCCTTGTCCCACATCCAGCTCGAGGCCACAAGTAAAAGCAATGTCATGAATTCACACATGTGGCTGCTTTTGACTCTATACCTTTCCTCACGTGTGTGCCTTCCAGAATAACCTTATAAATCATTTATTCTCTCAATTATCCTAGTTTTTAATTTTTAAAACATTTCTCAAGATTTTAGTGAACATACCATAAAATTCATCCACTTAAGCGTACAGTTCAGTGGTTTTCAGTATATTCACAGAGCTATGCACCCGGCACCACTCTCTCTCTCTTTTTTTAAATATTTTCATGTTTTATTTATTTTTGAGAGAGAGAGCGTGAGCAGGGGAGGGCCAGAGAGAGGGAGGCACAGAATCTGAAGACAGCCTCCAGGCTCTGAGCCAGCTGCCAGCACAGAGCCCGACACAGGGCTCGAACCCACGAACTGTAAGATCATGGCCTGAGCCGAAGCTGGACGCTCAACCTACTGAGCCCCCCAGGCACCCCCCAGCACCACTCTCTTGAATTTAGAACATTCAACCCAAAAGAAACTGTGTTTTGCCTGTTAATAGTCCCTGTTTTCCTCCTCCTACCCCGGTGGCTCTTTCCCGCTAATAGTCCACTTTTGGTCTCTCTGTATTTACCTACTCTGGACATTTCATGTCAATGGAATCATATCATATGTGGTCCTTTGGGATTGGCTTCTTTTACTCCGTGTGATGTTTTCAAGGTTCATCATGTTGTAGCGTGGACCCATACTTCACCCCCTTTATCTTATTAAACCAGTCTTTATTTTGTAGAGCAGTTTTAGGTTCACGGCAAAATTGAGGGGAAAACACAGAGAGTTCCCGTGCAGCCCTTACCCCACACAGGCAGTCTCCCCCGCCATCAGCACCCCGCACCAGATGGTGCATATGTTCCCATCTGTCCACCTGTGTTGACACGTCATTATCACCCAAACACAGCATCTCTAAGGGTTCGTTCCTGATGCTGTATATTCTATGTTGTTGTTTTTTTCTTAATTTTCTTTTTACTTGAGGGTAGTTGACACACAATGTTCATTCTATGGGTTTTGACAGATTATAATGACATGTATCTACCATTACAATATCGTTCAAAATAGTTCCATGTCACAGACTTTGAGTCTAGAGTTCTCTCTTGTCCAGCAAGAGAGTGGACGCAGAATTGAATACAAGAGAGGCTAATATCCGGGAAGAGACAAGAGCCCCGAGTAAGGGTCCTTGCTCGATGTTCCTTAAGATCAGAAGACTTACAAGTGTGATGGATGTGCAGAAAGAGACAATGAAACAGCGAACACTAACTCACTGGTGTGAGAGAAAGGGGGTTTCGGAGATAATGCTGTGTTTAGGGGTTTGGGTTAATACAAAACAAAATCCTGGCACCAAGCAGATGGCTGTTTATCGCAGGCATGAGGCCTGTTTATCTTAACTTGTCTAGGGGATAAGACAGACAGAGCATGCTACCTCAGGGTCCACAAGGCACCCTTCTCTTGCTAATTAGCTCCCCTCCAGGCAGTTTCACCCTGCTGTGCAGTCTGTAGCCCTGCTTACCTGTTTACCTATTCTGGAGGCTTCTGTCCTGTGAAAGCAGCTTTCTGCTCTTGTACTATGCTGGGGCACTTCACCCCATTTACCTCATCTCGGTTGCTTTAGTCCTAAATCTTGTTAACCCATTGTTGCAAACTCAGGGAATTCCTAAATTTACTCCCCACAGTTCCATGGCCCTAAAAATCCCCTGTACTCTGCCCAACTTTGTAAAGAGATGCCCAACTGTTTTACAAGGTGGTTGCACCATCTTATGTGTCCACCAATGTGTGGGACTTCCAGTTTCTCCATCACCTTCCCAACACTTGGGATGGTTAGTCTTCAGTTTTAGCCATTTCGATAGGTCTTGCTGTGGCTTTGTTTTGCATTCCCCTGATGAGTCCTTTTGTTTGCTTGTTTTACATTTGTGTGTTTTCTTCGGGGAAGTACCTGTTCAAATGCTTTGCCCATTTAAAAGATTGTGTTGTTGGGGCGCCTGGGTGGCTCAGTCGGTTAAGCATCTGACTCTCAGTTTCAGCTCAAGTCATGATCTCACAGTTCATGAGTTCGCACCCCGAGTTGGGCTCTGCGCTGACAGCACAGAGCCTGCTTGGGATTCTCTCTCTCCCTCCCTCTGTCTGCCCCTCCCTCTCACTCTCATTTTCTCTCTCTGTTTCTCAAACTAAATAAACTTTAAAAATGTCTTGTTTTCTTGTTATTAGTGTTTGAGAGTTCTTTATGTAGCACGAATACAAATCCTTTATCAGATACATGTTTTAAAGGTTTTCTCTCAGCTTACAAGTCGTTTTCATTTTCTTAGGGGCTAAATTTAAGATTTTGACTAAGTGTACTTTATCAATTTTTCTTTTGATGGATCTTGCTTTTGGTGTTCTGTGTAAGTAATCTTTGCTGCCCGCAAATCACACAATTTTTCTCCAATACTTTTTTCTAGAACTTGTGCCATTTTTGGTTGTACATTTAGGCCTATCACTCCATGTTGCATATGGCGCCAGGTATGAACTGGAGGTCATTGGTTTTGCATGTGCATATCCGGTCACTCCAGCCCTGCCCTTTCTCCGCTGACTGCCTTGCCACCTTTGTCAAAAAGTAGTTTTGGATATATGTGTGCATCTGTTTCTGGGTTCCCTCTTCTGTCCCCTTCATCCATTTCCTTATTTACACCAAATCACAACTTTTTGATTCTTGTAGCCTTTAAATCTTTAAGTCAGGTACTATGAGTTCTCCAACTTTGTTTCATTTCGTAAGTGAAACAAAGCTCTCTACTCTAAGCTCTTCACATTTTCATATAATTGTTAAAATTAGCTTGCTAATTTCTGCCGGATCCACCTGGGATCTTCGCTGGCATTGCACTGAATCTATAGAACAGAAAATGTATATTTCTCCCCCCTTTTAAAAAGCTCTTCTTTATTTTTCTTTAGCAATGTTTTGTAGTTTTCAGTGTAGCTGTTTGCATACCTTTTGTCATATTTATCCCTAATTTTCTTTTTTTTTTGATGCTGTTATAAATAGTATTATTTTGAAAATTTTCAATTTCTGATTTTGTGTTGCTAGTATACAGAATGGTATACTATGGTATATGGTAGTATACAGAACAGTATACAATGGACTTGTTATATTGATCTTGTGTTCTTATTAAACTTACTAAACTCTCTAGTTCTCGTAGATTTTTTATAGATGATCATATTGTTCGTGGCTAAAGGCAACCTTATGTTTTCATTTCCAACCTCGATGCCTTTTATTTCTTTTTCTTGCTTGATTGCACTGGCTAGAGCCTCTAGTACACTATTGAACAGAAATAATGAGAATGGATGTCCTCTTGTTCCTGATCTTGGCGGGGGGTGGGGGAGGTATTGAGTTCTTCACCACTAAGTAGGGTGTTAACTATAGACTTTTCAAAAAATTTGTTTTAATGTTTATTAATTTTTGAGAGACAGTGACAGAGTGAGAGTGGGAGAGGGGAAGAGGGAGGGAGACACAGAATCTGAAACAGGCTCAAGGCTCTGAGTTGTCAGCACAGAGCCTGACATGGGGCTTGAACTCACGAGCCATGAGATCATGACCTGAGCCAAAGTCGGATGCTTAACTGACTGAGCAACCCAGGTGCCCCAGGTATAGGCTTTTCATAGATGCTCTTTATCAGATTGAATAAGTTCCCTTCCATTCCTAGTTTGTTGAGTCTTTTTGTCGTGAAAAGGTGTTGCGTTTTATCAAATGCTTTTTCTGCATTGGAGATGATCACGTGGTGTTTCTTATGACTTTGTTAATAGAATGACTTACATTCATTTTCAGATGTTAAACTGAAGCTGCAATCTTGAGATAAACCATACTTAGCCATATGTATTACTCTTAAAATTAAAAAAAATGTTATGTCTTTTTTTATTTTATTTTTTTAACATTTATTTATTTTTGAGAGAAAGAGAAAGAGAGAAGGAGCAGAGGAGGGGCAGAGAGAGAAGGAGACATAGTATTCAAAAACAGCATCCAGGCTCCAAGCTGTCAGCACAGAGCCCGACGTGGGGCTCGAACTCATGAACTTGAGATCATGACCTGAGCCAAAGTTGGACGCTTAACTGAGTGAGCCACCCAGGTGCCCCCCCCCTTTTTTTTTTAGAGAGAAAGAGTGCAAGCAGGGGAGGGACAGAGGCAGAGGAAGAGAGAGAGAATCCCAAGCCGGCTCCACGCCCAGTATAGAGCCCAATGTGGGGCTTGATCTCATGACTGTGAGATCATGATCTGAGCCAGTATCAAGAGTCGGTGCTTAACTGACTGTATTACTCCTGTATTACCCTTTTAATAATTGTTGGATTCCATTTACTAAAATTTGTTTAGGAATTTTGTATCTATGTTCATGAAGATATTGGTCTGTAGTTTCTTATAATGTTTTTGGTCTTGGTATCAGCAGTGCTAGCTCATAGAATGAATTGGGAATTATTCACTCTTCTTCAGTTTTCTGAAAGACTTTGTGTAGAACTGGTATTACTTTTTCCTTAAATATTTCATAGAATTCACTATCTGGGCAAGGAGCTTTCTTTGTGGGAAGGATTTAAACCTTAATTTAAGTTTAATATCTTTAATAGATATAAGTCTATTCAAGTTATTTACTTCTTCTTGAGTGAGCTTTTGTAGTTTGCACCTTTCAAACAATTGTTCATTTTATATAAGTTGTCAAATTTATAAGCATAAAGTTGTTCATAATTTTCTCTTATTATCCTGTTAGTATATGTGGAGTCTGTAGTGATGTTACTTACTTCTCTCATTTCTAATATCGGTAATTTGTCTCCTCTTTCTTTTTTCCTGATCAGTCTGTCTAGAAGTTTATTAGTTTTATCGATACTCTCAAAGAACCACCTTTAGATTTCATTTATTTTGTATGTTGTTTTTCTGTTTTCTATTTCATTGATTTCCCCTTTGATCTTTGTTATTTCCTATGTTCTGCTTACTTTGGTTTCATTTATTCTTCTTTTTCTAGTTTCATATGGTAGGAACTGAGGTCATTGATTTGAGACCTTTCTTTTGTTCTAATAGGCAACTAGTGTTGTAAATTTCCCTACAAGAACTGCTTTAGCAGAATCCCGCAAACTCTGATAGGTTGTATTTTTCATTTTTATGTAGTTAAAAGTCCTTTCCAATTTTCCTTTTGGTTTATTCTTTGACCTATGGGTTATGTAGAGGTGTGTTATTTAATTTCCAAATATTTTGAGATTTTTCCAGACATCTTTCTGTTATTTATTTCTAATTTAATTCCATGTGATCACAGAGCATACTTTTTTTGTGTGTAAACCCTTTTACATTGATTGAAGTATGTTTTATGGCCCAGAATATGATCCATCCTGATAAATATTCCATGTGCACTTGAAAAGAGTATGTATTTTCTTCTGTTGGACACAGTGATTATTCATATGAGTACTCTTTTTTAAAGTTTATTTTATATTTAGTTTGAGAGAGAGAGTGTGTGAGTGAGCAGGAGAGGGGCAGAGAGAGAGAGAGGGAGGGAGAGAGTCTCAAGCAGGCTTCCACTCTCAGCACAGAGACTGACATGGGGCTTGATCTCACAAACAGTTAGATCATGAGCTGAGCCAAAATCAAGGGTGGGACGCTTGCTTAACTGACTGAGCCACCCAGGCGCCCCTCATGTGATTATACTTAAATTTATCATTGGAGCAGCCAGGTGACTCAATTGGTTAATTGTCCAACAAGCCAACATGGAAGATAAAATGGAGAGGTGCCTGGGGAGCTCAGTGGGTTAAGCCTCCAATTTCAGCTCAGGTCATGATCTCACAGCTCGTGGGTTCAAGCCTCGTGTCGGGCTCTGTTCTGACGGCTCAGAGCCTGAAGCCTGCTTCACATTGTGTGTCTCTCTCTCTCTGCCCCTCTCCTGCTTGTGCACTCTCTCTCTCACTCTCTCTCATTCTCTCTCAAAAATAAATAAATAAACATTAAAAAATGTGGACGTGTGAAATATTTAAAAAATAAATTTATCATTTACATTTGTTTTCTGTTAGTTTCATCTGTTCTTTATTCCCCTTTTCCTCATTTGCTGCTTTCCTTTGGATTGAATATTTTCTGTGTTTTCATTTCGTCTTCTTTTTTGTTTGTTTGTTTCTTTTTAACAGAGGGAGAGAGAGCACGAGCAGGGAAGGGGCAGAGACAGAGAGAGGGAGACACAGAATCCGAAGCAGGCTCTAGACTCCGAACTGTCAGCACAGAGCCTGACATGGGGCTTGAACCCACGAACCACAAGATCATGACCTGAACTGAAGTCAGAGGCTTAACCCACTGAGCTACCCAGGCACCCCTCCATTTTATGTTCCATGTTGGCTTGTTAGTTGTCTCTCTTCACCTTCACCTGTTTTAGTGGTTACGTTAGGGTTTGCAGTATTGTCTTTAACTCGTCAGTCTGCCATCAAGTTACATTCTGCCACTGGAAGCGTGGTATGAGAGCCATGGAGTCCACCTTCGTTTCTCTCCTCCTGCTTTTTATGCCGTTGCTGTCATATATTTTACTTATATATTTGCTATAATAGATTCGGAACTGTAGGCTATATTGCTGTTTTTACGTAAGCAGTAAGTTTCTTATTCTTTTTAACTTTTTCTTTTGAATTAATAATAGATTCACAGGACGTTGCGGAGAAATGTGTAGGAAGGTCCTGTGTCCCCTTCAGCCGCCTTCTTCAACATTGGTCTCTTGCGTAACCATAGGAAATTGGCATTGGTACAACCCAGAATTTATGCAGATTTCCTCAGCTCTACATGTACTCATTTGTGTGTGCATGGATGTGTATGTGTCCGTATCTGTGCAGTTTTACTTCATGTGTGGCTTCCTGTAATTGCCATCATAAGTGACATACAGTGTCTCTCATTCCCACAAGGCTCCCTGGTACCTTCATAGCTGATCTGTCCCCATTCCTCCAATCCATGACCTGTGGCAACCACTAATCTGTTGTCCATTTCATATTATAGTTATCTTAGGAATATTATGTAAATGGAATAGTTTACCTGGCATTGTGTAATATATAGCCTCTGCTTTCTGCAGCCCAAGGTCTCATTGTATCAGTAGTTTGTTCCTTTTGATTTCTCAGTAGCGTTCCATGGTGTGGATGTCCCACAGTTTATTTATTTATTTATACGTTAAAGGGCGTTTGTGTCGAGTCTAGTTTTTGGCTATTACAAATAAAGTTGCTATGGACATTCACATACAGATTTTTGAGTGTATGTGGGTTTTTATTTGCCTGGGATAAATACCCAACAGTGCTAAGGCTGGAGTGCATGGTAAGTGTTTTTTTAGTTTGAGAAGAAAGTGACAAATTATTTTCCAGAGTGGCTGTAGCCTTTTATATTACCACCAGCAATCTCTGGGTGATCCAGTTTTTCCACATTCTTGCCAACACTGGGATTTTTTGTTTTGTGGGTTTAATTTGCATTTTCTTGGTGGCTGATTTTTTGACATTGGATCATTTGGTTCTTTTCCACCTGTATATTCTCTTCATTGACATGTCCTTAGCCCACCTTCTAACTGTATTTTACGCTTTTCTGCTGTTGAGTTTTGAGAGTTCTTTATATATTCTAGACACCAAGTCCTTTGGTAGACAGGTGGTTTGCAAAGATTTTGTTCCAGTCTGTAATCTGTCTTTTTGTTTCCTTAACAGGCTTTTTCACAGAGCAAAAATTTTTAATTTTTAAGAGGTCTAATTTGTCAAGTGTTCCTCTTTATGGATCATATTATTAATGTCAAGTCTCAGCACTCTTCCTGGTCGAACGTCTTCCAGATTTTCTCACATGTTGTTTTTTGCTCAAAATTTCATAGTTTTACAGTTTACACTTGAATTGATGCATTTTGAGTTAATTTTTGTAAAAAGTGTGAGGCTTTGGTTGAGGTTCTTTTTTTTTTTTTTTTTTTTTTTTTTTGCCAATTGACCTTCTTTTTATCACCGGTTTTGAGCATATGAATATGATGTGCCTTGGTCTGGCTTTCTTCCCATTGCATGTGCTGGGGTTTAGGGAGCTTCTCGTATCTGTGACTTTATAGTTTCTATGCAGTTTGGATTATTTCTTCAGATACATTTTTAATGTCCCTATGCCTCGTACCCTTGGGAGATTCCAAGTACATGCATATGAGGCTGCTGGACATTGGCTCACAGCTCACTGAGGATTTTATTTCTTTAAATTCTTTTTCTTTTCTCTTTCTGTTTACTTCTGAGTAGCTTTATTGCTATGTCTTCAAATTCAGTAACGTTTTCTTTTGCAATATCTATTTTGCCATTACTTCTATCTGATCTAATTTTTATTCCAGATAATGTAGTTTTTATCTCTAGAGGTCTTTTTTTTAAGGAATTGTTTAAGTGTTGGTTGGTATTTTATTTTACTTTACTTTTTCAGCCTTATTAAAGTATAATTGACCAAAAAATGGTAAGATATTTATTTTTTTGAACTTTTTCTTCTTTTAATTTAAAATTTTTTTTTAATTTTTTTTTTTTGAGAGACAGAGAGAGACAGCACGAGCAGGGGAGGGTCAGAGAGAGAGGGAGACACAGAATCTGAAGACAGGCTCCAGGCTCTGAGCTGTCAGCCCAGAGCCTGATGCGGGGCTCGAACCCACGAACCGTGAGATCATGACCTGAGCCGAAGCCGGACGCTTGACCGACTGAGCCACCCAGGCGCCCCTCTTCTTTTAATTTTAAAGAGAGTAGGAGCAGGGGAGAGGGGGAAGAGGGAGAAAGAAAGAGAATCCTAAGCAGTCTCCACACTGTCAGCACAGAGCCCCACTTGGGACCTAAACCCACAACTGTGGGATCATGATCTGAGCCAAAACCAAGAGTTAGCGCTCAACTAACTGAGCCATCCGGGCGCCCCAAGATGGTAAGATGTTGAAAGAGTACACTGTGATGATTTGATGTGTGTGTACATTGTGAAAGAATTTCTCTCATCTAGTTAATTAATGCACCCATCACCTCACATATTTATCTTCTTGCATGTGTTTGTGTGTATGTGTGTCAGAGCATTCAAGTTCTACTCTCTTTTAACAAATTTAAGTTATATAACACAGTGTTATCCGCTGTAGTCCCCATGTTATGCATTAGACTCTGAGTCCTTATTCATCTTGTAGCTGAAAGTTTGTGCCCTTTTACCAAGCTCACTATTGCCCCCTCCCCCGCCGTGGCAACCACTTGTCTATTCTCTGTTTCTTTCTTTAAAAAATTTTTTTTTAAATGTCTATTTATTTTTGAGAGAGAGAGAGAGAGCCAATGGTGGTGGGGACAGAGAGAGAGGGAGACACAGAGCATGAGCAGGGGAGGGGCAGATAGAGAGGGAGACAGAATCTGAAGCAGACTCCAGGCTCCGAGCTGTCAGCACAGAGCCCAACGCGGGGCTCAAACTCAAGAACCACGCGATCATGACCTGACCCGAAGTTGGCCGCTTAACCACCTGAGCCCCCCAGGCGCCCATCTGTTCTCTGTTTCTGTGAGCCTGACTTGTGCTGTTCTTTGGTTGCACATGGAAGTGATACCGTGTAGTATTTCACTTAGCGTAATGCCATCAGGATCCATCCACGATGTCACAAGTGTCAGGA
This sequence comes from Cryptoprocta ferox, assembly GCA_028646485.1. Taxonomy (NCBI): domain Eukaryota; kingdom Metazoa; phylum Chordata; class Mammalia; order Carnivora; family Eupleridae; genus Cryptoprocta; species Cryptoprocta ferox. Next base: position 7,296,283 of record CM053562.1, read on the forward strand.
TTTCCCTTCTTGTGGCTGAATAATATCCCACTGTATGTATGTGTATGTGTGTGTGCATGTCTTTACCCATTCATTCGCTAATGGACGCTTAGGTTGTTTCCACATCTTGACCATTGTGATTAATGCTGCATGAACATGAGGGTGCAGATACCTCTTTGATGGCCTGCTTTCAGTCCTTTGGATGTATACCCAGAAGTGAAATTACTGAACCACAAGGTCCAGTAATTTTTTAACGTTTTGAGGAACCACTGTAATGTTTTCCACAGCGGCTGCACCCAATTACATTCCCACCAACAGTGCACGAGCTTCTTAGTTTGATGTGGTCCCACTAGTTTATTTTTGCTTTTGTTGCTTTTGGTTTTTGGTGTCAAATCCAAACCTCATCACCGAGACAGGTGTCAAGGAGCTCACCACCTATGTTTTCTTCTCGGATTTTTATGGTGTCAGGTCTGAAATTAAGTCTAATCAATTTTGAGTTGATTTTTGTATATCGTGTAAGACTGGGGTTTGATTTTATTCTTTTGCATGTGACTGTCCACTTTTCCCAGCACTGTTTGCTGACGAGACTGTATTTTCCCCATTGTGTATCTTGCATCCTTTGTCATAAATTAGTAGACCAAATATGCATAGGTTTATTTTTGGGTTCTTTGTTCTGTTCCATTGCTCTGTATGGTCTAGAAGTTTCATAAGCGTCTTTAAGAAATAGCTTTCAATGTGTCCACTTCAATTTGGAACACATGTAATTACACCTATAATGACTGTTTTTATGTCCTTGTCTGTTAATCCTCAAATCTGGGGCTATTAGTTATGGGTCGGTTTATCTTGATTGATCATTCTCCTCATTAAGGGTAAGGTTTTCCTATTCCTTTGTTTGGTTAGTAGTCTTTCATGGGTGCTTAACGTTGTTAATTTCACCATATTGAATGCTGGATATTTTTATGCTCCTATTAATATGAAAAACAATTTTTGGGGGGGTCTCAGTCAGTTAAGCATCCAACTTTGACTTAGGTCATGATCTTGCCATTCGTGGGTTCGGGCGCCATATCGGGCTCTGTGCTGACAGCTCGGAGTCTGTACCCTGCTTCAGATTCTGTGTCTCCCTCTCTCTCTGCTCCTCCCCTGCTCATGCTCTGTCTCTCTCTCAAAAATAAAGATTAAAAAAAGAAAATAAATTTTTAAAAATGTTTATTTTGAGAGAGAGAGAGAGAGAGCACCTGGGGAAGGGACAGAGAGAGAGAGGGAGAGAGAGAATCTTAAGCAGACTCTGTGCTATCAGCGCAGAGCCCCGCACGGGGCTCAATCTCACAAACCGTGAAATCATGACCTGAGCCAAAATCAAAAGTCAGACACTTAACTAACTGATCCACCCAGGCACCCCCTAAAAATTTTATTCTTAGGTAATCTCTCCTTGGGGCTCGAACTCACAACCCCAAGATCAAGGAACACAACTCCACTGACTGAGCCAGCCAGGCGCTCCAAAAAACAATTTTTTTAAAAGAGGATTACCAGGTCTTTTATTTTTGTTTATTTTTATGAAAAAAATAAATATGTCATAAAGCTTTTTTTCTTTTAGGGAGAAAAAATAGAAAAGGAACAGTTTCCATAAAATCAAATAGGCAATGGTTACTTGAAAAAGATTGGGAATCACTGGCTTACACGTGATACGTGAACGAAGAACAACGGTCACAGTCCCCGGTGGCCATTTCATGCCACTGGCAGCCATCGAGATCACCTGGAGAAAAGCAAACTAAGTGTTTGGAAGCCCTGATAAGTGCTTGAGGAGACCAGTTCATGGAGACACCAGTAGAGATACATTTTTGATATGCGTATTTCAATATCCTAGGCATACTTTTGAGTTTTGTTCTGGGACGCAGTTAGGGTCACCGTAAGCCGTCGTGTGTCGTGAGCCTGCCCCCTGTTCATGAGCTCCCTGTGCAGGTGCTCGGGCTCTGCCATATTGGACCCCTCTGGCCTCTCTTCCAAGACACTGGCTTTTCTTGGTCGTTTAGAGTCCCTCACTTCTTGGGGGAACACTCTCAGGTTTTCACAGCACGAGCTTTCTCTCTCTTCCCCAAGTTTTCTCCTCTTGAAATCCTAGAAGCGTTGTCCAACCGGGGGAAAGAGGCCCCTTCACGAGTCACTTATTTTATCAGGGTTTCTTTGTTTTCAGGCATCGCTCGCTTTCCATCCCAGGCAGACGGCCATTTTTCTTTTGCTTTCTCTTTTCCCCTTGCTTGCGTTTAAAACTTGAGTTCTGGAAAATCTTAAGCCCGCCAAAACAGAGACAGTTCAGTGGGCTCCTCTGTACTCATCAACAACTATTTTTCTAATGCGGATTTGCAAACACTAGAGACTCACCTTCAGGTTACAGAAGTCGTGCGGTGGGACGCACGACGCGGTGGGAGTCCTGTGTCTCCTGTGGTGTGGGTGTAGGACTCCTGGTTTGTCATGCAGGTTCGGATGGAAACAACACGAAAACTAAGAGTCTGCAGTGATTTTCAGGGGACACACCAAGCATCTCAAATACTCTCTGCCTTTTGTTTATGCGTGGTCCTTGCAGCCTGTGGCTTTTTCTGTGCTTTCTTTACAGTCTCTGGTTGGTTTAGGCCATATCTCATCCTTCATCTAGATTTACACCCGTGAATGTAGTTCCTAAGCTTCCTTCTTCTTCCTCCTCCCCGTCTCCTCCTCCTCCTCCTCTTTCTGCACTTCCTCCTGCTTTTCTTCCTCCCCCTCTCCTCCTCCTTCTCCTTTTTCTCCTCTTCGTCCTCCTCTTCCTTCTCCTCCTCCTCCTCTTCCTCCTCTTCGTTCTCCTCCTTCTCCTCCTCCTCCTTCTCCTCTTTCTCCTCCTCTTCCTCTTCTTCCTTCTCCTTCTCCTCCTTCCCTTCCTTCTCTTCTTCCCACTCTCCTCCTCCTCCTCCTCCTTCCCCTCCTCCTCCCCCTCCTCCTTCCCCTCTTACTCCCCCTTCTCCTCCATCTAGATTGTTCTTTATATATCAGGTAATGAACAAAAAGCACACTAACAAACGTAGCGAGAGGCGTCTGATGGAATCCTGGCACTACTACTTACAAGCTGGTGTGAATTTTCCAAATCCGATAAACCCCTCTGAGATTCGGCAGCATCCTGTATAAATTGAATAGTGCCCACCTTCAGGAGGTTGGCAGGATTAGAAATAATGCAAGTAGAGTGCTCATCACAGTGCCAGGCGCAGAGGGGTAACTCAGGAGATGACAACTACCCCGATATGACAGATGTGAATGGTGAAATGGATAGCAGAGAATATTAGCCCCGGGACACCTGGGGGGCTCAGTGGTTAGGTGTCTGACTTCGGCTCAGGTCATGGTCTCACGGTTCGTGGGTTCGAGCCCCGGGTCGGGCTCTGTGCTGACAGCTCGGAACCTGGAGCCTGCTTCAGATTCTGCGTCTCCCCCTCACTCTGCCCCTCCTCTGCTCACGCTCTGTCTCTCAAAAATAAGTAAACATTTAAAAAAAGTGAAGAAAAAAATGAATATTAGCCCTATCTGACAGCTACGCAGGCACCCGGGAGCCTCACACGCTGACTGAAGTCACGGAGCCAGTGACGGATCCAGACCCAGACTCGTAAATGCCACTTGCAGGACTCAGAGGCTCCTGCAAATGTACCGCAATCTAATTTCTGCTCAAATCTGCACCGGTGAATTCTTTTTTGTCACCGAAATAAGGCATTTCCAGAAGCTCATTTCAAGGGGGTTTACTAAATGGGTCCAGGCTTCTGGCTTTGGGCACAGGGCCCCAAACCATGTCCTCATACCCACAGAAGACGTGAAGGAGCCTCTCGGGCCACTACCTCCCTGCTGGGGCGTGTTGCTGAGTCTGTGGACAGGCTGCCTCTCAGCATCACGACTGCCAGCGGTCAGCGCGCTAGTGGCCCCAGGGAGCGCGCCGCACGGTCTCGCACACAGAAGGGATGCCCAGAGCCCGCTTCCCCTGTGCCTGTCTCTGTGACTCTGTCTGCTGTGCTGTCTCTCTGTCACGCACGCACAGACCTGATCCTGTCGACTCCCTATTCTTTAGGCCCTAGAGAGGTGTTCACACGTCTGTGTGCACCTTCCCAAGTGCAGAGGTGGTCCTGTCCGGCTGTTCCTCCTTGTATATTACACAGGCATCCATGTGTGTCGTGGTTGATCTCCTGGAGGTGTCCTGAGGATACACATTCTGCCCCAGAGCTAAAGGCACCTTCAAGCCTGAATGAAAATTGTGTGGATGAGGCCCCCACTTCTGTCCTAAATGAACAAAGCTCGGGGAGAAAAGGGCTGTGTGAAGGGGGTCTGGAGAGACGTGCCTGTAACTTTCACCCGCTGACAGGAGACCCCTTCTCACTCCGGATTCCCACGGTTATATTTTCCCCTCAGCAGGGACGACTGTAAGCAAACCAACCAAATCATGATGAAGCGGCTGGGAGAGAATGAAACCCTTTCCTTCCTCCGGAAGAAACAGCCCGGCTTCTCCCCTCATCTTTTTCAAAATCCTGTTCCCCCGCTGAGCACAGCGGCTGTAACTAAAGCATCTTTGTGTCTCTAGTGCCTTTCATCGTGCTTTACGCACAGTAAGCGCTCAATACAGAATTATTTTGGGGGCTGAATGTATACATATGTATAAGCTGCAAATCTGCCGTGTGGCCTAACTTTGTGAGGTGCTGTGTGGACCACTAAGGAGGTACAACTCAGAATTCCTTACTTTCACTGGGCTTGCTGTCTAGACAGGATGTAGCAATCTGGGGAAATGCTTGGCCATTATGTCTTCAAGTATCTTATCCAATTCATTTTATTTCTCTTCTCCCCTGTGACTCCAATTGCACATATGTTTACTCTTTTGATAACATCCTGCAGGTTCCTGAAGCTTTGTTAATTTTTTTAATCCTTTCCCCCCCTTTTTGCTTTTCAGATTAGAAAAGAAACCTATTGGGGCGCCTGGGTGGCTCAGTCGGTTAAGCATCCAACTTCAGCTCAGGTTATGATCTCGCGGTTTGTGGGTTCGAGCCCCGCGTCGGGCTCTGTGCTGACATCTTGGAGTCTGGAGCCTGCTTCAGATGCTGTGTCTCCCTCTCTCTCTGCCCATCCCCGCTCGTGCTTTTTTTCCTTTCTCTCTCAAAATAAATTAATAAACTTAAAAAAAGTAAAGAACTCTATTAATCTGTCTCTAAGTTCATCTTCATTCTGCTGTTAAGCTCATCCAGTGGTTTTTAACATCTATAGATATACACTTAACATATATAGATATATATTTTTCAGTTCCAGAATTTCTGTTTAGTTCTTTTTACAGTTTCTAGTTTCCTGCTGATATTTTTCATTTATTATAAGCATACTTTCCTTTATGTCCTTGAGCTTAGTTATAATAATTGTTTTATAGCCCTTATCTGCAAATTCCAATATGTGAGTCATTTCAGGGTTGATCTTCATTGATTTTATTTTTTTCTTGAGTGTAGATAAAGTCTTCCTATTTCTTTGAATAAGTAATTTTTTAAGTTTATTTCTTTATTTTGAGAGAGAGAGAGAGAGAGAGTGAGCGAGCATGTAGGCGGGGGAGGGGCAGAGAGAGAGGGGGAGAGAGAATCCCAAGCGGGCTCCTCGCTGTCAGCACAGAGCCTGACATGGGCCTCGAACTTAGGAACCGTGAGACCTTGACCTGAGCCGAGATCAAGAGTCAGACGCTTAACCAACTGAGCCACCCAGGCGCCCTGAAGGTTAAGTAGTTTTGAACCATGTCCTGGACGTTGTGAGTGATGTGTCGTAGAGATTCTCAATTCTGGTGTGTTGCCCTGAAGAGTTGTGGTTTTCTGGGGGTTTTTTTTTTTTCTTCTTCTGATAGTAGGCAGTTAACTTAGTTGAATTCAGACTGCTAACCTTGTCTCCTCTGCTGCGAACGGCAGGTCAAATTTCTGCTCACGTCATGTAGTCTTTGCTGGACGGCTTGAGGTCTGCTTCATACACGTGTGGCATGAGCCAGAGACTCGGGCAAAATGTACACATGCGATCTGGGGCTCCCCCTTGCTGGCTCTCCCCGTTTCAGGAGCCCCCTGTTTGCTGTACAGGAGCCCTGTCTCTCTACTCTGCTCTGGTGTTCTTCACGTGAGAAAGACTTTGGGTTTTCTTTCTGACTTCTAGCTGCCTCGGATACTGCGATTCGAGGACTTCCCTCAGGATAAAAGCCGTAAAAATCGGGAAATGCACCCAGTTCTTTTCCCTCCATCCAAGCGCTCACTTCCTTCCCGTATCTCTCTGTTCTGGTTACTGTCCAGTGTCTTCGGGTAGTTGTTTTTATATTTTGCCCAGAGCTTACAGTTGTTATTTGTGAGAAGCTTTGTTTGACGGGGGCCACACAGCCATGACTAGAAGCAGGTATGGAGAGAGGTATGTCGGACCACAAGATGGGGACAGATAAGCAAGTCGCTGTCACAGAAGGACTCAGAGATGAAAATACCTAAAGAAAACAACTTGGTTTATAACGAGGTTTGTAAGGGAGTCCAGGCTTCAGAAAGGCAGGCTGAGCAAGGAAAAAACGCAACAGGTATTCAAAGGGAAGAAATTACCAAATCACTGAGTTTACAGTCAGTCTGTTTATGGTAGAAAAATTAGTAGTTTTCTTGCATGATTTTGGTATTTAGAGGCTGAGACGGATCTTCAGCCATCAACATTCCCAAAGTTAGGGAGAGAGGTGTTTTTTGGTACGGGGTCAGTAACCTGCAGGAAAGGTTCAAGGTTTCTTATTTTGTGGGCCAGAATTATACAGAGCGACCCTGGTTTTTGTGGTTTTGTTCTGTCTGTCTGTTTTGTCTCTGGGTGCAAAGTGGACAGGTGTGCATCCCGTAAGTGTGGGCTAGCCAGCTCTCCTTACGGTCCAGCCCCAACCTGACGCTCAGATTTGACCTCTTAGGTTACTTTGAGGTTTTCTGATTAAGTGTAACTCAACTGATACTTTGTTTCATTCACTGGTTTTATTTATATAGCGCGCAAGAGATGTTAATGCACAACTTCCTCGACTTACAACCGAGTCAAGTCCGATAAACCCCTTGTCAGTTGAAAATATCATTAAGCTGAAAATACAGTTAATACACCTGCCAACCTGAAAACCATTCAGAAACCTACATTAGCCTACGGCTGGGCAAAATCATCTAACACAAAGCCCGTTTCAGAGTGAAGTGTTGGATATCTCCTGTACCTTATTGAATGCCGTCCTGAAGATGAAGAGCGGAATGGTTGTGTGCGTGCGGAACGGCTGTGGGTGTGGGGTGCGGACCCCTGTGACCGCCGGCTGGCGGGGAGCGAGGACCACTGCCCAGCCTCAGCGGAGAATGTCACAGGTCGCTAGCCTGGGAAAAGGTCAAAATCCACAACTGCAGGTATGGTTCCCACTGTGTGCGTAGCGCCTTGTTTCCATCACGGAGTCCAAAACGAGGAAGGAGCCGTCCTGAGTCTGGGCTTAGACTTAGTGGGCTTAGGGGGCTGTCTGTCCCGAGGCACCGTTGCTACATATTCATAAAACCAGGGCAGATCTGCTCTCGGAGTTAACTTGTAAATCCTCTCTTGCTGTCATGTACTTTTATGTACTCGGTCCTGGCGGCAGCTTGTTGTATCTAATTAAATGGGGTTTGTGTCTCACTTATTATTGGAGATTTGATTTATCCAGTTCAATCTTGCAGGAAAGAGGGTGGATTTTTATTGGTCCTGAGTAGATAGTTATATAATCATGGAAAGCAGAGGAACTTTGTAAAAGCATTTTGGATACTATTTAACCGTTGTTACCACTGTTTTGGGTACCTTGTAAAGTCCATTTAGATATTCTCTGCAGAATCAGCATTTTCGGATTTCTCTTTTAATTTCCTTGTTTAAAATATATGCTATACGTTTTCATCAGAAGTCTTCTTCCCGCTGAATTCCGAGGCGGGATGTCGGCCTATTATCTCACTTTACGGAATGTTCCATTGCTGTTTATGAAAGCACGTTAAGCTGATGGTTAGAGACAAGGGAGGAAGGAGCATTTTTCCTCACCCACCTGCTCAAAATAGAACCTTTGCCGCGATTCAGTCCGCTCCCTCCATCCCAGGAAGTTAATTTTTGTTTTGCCGATCTCAGGCCGACCTTCAACCTTCACCAAGTCACCTGCTTCTGTGCTGGAAGGTCCTGGAAGTCCCGACCAAGCCCGGTGGCCCGGCCCGGACGGGTGTCCATGAGTCTGCTCACCGTGGCGTCGCTGGTTAGGAGTGCCGGCTCCAGGCTTATTGGCGTCTCTTTTTGAGGTTATTTCTGGAAGTTTCAGTTTCACGTCCGAGTGTTTAGCGGGGGCCGTGAGGCACGTAGGAGGGAAAAGCAGACGCCACGTGTTGACGGCAAGACTGACGGACTCTGGCTGTTTTACCGTAATGCCCAGCGGTGTGGGAATGGAGGCGGCGGAGCAGTCTCGTGAGTTCAGGGGGGCTTAGTCAGTGATGTCCCCGTGGAGCGAGGACACTTGTCCTGGGCGTGTGTGGATTTCTCACCAGTGGACAAGAGCATTTTAGGATGAGAAAGAAGAGATTTTTCCTTTCTATTTATTTATTTTAAGAAGTTTATTTATTTTGAGAGAGAGAGAGTGTGAGCACGTGAATGGGGCAGGGACAGAGAGAGGGGGAGAGAGAGAATCCCAAGCAGGCTCCGAGCTGTCAGCACAGAGCCTGACACGGGGCTTGAACTCACGAACCATGAGATCATGACCTGAGCTGAAGTCAAGAGTCGGATGCTTAGCTGACGGGGTCCCCCAGGTGCTCCCCCATAGCGGCAACTTTATATTTGCAGAGCATGACGATGTTTACCTTTTTTTGTTGTTGTTGTTCTTGGCCTTCAGCGTTGTGCTTAGCAAACCAAAAGGCCAGGGAAACCTCTCTGAGGCCTGAAGCGTTTGACACCGAGTGAGTGTGTGTGAGTGTGTGGCTGTGAATATGTATGTGAGAGCGTGCATGTGTGGGGTGTGGTGTGTATGAGCATGTGTTAGTATGTGTGTGTGCGCATGTGACAGCGGTGTGAGAGCGTGAGCATGTGTGTGTTGTGGGTGAGTGTGTATGTGTGGTGTGTTGTGTGAGAGTGTGTGTATGCGTGTGTGGCGTGAGTGCGTGGGAGGGTGTGGGTGTGCGTGTGCATGTGCGTGTGCGTGTGGGGTGTGCATGTGAGGTTGTGGGGTGTGTTTGTAAACCCGGGGTGCATCTCCGAGGTAGTTTCCATCTGCCCCAGGGGCTTGAGGGAGGGGCATGTATGCTGTCGGCCAAAATACTGACCCTTCCCCATGTGGACAGAGGTGCACGGGCCCCAGGATGGAACAGGCACAAACATGGGCGGGAGCCCATCCTGCGCACGTGCACTGCCCGGGGAGTCGCTCACAGAGAAATCTGCTGTTTTTTGTCTTCACCTCTTAATTTTGATCGGCTTGAGGGGTATTCTAATTGTTAAATTTAAATTTTATTGTAATGGGAAATATTAATGTTTTTAAAACCTTTGAAATACAGATTTGCCTCAACTGAAAAGAAGTTTATTGTGGGGGCGCCTGGGGGGCTCAGTCGGCTGAGCGTCCGGCTTCGGCTCAGGTCATGATCTTGCAGTTCGGGAGTTCGAGCCCCGTGTCGGGCTCTGTGCTGACAGCAAGGAGCCTGGAGCCTGCTTCCGATTCTGTGTCTCCCTCTCTCTCTGCCCCTCCCCCGCTCGCTCTCTGTCTCTCTCTGGCTCAAAATTAAAATAAACATTAAAAAATTAAAGAAATCACCCGTATCCTTTCACTGTAATGTAACTGTTATCAATTTCGGTGAATTCTCCAGAAGGTTATCAAGTGTGCATCCACGTGATTTGACACTTTTAATCACAGTACGCACACACAGGCTGGACTGTGACTCTTTCCTCCCAACCCTGCCTTCTCGTAGCATTTTGCCTTCTTCATAGCCATCCTTTCGGTATTCGAAGCTCCCTGAGTGCCTTTCAGACGTGGGACTGTTTACGAAAACCGAACTGCGCCCAGGTTTCAGCAACACGGCCGTGCTGGTCAGTGGGCTGGAAACACAAACAGGTCGAACCGAAGCCAGACCAGGGTGTGGTGGCGTGTGCACGCGGACTGCGAAACCAGTGCACCCTTTCTTCCAGGAACGCAGTCCGGTCACCTCTGAGCTTCTCCCCCAGGTCCCGGCGAGCTGGAAGGTGTGTCCTGCGTGACACGTCTCGGTCACAGTAAAGATGTTGTCATTTGGGGATGACGGTGTGTATTGAGTATCAGAGATGTAACTCGGTCCTTCTCCTTGCCTGGCGGCCCCGAGTGCCTGGGGGCCCGGCAGTGGGAGGTGAGGGGCGGCTCCTCTCGGCCCCCCACCCCGAGACCCCACGCCCGCCCCCCGGTCTGCTCACGGGCCCCAGCGCCTCCGTCCACACCGCTCTGGGCCGAGCCAAGCGCTGCGTTAAGTCAGCTGCACGACCGACCGCGGCGTCTTCACAGACTCGAACGTGTTGATCTGATCCCTCGTGGCTCTTCAGAGTACCTGCGGGACCAGGAACCAAGTCTTCCAGACTCTCCCTTAGAAGCCCCCGGGGCCCATCTCTGAATAGGTCTCATCCCCCATGTTGGGTCAAAAACTGTGACAATGTAATTTCTGAACATTGTACCAGCCATGTTGGTATTTCACACTGTCTGGATGGAATGGACCGCGAGGACTTGGCAAAATTAAATCTCGAATCATTTTCCTACAGAATTTCAAAAATCACCGAGCCCGTTTAAAAAAATTCTTTTTAATGTTTATTCATTTCTGAGAGACAGAGAGGGACAGAGTGTGAGTGGGGGAGGGGCAGAGAGAGAGAGGGAGACACAGAATCTGAAGCAGCTCCAGGCTCTGAGCTGTCAGCACAGAGCCCGACGCGGGGCTCGAACTCACGAACCGCGAGATCATGACCTGAGCCGAAGTCGGCCACTTAACTGACGGAGCCACCCAGGTGACCCCCCAAATCACTGAGCCCTTGAAATGCCGCGTAGTCGCAGGGATGAGAAGCAACGGCGTGCGCACATCTCCCCGGCTCCCGGCTGTCCCCGCATGTCCCCGTGTCCTCCCCTCGCCTGGCAGCGTGGGCCTCCTCAGGCCTGCGTTCTGGAAGCAGGAAGGTGGGCAGGGAGAGTAGACAGAGGTAGGAACCGGTTTATCACACCCTCTGCCTGCCGGGCTCTGTGCTCGAAGCCACCTATCTCGCAGACCTTCTCCTGTGGTCACAGCCTGGTGGGTGGCGGCTTCCGGAATAAGCCCTGGTCTCTGTAACATCTGCTGCGGCAACGTTGAGGTTCCTTTTGCTGCCGCTCCATCCTCTCGAGCTCTTAGGGCTTCTTCCTAATCGTCACTAGAAGGAATGTTTTCAGTGACCGTGCACGGTGGTGGTGGTTAACTAGACTTTCTTGTGACCGTTTCATGGTGTACACAAATATTGAATCACTGTGTCTGTTAGCTACACCTCAATAAATAAGGAGCTCAGTGAAAACAAAGAGACAAAACCGAGCTCACTGGTTGGTCAGATCGGTGCCAGGTTGTGCCGGCCACTGGGGGTACCGGGAGAGACAGGGGGTCTGCCGACGGTGGACACTGATGAGGGGGTCACCCTGCACACGCACAGCCACGGCAGTGGCAAGCGTGCCCCAGAAGCTGGGTCCATGCGCCAGGAGGGCACAGTGGAGGGGCAGCATGGCCAGTGGCTGAGGGGTCCTCCCTGGGACGGGGGCCCTGAGCCCCCAGGAGTGGCAGGGTACTGAGTGCCATGAGGAGAGGGCTTGGGAACCACAAGCTGAGCTAGGGGAGGGCAGGGTGCAGCACGTGCCAAGGCCCTGGGGCAAGAGGATCAGAGATAATGGAGGTGAAGGGGGGGCCAGTGAGTTTGGAGGTCGGAGGGGGTAAAGGAGAAGGGGAATTGTAGTTCAAAGTTAGTCAAATTTAAGATGTCTGTGAGTTGCCTGGGGGTGGGAGACGTACCCACTGGGCGGGGGCCGAGCTGCTGTCTCCTGGAGCACAACCCGGGGACTGAGAGGGTCCCCGAGGCCTCTGGGGCGGGGGCTCTCTGGGCTCCTGTGACACAGGCGGTCCCCGGGCAGTACCTCGGTACCTCGGAGTTTCTGCTTCTGCCTCCTCTGATGCGGGGCCCACCACGGGGGCTGCCCGGACACAGTCAGGGACCGCTGGCGGCTGTGTGACCCGCCACCACTGTCTGTGGACTTTTTTTCATGTTATGTGGCCACCTCTGGGGTTTTGCTAAATCTAGGAATTAATCAGCTATGCCGTGGCCGATCCTCGTACCTGGGTCAGAAAGCCTGGGTCCGATGTACACGTGGGGACCCGTCCCCCTCGTCTCTGCCGTCAGGAGGGGCTGCATTTCCCAGGCTGCTGTGCAGGCGACCATGCATGTGACAGGCCCACCTGTGAGCTTTGGTGTCCCGGTGTGGGCGTGGCCTGGAGCCCCTGTATTTTGTCCCTGAGTTTGTCCCTGCAGAAGCTGCATGGCGTGCTGCGTGCGGAGGCCCCTCAGGAGGGTCTCGGAATCGGGAGAAACCCCCGGACTGCATCCCGGCAGACGGCGAGGGCCGTCCCCAGTGTGGGCCCCGCAGGCAGGCCTGGTCCTGGGCCACACCGGCATGCGCTGGACGCTTGAGTCTGTCCCCTGCCTGCCGCTCCCGGCCTGGCGGTGTCCTGGGTCATTTCTCCAGTGAGGTCATCACGTTCATCATACTCGGGTGTGATGGCTTGTTTAAGCTGTATTTGTGCTGTAAAGGAAGACGGAGAAAACCAGGAGGGAGGACTCTTCTGCTCTGCGGAGGGCGGGGCGGGGACATGTTTGGAAACAGGAGCGTCCCTGGAACAGCCCCGATTCAGGCCCCATTGTGTCCCCGGATCCCAAGGCCAACTTGTTACTGCTGCTGTCAGTCGTGTGCCTCCCGGGGCGGGTGGGGGGGAGGGGAGGGGAATCAGGAACACGGCGTCGGCCTGCTTTGCTTCTGGGACCCGCTAGGCTGGGGCCACGGCAGGCCCGGCGGGGGCAGTGCCCGTAGTGGCCGGTGGTAGCTGCAGGGGCGTCGTTAGCAACACTGGTGAATCACTGCTGGGCTGGGCTCTTTGCCGTGACTCAGCCTGAAACTTTGTTCTGCTAACAGGAAGCCAGCAGGCAGTGCCGTCAAACCTTGTAGGAAACTCTCTGGATTGGAAACCACTGGGTGTTTTCAGGCTTCTGTTTCTACAACAAAAAGGGCAGTCGTCAGATAGAGGCTCCCCCGTCCCCTTCGATGCAGAGGGACTAGACTGGCAGGGGGCTGTCGTGAGCCCGGCTCCTGGGTCTTGTGACGCTCAAAAGCTGTATAGGAGTTTCCACAAACAGAAAGCCAGCAAGGAAAGTGATGGGAATCGTGTGGATTAAGCAGCGGGTTTGGAACGCAGGTGGCAGTCTGCCTGTGGGAAACTCTGGGGGCTGAGGATGGACGTGGCCAGGTCGGGGAGCTGCACGCCCAGAAGGAGGCTGCAAGGCAGGGGCGAGGGACGGGGTGTGGAGCCCTGGGCCATGCCGGAGTGCTGGGCCGGCCGGGCTCTCTGTGGATGCAGGGAGAGGAGATGCAGATGTTCATACTCCTCGTGGACGTGGGGACGGAGCCACGTGAGCCCTGGATGCCTTTCGCCATCCCCCCGGGGCCGGGACAGGTGCTCCCCCCGGGCAGCTGGGAGCATCATGATGCAGATCAGCCATTCACAAACTTTTGGGAGTGGGGACACCTTGTTAGAGCTTCTTGTTTTGGGGTGTATTCATTTTTAAAAAATGTTTATTTTGAAAGAGAGAAAGCAAGCGGAGGGAGGGGCAGAGAGAGGGAGGGAGAGAATGTGAAGCAGGCTCCGTGCTGTCAGCTCAGAGCCCGACGTGGGGCTCGAGCTCACAAACTGAGATCATGACTTGAGCCAAAGTCGGACGCTCAACCGACTGAGCCCCCAGGTGCCCCTTTTCTCCACTCTTTAAAGTATTGTTAGTTTGGGACACCTGAGGGGGCTCAGTCGGTTATGTGTCCGACTTCAGCTCAGGTCATGATCTCACGGTTTGTGGGTTCGAGCCCCGCGTCGGGCTCTGTGCTGCCAGCTCAGGGCCTGGAGCCTGCCTCGGATTCTGTGTCTCCCTCTCTCTCTGCCCCTCCCCTGCTCACACTCTGTCTCTGTCTCTCTCTCAAAAATAAATAAACATTTAAAAAATGCAAGTATTGTTAGTTAAAAAAAATTAAGTAAAATTTCCTTGTTTTAGATTTCCAAATAAGAAGCTTCTGTCTGATTGAAACTTCGAAGACGACTGGAAAGCCTTCGGATTTATTGCAATACTAGGAATTGGAGCCACTTAGCTGAGGGCTGTTTGCCCTTAGGGGTGAAGGAAAGGCCTTCAGCGCCGATAAAAGGAGAGGCTGGGCAGGAGTGCCTGCCCGCTCACCAACGCCCACTCTCCCCATGACATCGACATCTGTGGATATTTGATAACACGTCCTTTCCCAGACCCGTTACTAATCACATTTTTTTTTTTTTTTGGCTTCTAATCTCCCTTCCCTCCAGTCTGTCACTCATCTGCCGTGAGAGCTAATTTCCGAAAAACAGATTCCATTACACCACCTCCTTCCTCAACAATTTTCACCGAGTCTCCCCGCTGCCCACATGACGTCCAGCACCCTAGTGTGGAACAAGGAAAGCCTCCTGGGGCTTAATCCTCAACTGCCTTTCTGGTTTCAATGTCTTTTACATCCCTGTCTGCACCCGCAATTCTGCGATACGTGAACATCCAGCAACTGGAAAGCTTAGCTCAAACTGGCTTATATAAGACAGGGATTTATTTGCTCCTGGGGCTTAAAAAGTAAGTCCCTTCTAGTGTGAGCTTCAGGCAAGGCTTGATCTAGCGGCTCAGCAGTTTCCCCAAGGACTCACTCCATTTCTTTCTGTCTGATTTTCACGGTCCCGGGATGGTTGCTGGCAACTGTTGGGCTTTGTGCTTCTTTGTTCTTGTCTCTAAAGAACGGGAGAATGTGTTTGGCGCAGCCTTCCGAAGCCACCTTCATTCTGACTCGGTTTATTTACATCCATGTTCACGCTGCACCAATCCCTGTGGCCAGTGGGACGTGCTGAGTGGTTACCTGCTGCAGGGGTTTCCCCGGAACTGAGTGGGCATCTAAGTGGACACCGGGACTGGCGGGGGCGGGGGGTGGGGGAGAGGAAGGAGGGCTCAAACCCGAGGAAGCATCCAGCATTTGTTCACCCCACACACGCTGCCTGCACCTTCACGTCTCCACGCCCACCTCCCACTGCTTCCTGGACTCACCACTCGCTGACCGCAGTCCTGCTCGCGCATCACAGCCTTGCACGGGTGCCACGTCCCTCTGCTCTCTGGGCGTACTTAGTGCCGCCCCTCCCCCACCCCCAGGGGCACGCCAGGCTCTGTCCCACGTGTGGCTGGTTTATGAATTCTGCATTTGTCTCGGAAAAATGCGCTGTTTCCTGGACCCTCACTCTCAGCACCTTTGACACCCAGTGAGGTTCTGCCCCACACCATTGCTGCCAATTCTCCGATGCCAGCGGGCTGCCCCACAGTTCCGTTCCAACGCCACCCACCGTGGGTGGCGTCAGACCCCACGGGTTGGGGTTCAGTCCCATAAGACTGTCCCACATTGGAGGCCAGCCGCGATCCCAGGCTGTCACTGTTTTCTGACCGACTGGCTATAAATTAGGGTTCCCACGATTCCCTCTTGGGCTTGATAATTTGCTAAAATGTTTCACAGACTTCAGGGAAACACTTACACCTACCAGCTTATTATGAAGAATATAATAAAAGATACAGTTGAAGAGACACATAGGGTGAGGTCTAGAAGGGTCCCGCGGGCCGGAGCGGGCTACCCTCCTGGCACGCGGATGTGTTCACCTGCCTGGAACCTCTCAGAACCCTGAACTTTAGGGGTTTTTGTGTTTTTTTCATGTTTATTTATTTATTTGGGGAGGGGTTGGGCAGAGAGAGAGGGAGACAGAGAATCACAACCAAGCAGGATCTGCACTGTCAGCACAGAGCCCAACACAGGGCTCCAACCCACAAAGTGTGAGATCATGACGTGAGCTGAAGTCAGGAGTCAGATGCTCAATTGACTTGAGCCCCCCAGGAGCCCCAGGGATTTTCACGGAGGCTTCATCCTGTAGGAAGGATTGATTGTTAATTCATTTTCCAACTCCTTGCCCCTCCTCAGGGAACGGGGGTGGGGCTGAAAGTCGCAAGGTTCTTTTTTTTTTTTTTAATATTTATTTATTTTTGAGAGAGAGAGAGAGGGAGAGAGGGCACAAGTGTGTGTGGGGGGTGAAAGTTCCAAGCTTCTAAAAGTGGCTTAGACTTTCTGATGCTTCCAGGACCGCCCCCCTGCCACCGAGAGTCACCTCATTAGAACAAAAGACACTATCACCCAGGAAATTCTGAGAAATTTAGGAGCTCCATGTCAGGAACTATGGTCAAAGACAAAATATTAGTAGGATTTTATATATGTATATACACATATATATATATGTATTTACTATTTTATAGCATTATATCCAATTGTTTATTTCTGAGTCCTTAATTCAACAGAAAGAACCTTGAGGTAGAGGGATTTTTTTTTAATGTTTATTTATTTTTGAGAACAGTGAGAGCAGGGGAGGGGCAGAGAGAGAGGGAGACACAGAATCCGAAGCAGCTCCAGGCTCTGAGCTGTCAGCACAGAGCCCGACGCGGGGCTGGAACTCATCAAGTGTGAGATCACGATCTGAGCTGAAGTCGGAGGCTTAACTGACTGAGCCACCCAGGTGCCCCAAGGTAGAGGGATTCTTACTGTGTTCAGTGTAGGGGGCTTGAGTGTTGAATAAACGGTCACCAGTAATAATAATATTACTGAGAGCTTTCTGCGTGCAGAGCTCTTCGTTAAGGTCTCTCCCCATAAAATCTGACTTAACCTCCTTCATCTGGCCGTGCAGCCGGCAGGCAGTGGTGTGGACTGGAACCCAGGCTCTCCTGCCCCACAGCTCATGTTCCGCACGCTCGCGTTTCATACAGAGATCTGTGTCCCTAGAGATGCTTCCCTGGATGCCGAGTCCCGGCAGAGTGACTGGTCGGAGAGGGGAGGGTGGGGGGCAGAGGAGCCTGATGCTCCCCCGAAAACTGCACAGATGGTTTCGAGGAAGGTGGGGTGGGCAGGTGAGTGGAGGACCCTCAGGGCCTTGTGCAGGGTGGTTTACGGGCCAAGGGTCTCCCTCTAGGATGCCGTGTGCGGGCAGGGTCCAGGCGCGGCCGAGGGTGGCCCCTTGTCTCCCGGGGTCCTCAGAAACTGGGGGGTTCAAGCCGTTCTCCAGCCCCGCGAAAGAGAGACACCTGCTGGGTTGAGGGGGCAGAAATTACCTATGAGAAAGCGGCGGGGCAGCAGGGTCGCTCCTTGTAGAGGGTCTGCGTGGACCTCGTGGAGCAGGGCAGGAAGGGCCTCCTTCAGTCCCTGAAAACAGCCGCCCATCCAGAGGCTCGCAGCCCAAACCCACATCCCTGCTTCCCAGACTCCTGGCTTTGGGAGGGCAGAGGGTGGATCCTCTCTCCTGGTCTAGTCCTGGGGAGGGGATGCGGTTCCAGCAGGAGGAGCTGGGGGTGGAGGGGGCCAGGTGACCCGAGACCCCATCGCTGGGCACCCCCAGCCCCCCTGCCTGCACTCCCTGCTGAGCTCTACTTGAGCAATCGGTTGGGAGAGACTGTTCCCCTCTGATAGTCTTTCCTGGCTGTTTTCAGCAGGCACTTAAACACTGGCGAACAGAAAGGGAAGCTTTTTATCCTCTAACCGCAGAAAGGAAGCCGTGGATTTGAGAACCGTGTGACTGGCGAGGAACAGAGACGGGCTGGCAGGAGAAGGGGCAGGAGGCTCGGGTGGGCCGGGGGCGCCGGGGGAGAGCCGTGTGCAGGCGCCCGGCCACTCGCGAGCGTGGGGCCAGCACCCGGGGAGGAGGATGTGAAAGAGAACGGCCTTTATTTTGCACGAGACGCCAGAACACCGTTTAGCCCGCGCGGCCCCAGTTCTGTCCGCGGTGTAACTCTGATTCAAGTGAACACGTGTAACGCGGGGTCTGAGACATGGGCCCCATACTTGCTAGAAAGCTCATCTTGCGGCTTTCCTGTGCTGGTCCTCTGGCCCCCAGTCCCTCTCTGTCTTTTCCTTGCCTGCTTCTTTCTTCCTGCCCTGGGTCACTGTGTCCCCACCCTGGGCCCAGACGGTCTCGGGACTGAGCTTTACAGGCCATGGCACAGGGGCTGGCCCACCCACCTAATCTGGTCCTTGCACACCCCGCCGGCTGCGCACAGAGCCTGGGATCCGTGAGGGAGCTGCGTGACTCTCCTGTGCTCCTGTTGACAGCACAGCTGTGGCTGAGGAGATAGGAGCGTGGGCCCAGCCCTCTGGCAGAGGCCACAGCGGTGCTCCAGCTACTGTGAAGACACAGGCCCGGCCCAGTGGGGGCACACAGACCCAGCGGGGACACACATCGGCCCGGCGAGGACACACGCACATGGGCCCGGTGGACACGCACTGCATACACAGGCCCAGTGGGGACACACACACATGTATACACACACGGGCCCGGCGGGGACACACACACACACATATACACACACAGGCCCGGCAGGGACACACACACACATATACACACACGGGCCTGGCGGGGACACACACACACACATATACACACACGGGCCCGGCGAGGACACACACACACACACACACATACACACACGGGCCTGGCGGGGACACACACACATATACACACACGGGCCCGGCGAGGACACACACACACACACACATATACACACACGGGCCCGGCGGGGACACACACACACACATACACACATGGGCCCGGTGGGGACACATGGGCCTGGTGAGGACACACACATGGGCCCAGTGGACACACACACACATACGTAGGCCCAGCAGGGACACACACAGTGGCCCTCACTGGGGGGGGGTGGGCATGAGGAGTGGGTGTCACAGAGCCCAACTGGTCGTGAGTGGACCAAACTTACACTCAACTTACTTGCTGTCCTTTAGACTCTGTCTTCATGTCAAGACTGGAAATCCTACTGGTCCTGCCGAATAAATAGGTTGTTTTGAGGACGAGGGGTTGAGCGGTGCCCCCCCAGACTTAGATCTGGGGTCAAAGCCCTCCATTGGCCACAGGTCAGTCGGTCCAGATCACATTTCTCCTTCAGACTCAACTCCCCCGAGAAGGCTGTGCCACGGGCCCGACTACCCCTCAGTCTCTGCCCGGCTTCTCCCGAGACGTGACTGTCACTGGCCCCCACGCGGCCGTATTCGTAGATCCGGATGGCGGGAGTCCAAATCCAAACCTGGGAACAGGTGCTTCTTTGGGCCATGGGGGGCTCGTCTGGGGCGGCCAGTGTGCCTGGGTGGCCGTCCGTGCTCTGTGGAGGTTGGGAACGACTTCTGTGCTCCTCGGTGTGTAACAGGGGCGTTCGCTCCCCCGTCTCGGGTGTGAGCTCCTTAAAAGCCGGCTGTGTCTTCTGTTCTCTCACCAGATCACCAGTGGTGGCATTCGTGTGTGGGGTGATCCATAAACAGCTTGATCCACCCCCTCCACTTTGGTTAACTCGTCGCCAGATTTGCAAAAGGAGGCTACTCGGCGAGGATGGCAGGATGCGGGTCTGTTTTCACGGCGAGGAGAAGCAGGTTCACGCGGCATCTCACAGCTGCAAGGACATCAGATTCCTGCGGCAGGTGTGAGCAGCCCCGTTTTACTAATGAGAAAATGAGGACCCAGAGGGACTTTGCGGCGTGACTGAGGTTTCACGGCTGCCAGACTGACGCTAAGGCCTCGTTGGTGCCATCCGGCACAGTCTTGGTAGAACAGATTCTAAGCCGTAATCTTCTTTCCCGATTGTGTCGATAGTGTGCAGACTCTTGGTGTTCAACAAAACTGGCAAACTGTTGATTGATTATAAAAAATCTGGAGGTGCAGGGTGCCTGGGCGGCTCAGTCGGTTAAGTGTCTGACTTCAACTCAGGTCATGATCTCACAGCTCATGGGTTCGAGCCCCGCGTCGGGCTCTGGGCTGACAGCTCAGAGCCCGGAGCCTGCTTCGGATTCTGTGTCTCCCTCTCTCTCTGCCCCTCCCCTGTTCATGCTCTGTCTCTGTCTCTCTCTCTCTCAAAAATGAATAAAAGATTAAAAAGAAATCTGGAGGAGCAGAGCACGTTGAACGGGCCCGGAGCTTTATCTGAAAGCAGTACTTTGCTCCCTGTTGCACTAGAAGTTTGGTTATTTCTCCTGAGTCGAGGGGCTTGCAGGCTTGGTCGTGTTTGCCACTTTGAAAGCACACGCTTTCTCCTGCGCGCCCCTCCCCCCACCGAGTCAGAAAGATTTTGGTGCCCAAGTTCCTTGGGCAGTTTTCTGACTTTAAGGAATCTTAGATCATGGAGTTTTGACGTGTAATGATCTTTCGGGAACCAATCTTTGGGGACTGTCGGGTGTCTGGGGAATGAAATTCCTTTGTGATGGAGGCCGTCACACAAAACCCAGTGGGAAAGTGGCACTGTGGTGACTCGGCAGGACAGCAGCCGCTACCCCGTGCCCGAGGACGGTGGCGTGTGCGGCCGTGGAGCTGGCACATTCCGTCTTCACCATCTCTGCTCCTTCCCCTTCGGGCTCGACTCTCCCTGCCACAGTCTCCTCCCGGCACCCCCAGCAGAGGGCCTGCGGCAGCCAGGACTCTGTTGCTCGCTCACGGGCCCAGTGTCATTCTGTGCTCTTAATGGGCTCAGCTGTGGGGGCGGGGCCGTGATGACAGCCTGCCTCACCCCTACTTCCAAGGCCTTCCCTTTGCAGGGAAACAGGGGGTCCCCAGGGCAGCCCACAAGCCCCTGGGTCTCTAGCAGCCGCCCGTGGGACGCGGAATTGGTTGTTTTTCCATTAGACCCTTTCTATGCCGGAATGTTACATGCGTGCGGCAATAGGGCCGAGCCGGCACGGGGCTAGGGAGAAGATGACATTTTAATCCTCGGGACCTACATGAGATACTGCTGTGTTCACAAAACAGTGAAGCGCCAATTCTCAAAACATGAGAGAATAAGCCGGGAGGAGAATTGTAGCCACCCAGAGAAGAGGCCAGGTGTTAGCGTCGTCACAGAATGGGGGTCCAGACAGGTTGGGTTCAAATATTAACTCTGTCACTTAACAGCACGGTGACCTTGGGCAGGTTAAGTACCCTTTCTGCACCTCTGTTTTCTCATCTGTAAATGAGGATAACAATAGTTACTACCTTCTGGGTTTATAGGAGCATTGAACCAAATGAATCTCTTTATTTTATTTATTTTTTAATGTTTTATTTATTTTTGAGAGACAGAATACGAGTGGGGGAAGGGCAGAGAGAGAGGGAGACACAGAATCCGAAGCAGGCTCAGCTCCAGGCTGAGCTGTCAGCACAGAGCCTGATGTGGGGCTCGAACCCATGAACCACAAGATCATGCCCTGAGCCAAAGTCGGACGCCTAACCCACAGAACCACCCTGCACGCCAAACTAAATGAATATCTTAAAAGTGATTAAAATAGTGCCTAACATGTAATAAATTCTTCATCAGGGTTTGCTGAATATGCATACATATTTAAACGCTTTCTCTGATGTATATATCCCCATAGTGTTGAATGCTACAGCCAGATTCGTCAATAGGGCCCATCATTAAACCAAAGGCTCTGAGTATACACAGCACGGCACAGCATCACACAGTATGACCCAGTACGCTGCAGTATAGTAGCACAGTGTATCACAGTACACCCAGCACACGACAGCCCACCCCAGTATGCCCCAGTACGCTGCAGTACAGTAGCACAGTGTATCACAGTACACCCAGCACACTACAGCCCTCCCAAGTATGCCCCAGTACACTGCAGTATAGTCGCACGGTGTATCACAGTATACCCAGCACACTACAGCCCACCCCAGTATGCCCCAGTATGCTGCAATATAGTCGCATGGTATATCACAGTACACCCAGCACACGACAGCCCACCCCAGTATGCCCCAGTACGCTACAGTATAGTCGCACGGTGTTATCACAGTATACCCAGCACACGACAGCCCACCCCAGTATGCCCCAGTATGCTGCAGTATAGTAGCACGGTGTATCACAGTACACCCCGCACAGCACAGCCCACCCTAGTATGCCCCAGTACGCTGCAGTATAGTAGCACAGTGTATCACAGTACATTACAGCACACTACAGCCCACCCCAGTATGCCCCAGTATGCTGCAGTATAGTAGCACGGTGTATCACAGTACACCCCACACAGCACAGCCCACCCCAGTATACCCCAGTATGCCGCCGTATAGCAGCACGGTGTATCACAGTACACCC
>CM053562.1:7319219-7363025 GCA_028646485.1 Cryptoprocta ferox
CTGCAGTATAGTCGCACGGTGTATCACAGTACACCCCACACACTGCAGCCCACTGCAGTATACCCCAGTATGCCACCGTATAGCAGCATGGTGTATCACAGTACACCCCGCACACTGCAGCCCACTGCAGTATACCCCAGTATGCTGCAGTATAGCAGCACGGTGTATCACAGTACACCCCGCACACTACAGCCCACCACAGTATACCCCAGTACGCTGCAGTATAGTCGCACGGTGTATCACAGTACACCCCAGCAAAGCACAGCCCACCCCAGTATGCCCCAGTACATTGCAGTATAGTCACATGGTGTATCACAGTACACCCAGCACACTACAGCCCACCACAATATGCCAAAGCTACCCCAGTATACCATACTATACTGCATGTACCCCAGCAGACTACAATATGCCACCGCACAATACAGTATACCATGGCATGCCTCAGCATAGCAGAGCATACCACAGTATACTACAGTATAGCACAGCACACAGTATACCACAGTATACCATAGCATGGCACAGTATAGCACAGCACACCATAGCATACTGCAGCATTCCTCAGTATATCACAGTATACCACAGTGCAGCACAGCACACCATAGTATACTACAGTATACCACAGCATACCTAAGTATAGATAGAGTACCGCAGTATAACACAGCACACCAGAGTATAGCATTGCACTCAATAGTGTACCACAGCATACCACAGTATAGCACAGTACACCTCAGTATAGCACAGCACATCATAGTATACAAGAGTATACCACAACATACCTCAGTATAGCATAGTGTACCTCAGTATAACATAGTATATTGCAGTGTATTCCAGCACACCACAGTATAGTACAGCACACTATAGTATACTACAGCATACCTCAGTGTAGCATAGCATAGCACAGTATAGCATAGTGTACCTTAGTACAGCACAGCATACTACAGTGTAACTCGGTATAGCACAGCACACCACAGTATACCATAGTACACCACAGTATACTGCAGCAGACCACAGTATAGCATAGTATACCTCAGTGTAGCATAGTATACCACAGTGTAATGCAGTATACCACAGTATACTTCAGTATACTTCAGCATACCACAGTATAGCATAGTATACCTAAGTATAGCACAGCACACCACAGTATAGCATAGTATACCTCAGTATACCATAGTACAGCACAGTATACTGCAGCATACCACAGTATAGCATAGTATACCTCAGTATAGCATAGTATACTACAGTGTAATGCAGTATACCACAGCATACCTCAGTATACCACAGTATACTTCAGTATACTGCAGCATTCCACAGTATAACATAGTATACCTCAGTATAGCACAGCGCACCACAGTATAGCACAGCACACTACAGTATAGCTCAGCATACTACAATATAGCATAGTATACCAGAGTTTAGCATAGCACACCACAGTATACTACAACATACCTCAGTATACCACAGCATACTACAGCATAGCATAGTATACCTCGGTATACTACAGCATACCACAGTATAGCATAGTATACCTTGGTATACCACAGCATACTACATTATAGCATAGTATACCTCAGCATGCCACAGCATACTACAGTATAGCATAGTATACCTCAGTATACTACAGCATAGCATAGTATACCTCAGTATAGCATAGTATAGTACAGTGTAATGCAGTATACCACAGCATACCTCAGTATACCACAGTATACTACAGCATAGCATAGTATACCTCGGTATACTACAGCATACCACAGTATAGCATAGTATACCTCGGTATACTACAGCATACCACAGTATAGCATAGTATACCTCGGTATACTACAGCATACCACAATATAGCATAGTATACCTCGGTATACTACAGCACACTACAGTATAGCATAGTATACCTCAGCATACCACAGCATACTACAGTATAGCATAGTATACTTCAGTATACCACAGCATACTACAGCATAGCATAGTATACCTCGGTATACCACAGCATACTACAGCATAGCATAGTATACCTCGGCATACCACAGCATACCGCAGCATAGCATAGTATACCTCGGCATACCACAGCATACCGCAGCATAGTATACCTCGGCCTACCACAGCATACCGCAGCATAGAAAGCTCACCTCCATCTCTGCTCTTCCCTCGAGGCTGTCTGCAGGAAATGGGTACCCGGCGTCTGTTTCCCCGTCGGGTTCTTGCGGAGGTGCAGACACTCACGGGCTTCCCGGTGTGAGACACCACTTGTGTTTCCACCTTGACCTGAGGCAGGTCTTCGAACGGGCTGTGTGTGCTCATCCTTGGAGAACGCCTGCTCTGTGCAGGCCCCGCGATGAGAGGAAGGGGCCCACAGCCGGTCCCTGCTGGGAACGCTCTCTGTGCCACACACGTGCTGGGTGCCCGTGGGCCTGGAGTTAGGCATTTCTGGACAACCTGCGTGGTGTTGTAGGCTTTTCTCTCCGGAAGGAAAGTCCATTTCCTGCACGCGAGGAGGGCCGTCTGCGCCCCAGAGCACTGCGCAGGAGTTCCATCATCGGCCCTCATGTTCTGTCACGTGTGGGCACTGCGAGGGCCCCAGCCTGACACACGTCGGCAGTGGCAAGTTTTATAAAATGGAAGCTGGACAGTTTAAGACAAAGCACACCCTTCCCCCTTTCCTCCAAACACGCACCTCTCCTTCCTTTCCAGGTCTCCGGATATGTTGCTTCTAGACGGTGGTCACTAAAGCCAGACGTGGGCCTCTGCAGACTCGCGGGAGGGCGCAGCCTGGACGTGAGGGCTGCGGATGCTGCCAGCACTGGAAGGACTGGGCTTTCCCAGCAAAGACAGAGGTGCTCGCAAGTTGGATCTCGTGCTGTGTGTGTCTGTCCTGATTCCCGAGATGTGGTCTTCAGCGTCAGGGTCAGGACGTGGCCGGCGCTCTGTGGTCCGTGTGAGTCTGTCCTGATTCCCGAGACAGGGTCCTTTCCGGTCACTACAGGTCACTGGGGGGTCCCTGCTGGTCACTGCGGGTCCCTGCTGGTCATCGGCTGTGATCCTGTGACCCTGTCCCTGACAGTGGCCAGAGTGGCGGTCAGGTCACCCCCGTTGGAGGTCCTCCACAGCTCCCTTTCGGCCACAGGACGAACTGGAAGCCCTGAGCTTTGGGGAGGGGCTCCAGACCCCACAGTCTCAGCACTGGGGTCACTGTGGTGCCTGCGTCCGGCCCCCACGAACGGCGTCTTCCGGGCTTCGGTGGGCCGTGAAGGTGTCTCTCATGTCTGCCCTGGGGAAGGGGCTACGGTCCAGAAGGCTCTCCGCCTCGGTGGGTCTGCGGGAGATGTGGAGGGGCCTGGCGCCTTGTGGCTCGAGTCCCGTTTCCGCAGCCCGGGCCGCCTCTCTGCTGCCTGCGCCTCTCCCCCTGCCTGTCCCGCTCCCCGGGACCCACTCCCTGGACTGGCCTGAGGTGCTCTGTGGTGCTCCCCAGGGGGCCCACCCCAGGGTCTGCCCTGCTTCTGGGAAGGGGGGCCAGGCTGCTGCCTGCACGAGTGCAGGGCCGCCTCCAGCGTGTGGGGGGACCTAGATTTCCGTGGGGTCAGATCTGGGTCCTAGGGTCATTGCAGGTGGCCATCTGGAACCCTGGAGGCCGATGAGGGGGCCAGGAGTTGAGGCGAGGAGCCAGGAGGACCAGACACCCTGCTAGTGTCGTGGGAGCCCTGGCCCCGGGAGCCTGGGAGTCGGGTGGGCAGGTAAGTGTTGCAGCGAGGAGGCGGGTTTGCTGCAGCTCCAGAGGGGGTTCTGGAGCCCCTGTCCCTGCTCCCCCTCTGCCGAGAGGCGATGGACGACCGAGGCCCAGGGCTGGAAAAAGCCTGGCGGAATATGTAAAATAAAAGCCAGAGGATGTGGTTTGGGTTGTCCCTGAAAAAGATCTCTATTTATATGTGGAAGGATATTTTCAGATGGGGCTTCATGTGAGGACGGAGGCCATCCACAGGGCATAGGGGCAGCGGGTGGACGTGTCACAGCTGCGGTCGGGTGGGGTGTTCGTCCGGTTTCTAGACCTGCGGTCCCCCCCGCCCCGACCCCACCCAGGCCGTGGGGTAGACCAGACACTTTGTTTTGCCCAGACTCTATTTGACAAGCTGCAAAGCGCCTCTCCCCCTTTAGGTGATGGGAGGTGCCATTAACTCCTGTTTGTGACGTGCTCAGGGATCCCCCGATGACAGTGTGTATAAATACCTGGATTTTCTCCATGAGGAGAGACCAGTGTTTTCACAGCCACGTGTGATTGCCAAGCGGGTGGACCCACTTTCAGGATTTCCTGTTCGGGTCGTCGAGGTTGCTTTCTTCCTTCAGCGTCTTTTCCTTCTTCAAAAATATTGTTTAGCAGGGGCGCCCGGTGGGGCTCAGTCAGTGAAGCGTCCGACTTCGGCTCAGGTCACGATCTCATGGTTCGTGGGTTCGAGCCCCGCGTCCGGCTCTGTGCTGACAGCTCAGAGCCTGGAGCCTGCTTCAGATTCTGTGTGTCCCTCTCTCTCTGCCTCTCCCCTGCTCACGCTGTCTCTCTCTTTCTCAAAAATAAATAAACATAAAAAATAATAAAATAAAAATATTATTTAGGAAAACATGTTTAATTAAAATTTTTTTTAATGTTTATTTATTTTTGAGAGAGACAGAGTACAAGTGGGGGAGGGACAGAGAGAGAGACACAGAATCCAAAACAGGCTCCAGGCTCCAAGCTGTCAGCACAGAGCCTGATGTGGAGCTCGGACCCATGAGCCGTGAGATCATGACCTGAGCCGAAGTCAGATGTTTAACCGACTGAGCCCCCCAGATGCCCCAAAACTTTTTTTTTTAAATAAAGGAAGTAAAACATTTGGGGGCCCCCCAACCCAGCCCTCCCCTTCCTCTAGCCCCCAAGGTGATATTGTCATGGCTGTGTGCCGCATGCGGCCGTGTCCCCGCTGTGCACAACAGAACCAAGCCACAGAAGGATGTGGGCGCATGGAGCATGGAGTTTGGGGTCCGGTGGACCAGGGCTTGAGACCTGCCTTTGCCACCCCTGGCCTGTGTCCTTTGGCCTCTGAGACTCACACAGGGACACAGGGGCTGGGACAGGAAACATGGGTCATAGGGGTCACAGGGAACACAGGGACATGAGACAACGGGGAACGTAGGACACAGGACACAGACACAGGACACAGGACACGGGGAACGTAGGACACAGGACACAGACACAGGACAGAAACACAGGACACAGGGACACGGGACATGGGGAACGTAGACAGGACACAGAACACAGACACCGGCGGGAAGGGGACAGCAGGGGGCACCAAACCTGCACATTTCTGCCAGGAGACAGCCTGGCTGAGTGATGGGTTTTCTTGGTCTGCTCCTCACCCTGTTTCCGGGGATTTGGTCATCTGTTCGGGTAGCAGTTAGATTCCCAGCTCATTGTCACACAAACCATCCCCCTTCCTGGGGGATGAAACACAAAGCCGGCCCGAGGTCGTGAGGATCCCCAGGCGGCTGGAGGTCAGGGCCCTGCGTCCAGGTGGCGGAGCCGTGACAGCAAAGAGCCCCTCGTTCGTCATCCTTTTTATTTTTTTAATCATCAAGTTTTTATTTATTTATTTATTGTTTCAAATTTTTATTTAAATTCTAGTTAGTTAACATACAGTGTAGACTTGGCTTCAGGAGTGGAACCCAGTGATTTCATCTCTTACATACAGAACCCGGTGCTGGTCCCAACAAGCGCCCTCCTCAATGCCCATCCCCCACCCACCTCCCTCCCTTTACCCCCTCTCTCTCTCCAACATTTGAACACAAATCATTCCTGCTACATTATTTGCTCCCTATTTTAACCACCACTCATATGACACTGACACAGATTGATTTTAAAAGAAACCCCACTATCATATGTGGCAAATTAGTCTTCTTCCAATACATTCTGAGCGTTGTCGCTCAGAGTGGTGGCTTCCAGAACCTTCTGATGGCCCACTGTTGTGATTGTGAGTGTGGGCACCCAGCAGATGTATACCCATTTATTTGTAATTTTATACATGCGTTATGGTACCAGTACATTATGCTTCTTATAGCGCATGCATAAAAATGCAGAAAAGACAGGTGAAGGTGATGTAAACAGTATTTTTAAAGGTCTTGTTAAATGCAGTGTTTCTGTTGCTGCCATCAGCTGATATTGGAGGCACCCGTTTATCCCCGGGACTAGGTTACTCGTTACCAACGCTGAATGTAAAGGTGCCTTTCAGATGGGCTCGATAATTTGGGAAACGTTTTGGCTGCCTCGTTTCCCCTGTGATGTGGCGGACCGAGCGCAGGCCACGATTGCTTTCTCGTGTTCACTCTGTCTTGTGTTATTACTTAATCCACGTTTCCTTCTTAGAAAAAAAAAAATGGAAGCCTCTTGCCCATTTTCCGGATGGTTAATTTAGTTAAAAACTAGATCTGCTCTGTATTTCCACTTGCCTAGGCTGGTCAGTTGTAGGTCACGTTGTGCTGAGGGAGAGCCCTGGGATGGAGTCCCCACTGTCACCCGGTGTCCCGTCCCTCGAGAGCTCGAGGACGGACTGCTGATGAGCGGACCAGGTGAAGGTGTGAAAACCATTGCTTGTATGAATATTAAAAGAGCTTAATTTATTTTGTATTTAATTATATAAAAGTAGCTGCAGGCTCCCCGCAGTATCTGAAAGTATCTGAGAACACAAATCCTTCCATAGAGAAAGTGGCAGAGAGGAGAAGCAGTTACCGTTGGTTTATATAGGAAATATTTTTAGCATTTCCAGACCCCAAAAATAACCTCTTGGGCTTTTCTGATACCGTAGGACACATCTTACTGATGGATGTGCAAAGCTGATGCTCGGAGACGCCAGATGCTGCGTAGGGTCCACATGGTGGGGGGGGGGGACCTGGGCGGGGGCTGGATGCTGCCCTTGTAACAGCCGCCGAAGGCTATTTTCTCTTTTCACCGTCTCTCGTAAAAGCGGAAATCCGCTTCGGATCCCTTTCAGTTAGCAAGAACTGGTGCTCACATAGGTAAAAGCAAAGTGGCTTAAAGTGACCTTTCAAAACCTGGGGGGTGCTTGCTTTTTCTTCAGCTACACACCCTACTACCATTTGGCCACATCCGTGATTTTTTCCACGAGACTGTGACCTTTTTTTTTAACAAATTTATTTCGAGAGAGACAGGGTGTGAGTGGGGGGAGGGGTGATCAGAAAGAGAGGGTGAGAGAGAATCCCAAGCAGGCTCTGAGCTGTCAGCACAGAGCCTGACGTGGGGCTTGAACCTCCAGACTGAGAGATCATGACCCGAGCCAAGATCAAGAGTCGGAAGCTTGATGGACTGAGCCCCCCGCCAGGCACCCCGAAGCCGTGACCTTTGAGAGCAGCCATGGCACCCTATTCATTGCTGCATTTTCAGAGTCCAGCTCAGAGCCACAGGGGGCAAATTCTTACATCTCAAAGCAAAAGTGCTCCCGTGTAAGAGTCCTGGGCCTTCGCCTTTTGGGTGGGGTCGGTGCAAACCCTCTCCCTACCCCGGACAGGGGGCCTGACGCCCCCTGTCTCTACAGCCGTCTCAGGGCACATGGACGATGGCATGGTCCCGCTCAGCAGAGGCTGATGGGCTGTGTGGCGTCGGTCACGGGCAGGACACACCGAATGGATGGGGCAGACACTTCCCTCCCCTCTGTCCCTACACTGCGCTACGATGATGTGTTCTCTCCCTGCAGGGCCTTCCTGGACCCCCTCTGGGTTTTAGGAGGCCCCGGTGTGCACCTGATGGCTCCATCCCCCCCACCCCCCATCCCCCACCCAGGCGGCCTTGTTTCAGGGGCAGGATTCACCGGGCCCGAGATGCGGCACCTGCATACTGATTGGCAGATGTGGGACATGCGTGTGTCTCAGCTACTTCCCTCCCCTGGGCTGATGGAGGTGGTGGGGGGAGAGTAGTCCCCATGAACCCCCCAGACCCCATGGACCCGGGTCGCTGTGGAGGGAAGGGGCTGAGTGGACCTCGGAGGGATGCCTGGTTCTCAGGGCATCTGCCTGTGGGGTGTGCAGGGGCGGCGGGCTGGGAGCTTACGTGGCTGAGCTGGGCCGTAAACCCGGATTCAGGAGCTCAGACCCTGCACGGCGCTTGCGCTAGGCCGGTGCTGGGCTGGTCTCAGCCCTTCGGGGGTTGCTCATCGCCCTGGGTTGGCGTTGGCACCTCACCACCAGGGCATTGCTGTGTGATGGGAGGTGTGTTCATGGCTTTCTGTTCTGGAGCGAATGCTGGCCAAGGAGAAATACCGGCACGTCATTACTGAGCCCAGTGACGCGGGGCTCTGGGGACACTGGGTGGCTGTGACAAGCTGAGGAATACAGACCGGAGCTTGCATCATAGCCTCGACCACGTGGCCGGTCGGCGTGATGACAGCTGTCACAGCGTGTGGACTGCAGGGAGGTGCTCCTCTGTGATGTTGGCAGGCTGAGGTCTACGCACCTTGGAAATGGACGCACGGGCCACCAGGGAGACCGCGGCAGCAGAGCGCGCCCTCCCAGATGCGGCGGGTGCCCGCAGCCCCCTCGCCTCTCTGTCTGTACGATGCAGCAGCTTACTCAGCGCTTCGGATGCACTATTGCTGCAGTAAACGTTTGTCAAGTGCAGAGCACCGGGGTGCAGTACAGACCGGTGCCTGCTGTCGGGGCCCGTCTCTTTCACGCAGTTCCTGTGATCGCTCTGTGGCCCAGGCTGGGCGGGAGAGGACTAGTCTCATTTTACCCCCGGGAAACTGAGGCTCGGAGGCACAGAGCACACTGCACAGGGCCAAACAAGTGGAAGTTGGGGAGCTAGAAGCCAGCCTCCGGTTCCAAATTGAGCCCTCTCGATGCTTCCTGTAGGGAACTGCATTTAGGAGCGGGGTCCCTCGAGATCCGGCGTGGCAGGTGTGGGTTGGTGCTCTCCATGCGGGACCTCGGGATGTTGCTTTACCTCCTGGGGCCTCAGTTTCCTCACTTGCAAAAGGAGGGAATAATAATAGGATGAAATGAGATAAAGCTGTGACACCGGAGCTCAGCCTTTGAATGCAATAAACGCTTAATAAGTGACAGGGATTACTGTGGTGGCTATTGTACGAGCCGCTGACTCGGTCTAGGGACCCCCGAGGTGAGCCCAGGACACCCTCTGTCTGTGATGCGTGTAACTCACTGTATTCTGCACCCACTTCAGTGAAACCCTGCAAAATGCGGAGGGTGTGCGCGTGTGCTAAAATAGATTACTCACTTTCTTGACTGTGACTTATGTCAGGAAACAAAACAGCCTCGCTAGTGTTAGCATCGCTGAGATTACCGGTTGCGCCGGCGATGGTCATCGTTCGTACGATTGTCTGTGCCGCTCGGGGCCCAAGATTCCCACCCATGTGTTTATTGCACATAATATCAACCGAGTGAGATTTATCTGATGCTTCTATTGGGGGTGTTTGATCTTGATTTTTCGTCGCCGATGGGACATTTTCATTCTCTGATAGGAAGCGCGGTCTCTCCTTACCCCTGTCCTGCAACCAAACCCCGGGAGGCAGACCCCAGACCCCAGAAAGTTAAGGTTTATACCCACGAAAAGTCGAGGAGCCCGGGGCAGAGATGAAGGCAGGGACACAGGCGCCTGATAACCAGGGACTCTCGCCAAGAAGGGAGGTGATCCTGCCTGCCCCTGCGGCGACGGCGTGAACAGCCCGGGGACAAGGTTTCCTCGCTGTATCCACTCAGCTGGCGGCAGGCACCTGCCCGGGCTCTTCTCCACCCTCAGCTGCACAGCCGTCTTGCTCTCCTTTGGGCCCTCGCCGCAGGGGCACCGGCTCCAAACACACAAATTCCGCTTTTGTAAAAATGTGCCACAGAAAATAGAGGAATATGCTAGTTAACGTGCAAATTCTTTTCTCCACGTCTTGTTCTCCTTAACGCCCCTCTCTTCGTTCCCTCCTCACTCTTCCTTCTGCCAAACACCAGGCGTCTTGTTTGGTTGTGTTTGAGTGTAGTTTCTCTCCTGCGGGCAGAGAACGGGGGGCCAGGGTGTGTACGGAGGGAGGTCAGGGCTTCTGTGTCTTCCTCTGGTTCTGTGCTGTCTTAAGTCCTCCTTCAGGCTTAGGTCAGAGGTAACTGATCCGTGATGCATCTTCCGAACGGAGGGGTTCGATGTTTCTGGAACCATTTGGTTTCTGCCATGTTTCCCCCCGTCCCCGCCCACACACAGAAATCATCCATTGTTGAATTGTTCTGTCTTGCTCTCATTGATGTGTCTATTTCTGCATGTGAAGGGGTCATTGGTTTTCTGCTGTGCTAATTCCCTGCAATGAATACGCACCACATTTTTGTTGGGTGGTTTGCCGACCTCGGCGTCTGTGCTGGTGGAACGCTAATCTGAGAATGTGACTGGTCAGGGACGCACCACTTGCTTCTTGTTCTCGCTGGAAGGGCGGATCGAGCCCTGGCTGCGCACTCGTATCACCTGGGGAGCTTCTAGAAGACGCCTCCCTGGGCCTTACCTCTGAGGTTCTTATCTTAACGGGCCTGCAGTGGGCTCGGGTGGTTGAGATGAGTGGTGAGAGTTGAGTTAAAACCACACCGTTCTTGGAGCATCCATGAGACCTGGCTCAGGCTGGTTTCCCCTGGTGGCTTCCTCTGACACCCTCTGCCCACCACACGGAGGAGCCCAGGCTCCGTGTGCCTGCTTGTCGTGTGTACCCCCCATGGTGTGACTTGTTTGTTAGTCTGTCTCCTGTCAAAGCTTCCCAAGGTTGGGTACCATATATATATATTTTTTTAATCCCGGTACTTAGCACATTTCTGGGCACTAAGCACCACGTGATATTGGTTGCGTGTGTGAATGAATCAAACTTCACAGAGTGACCAAGAAGTCACAGTGGTCAGTGTGGAAGTCAGGCTGTCCCACAGCTGAACCGTTTGACCAGTACGGATGGCATCTTCGGTCAGGACTCCTTCCCAGGACGAACCAGAGGTCTTGTCACATTTTTTAAAAAATTTTTTAAATGTTTATTTATTTATTTTGAGAGCGTGAGTGCAAGCTGGGGAGGGGAAGAGAGAGGGAGGCACAGAATCCGAAGCAGGCTCTGAGCTGTCAGCACAGAGCCCAATGTGGGGCTCAATCCCACGAACCGTGAGATCATGACCTGAGCCGAAATCAAGAGTCCAACCCTCAATTGACTGAGCCCCTCAGGAGCTCCTGTTGGTACAATTTAATTGAGGCCATGGGGACGGTCATTGAAGTCTAGAGCGGCACCAACCGGCGTGGCTGCCACAAGCCAGCGTGCAGCAATTGAAATGAATTAAAATTAAGTGCAATTAAAATTCAGTGTCTCAGTCATACCTGGTCACAGTTCAAGTGCTCACGTGACTCAAGTAGTCACATATGGCCGGTGGCTACCCTACGGGAAGGTGCAAAATGGAATATTGCTGTCGCTGTAGAAAGTTCTAATGGATGGTACCCAGAGACCCAGGCTACACAGCCAGCCGGTGAGTGCCAAGCCGTCTTCCCAGGGCACTCGGCCACAGCCACGCCTTGTCACCCAGCACCCCCACCCCACCCCCTCACCAGCACCACATACCATTGGTGATTTTTCCAAACGTTGCTCAAGGATCCACCGTGGCTGGGAGATGGGGGAGTAGTCTGCCTCTTCACTTGTTGACGTGGGCATGGCCTCATAAAAGAATGAACGAGGGCATCCCCGCTGGTTAAAAGATTGCATCTGGTTGAACCGGTCAATTTCATAAGGGTCGACCTACTCCAAGGTAAAGGGAGATGAGCGAGCGACAGATCTGGGGCAGGAGGACCGTCTATGGCTGGTATTCCTCCTTTAGTCTGTGTTTGTATGCTGTCAGGGGGTGATGATCCAGACAGTTTTAACTCAGCAAAGATGGTTGGCTGAAGGCCCGTTGGCTCCTTGTTTGCCACTGCTGCGTGTAGAGAGGTCCTGTGTATCTGTGGAGTGTCGTGGAATATTTAGTGTGTGTCCATGAGAAACAGACAGCCTGGCTCCGTGCATGTTGTTTTCCCCGCAAGCACCCTGGAGATGGCAGGTCTGGAACTGGGTCCATAGCTCCGGGACATCCGGGCTCTGGGCTGGCATTCTGCTCTTCTCTTGGGCCACCCCTCACGGTCCACAAGGTGGCTGCGGCAGCTCCAGCCATCACGTCCCCTTGTACTCAGCCCAGAGCCAGGCACTGGGTGCGGGCCAGGACCACACATGCATGGGCTCTCTGCCTGAACCTCTTTTCTTTTCAGGGAGGAGGCTCTTTCCTGGAATATTGCCAAGCAAGCAAAATTGAGATTCCATCAGCCGGGAAGAGGAGGATCGGGAAGGGACACGGGGTGGGCGCATCGTACTGTTCGCCCCAAGTGATTGACACCCTTCCAGGTAGGAAATTACTTTTGTTCTCACCTGTCCTACCTCCTCTGTGCCCCCTCTGGTGACGTTCGCTGGTTTTCCTTTGGGTGTGGAGGGTGTCGGGGGAGGATTCTGTCTCCGTCGTCCCATGGGTGGGAACATGATCTGAGCCAGGCCAGGGGGGCTCGTTTCAGGACTCGTGTCTGCACGTCGTGAGGAGTTGACACAGCATAGGGAAGACCTAGTGGAGGACATGCTTTGGTATCTGGAGCCCCAGAAGACTCATCCTACAGCATACAGGGCTTTGCTTGGTGCTGGGCACCACCCCGGGCAACCCCTGAGGAGGGACGTCCTACCCTCCATGGTCAGCATGTCCTTGGAGAGAGAGTGAGTGCAGGGGAGGGACAGAAGAGAGAGGGGATCCGAAGCAGGCTCCAGGCTCTGAGCTGTCAGCACGGAGCCCAATGCGGGGGCTTGAACTCATGAACCGTGAGATCATGACCTGAGCTGAAGTCGGACGCTCAACCGACGGAGCCACCCAGGTGGCCCTAAAATGTGCGCTTTTAAGATATGTTGCAGAAAGACCAAATAGAGGAGGGTGCAGGGGTTGGGAAGTTGGGCTGGAGCGGACCCGAAGAGCATCTCCGGGCGGAGCGACCAGTGCCGAGGCCCCGGGAGAGCCCCCAAGTGGGAGGTGCCTGAGGGCGGCTCAGACGGATTATCGGAGGTCTGAGCACAGAGGGTCTTGGGCGCTGTAAGGGGCTTCGGATTTTCCTTGGAACATGGGCACCAATGGAAGATCTGAAGAAGAAGGTGACCTGACGTGACAGCTGTGCTGGGGGTGGGCCGGCAGGTGCAGGTGGGAACACTGACCAGGAGAGGCTCTTGCAGTCATCTGGGAGAAGGTGACGGCACCTCACACCTTGGGGGGGGGGTGGGGGGGCGGCTGGGCTCTGCGCCTGGGACCTAGCCAGGGCCTACTGGGACCTAGCCGGGGACCTGCCGTCAGCCAGCAGGTGTTCAGCGAGTTGTGGTTTGCCAAATTTAATAGAATAGGACCCACCTTTCCTGGTCACAGTGGCAGGTAAGAGAACTATTTTGTTTTGGGGCCTGAACCCACGAACTGTGACCTGAGCTGAAACCACGAGTAACAGACTCTGGAAAAGCAAACCTGGAAAAAGCCAGCGGGCAGATCAGCGTGACTGTGCCATCATCTTCGACCATGACAGGGTCTCCACCTGAGCGTCCCCAAGTCTCGCACAGATGTGGCCCTTTCCATGGCTTCCACGGCGCTCTGGCTCATGGGTAGGACAGGACCTGCCACCAGCACATCCAGGGCTGGTTCTTGCTGACCCCACAGCGGCGGGTGCAGGTGCTGTGCCGGGGGGTCCTCAGCAAGGGACACCAGAGGAGAACGCCGTGTGGAGGCAGGGACGCACACAGAGAAGGCCAAGGGACAATAGGCTCAGAGCCCCGAGGGCCGCAGTGCAGGCCAGCAAGCACCAGGATGGGCAGCAGGGGCCAGGAGACGCAAGGATGGGCGCTCCCCTCCCTTGAGGGAACACAGCCCCACCGTCGCCTCATCGTGCACCTCTGGGGGCCCCGCTGGCTGAAGCCGCCAGCCTGTGTTGGGACAGCGCCCCCGGGCGACAAGGACCTTGTTCCTCCCATCAGTTTCCCTGCTGAAGCTCCGTGTCCCGTGTCCTCTGTTCCATCAGCACGTTAACCGTTGTAACTGTTTATAGTTGTTGGGGTTTGGGAGGCTGCTGAGCATGTTCCGGAAAGGGACTGTGGCGGCAGGTGACCCTCAAATGTGGTGGCTGAGCACAGCTGGATGAGGGGACCCACAAAGGTGTGGCAGGGGAGGCACTATCGGGTGGTGAGGGGTGACTCAGGATACCGCTGTCACCCCCTGGGGGGAGCAGGCAGAGCAGGGCCCACAAGGTGCCTACCGTCACCTTCAGAGCGGGGAAGGGGGGCGGGGAGTACGTTTCTGATCCCCCTCCTCTTCTACCTTTGGATGTCTGTTGGCCTCTCCCAACTGTGAGCTGGTGGCCAGGGAGGCCGTGGGCCGTCTGCAGGGCCGGCCTCCCTGGGTGCAGAGTGAGGTCCCGGGACCGGGGGGTGGGCAGTGTGCGCTGACGGGGCCAGCGGTCAGCAGCTGCCCCAGCCCTCTCCGACCTGCCTGTCCCCAGTATGCCTGGTCAGGACAGTCCCCTTTCAAGCCTATTTACATTTTGGTGGCACCTTTCTTTAGGAGGGAAGTCGATGTTTCTTAATGCCAAGTTGTAAGGTAGATTCTCGGAAGGATCAAGGGTGGTGGGGCAGAGATGGAGGGCGGGCCGCCTAAAAAGTGGGACAGGTCATGGGGGAAGGGCTGCCAGCAGAAAATACTGGCTCGGGGTAGAGGCGGGGATCACAGGCCAGGGGCCACGGGTGAGCTGGGCACCACGCAGCGGAGAGGACAAGCTGGAGAAGGTTCTGGAACGATGATGCAGACCCAGCCCCGAGACAGAGGTGTCAGGGGTTTCTGAGTGTGCGAATCAGGGGGAGCAAAATAGCATCCTCCTTACAGGCTTGTGGGGAGGCGTGAATGCGTCCACGCGTGGAGAGGCTGTGCAGATACACAGTGTGAGCTCAGCGGTTACGGCAGCTGCCTTGGGCTTCGGGGAGACGCCCGGACAGTGTCAGCTGACCCAACGGGCTGTGAGCCACCGACTGCTTGTGGTCAGCGCCACCCCTAATGCACGACTCCGTTCCCTCCGCGGACAGCACGGGACCCGGGGCAGGAAGGGCAGATCGAAGAACAGAAATCAGACCCACCGATCGAGGGGGAAAGTTTGCAACCTCGACTTTGCCAAGCTGCTGACTTTGTTCGATGCTGGCACCGTCCCGTGAGAGTCCCACGGACCTGGTAGTTTTCTGCCGAGAGGAGACTTATGTCCTCCATCGTTCACGAGCAGGCGTGTGGCGGGGAGGGCTTGGAGCCTTGATCTTCCCCCCAAGGCCAGGCCTGGTTTGATTGTTTCACTATGGTTTTAGCAGAGATAGGGAGCAAACTCAAAGAGCTTTGGTTTGGGGGGATTTTCTTTCTTTTTTTTTAATTTTGAAAAAAAATTTTTTAAGTTTACTTATGTATTTTGAGAGACAGAGAGAACATACAGCAGAGAGAATCCCAAGCAGGATCCACGCTGACAGCACAGAGCCTGATGCGGGGCTTGAACTCAGGAACTGTGAGATCGTGACCTGAGCTGAAATCAAGAGTTGGATGTTTAATCGACTGAGCCCCCCAGGCACCCCTGCTTTGGGGGGATTTTCAAGCCCCATGTCCCCGTTCCCCTTCGTTAGCGCCCAGGAACGTTCCTCTGGCTCTCGCTGCGTCTCGGACGATGTCTTTTCTGCGATTCTTCCTGGGCTCCTCTCTGCTTATGACTTAAATTCACAACGTTAAATGCAGCTTCCCTCCAAGTTTGCTTCCCATCTTTTATCTTCTTTTCCAGGCTCCCTTCCTGCGGGGTCTCACCTATGACTGTACTTCCGACGGTCTCCTGGATGGCCTCACGCACATCTCTCATCAGTGACGAAAACGCGCCGCGTTGAAACGACACCCACTTTCCACCTCGCTGCTCCATTTGCTGTGTTTACTTACGTGGCTACCGGGGCCTCTGCCCTGGCCGGACTCCCAGCCAGCTTCCAGCCTTGTTTTCCGTTCTTTCTGGACTCCGATGCCTCTCGACGTCCGAATGACTGATTGCCAACCCTTGTGCTTTCTTCCCGTGAGCCTTCCGTCCCCGTGTGTGGCTCTGCTCTAGGCTCCGCGCTGGTTAACTCCACTCTGCGTGTTTCAGGAGCTTCTTGCTGGATCAGGTTTCGGGCCCATTTTCCTCGTAGTCACGTGGGTGTTCTTCTGTGACACAGGTTGTGTCACGTGGGTGTTCTTTTTTTTTTTTAATGTTTCTTTATTTTTAAGAGAGAAAGAGAACACGAGCAGGGGAGGGGCAGAGAGAGAGGGAGACACAGAATCTGAAGCAGGCTCCAGGCTCTGAGCTGTCAGCACAGAGCCCGACACGGAGCTCGAACCCATGACCCTGAGGTCATGACCTGAGCCAAAGTCGGATACTCAACAGACTGAGCCACCCAGGCGCCCCACGTCGGCGTTCTTCTATGACACGGGTAAGATAGTGTCTGGTTCCACTCCTGGTCATGGCCTCAAGGCCCTCAAGGATGTGGCCCCGACCCACCTTTCCAGCTCCCTCGCCCACCGCGTCGGTCTCTGCTGGCCCCCGCGCCGCCCCACCTGCCGTTCCTGCCTCTGTGTCTGCTCGGCTGTCTGTGGGATCCTCCTCCCCTGGTAGCTTTCCCTCAGCTGCCTGGTTGGAATGAATGGGTCCCCGCTTGGCTTACTCTTCTCCTGGAGAACTTCTTTCCTGTCTGCTTTGTATAGTAGCCGCTCGCTTTCCCTCCCGGTCATGAGCTGCCGGAGGAGGAGCCACGGAATCTTCCTCACTTCTGTGGCCCCGTGGCTCCATCCCAGCAGTCTTCACGCGTGGAGGGTTCTCCGTACCCATCAGCTGGTGCACAGAGATGGTCGAAGTCACACACTGTGGGTAATCAAGAGGCTGGCCTTGAAGATGGCAGCTCGTTGCCGGGGCAAAAGCGCGAGAGAAGAAAATCCCTTGAAAAACGTAAACTGTGCTGCCACGGGGGCTCATTCAACTCCACCACCCCTGCGGGTGTAGTCGCGAGGATGGCTTTAAATGGGCCCTTTTAGACTCTCCAGTATGTCAACAAGCTAAGAATTTCATTCATTTAAAAAATGTAAATAAATGCAGCTGCATCTGGCTCTTGGACAATAAAAAGGGAGACGGTGGTGCTAAACCCAGAAGATGCTCTAAATTGAGAGAGACACCCAGCTTCGAGGATAATTTAAGGAGCACTAATAAATATACTTAGAAAACTCGGGCGGCAACATTCATACCTCCAGCTTGTCTTTTGTTCGCCCCGTGAGCCAGCGGAATTCGCACTGACGGCTTCGGAACAACAGAGAGAGAACTGGCAGCTTGCCAGGATGAATTAAGCGGTGAGGACGGAAGTCACATGCGTTCAACACGCATGTTGGAATTCTCCGTTACTAGACTTAAAATAACTATATAACTTCATACGTCTCATTAGAGTTTTTTTTTTTCAATTAAGAGTTAAGCCATGTTCAGCTTTCAAAACGTGCCTTTCCACCAATCAGCTTGGAAGTCCGTTTGTTTGAAGACCTGATGCGCCTTCTCCTAAAAATACAACTGGGCGCCCAGGCTGGCCCACCAACGCCATTTAAACTTATAATATCGATGCCATGTTGTGTGTTTGCAAGAAAAATTCGTGACACAATCCATTTCCTTTGCAACATCAGCACGTACGTAAGTGATTTAATCCCTCATCCCTGAAATTGATTACAGAAGGTTTTCATTTTTACTAACCGGTGACTCCCGCGAGGGCATAGGATTAATTAAGGAAGGACGATGGGGTAGATCGGCACTGGCGGTTAGTCCGCAGGGAAACGTGTGTCCTTAGACGTTCCGGGAGGTGATTGGACCTTCAGGATCTGAAATCTCGCTTCCCAGTGTCGGGCCACTTTCCTCCTCGCGTGAGTGTACCTCTGGCACGATCGGGCACTGGCCACGGCAGGGCTCACTTTTCCCCCACTCGCACGTGAGAGAAAACGGAGGACAGAGGGAGGGACATTCTCCTGCAGGAACCGAGGACAAGTTGCACGAGAGGGAAGTGAGAGACGAGGCTCTTGGATAAGGGGTGTGTGTGTATGAGAAATAAATTTGCCTAACTGGGGAAATGGGGCCGAGTGAGCAAAACTGCCCCATTTCCCCATCAAGGAGAAGTAGCCGTTCATCAGATTTGAGCGTCTGGGCCATTAGCGGGCCAGGCCACGGCCTCTTGACCTCAGGAAGAAGCAGAAAGGATGCGGCGAGGAACTGACTGTTCTTTATGGGACGTTCTTCGTAAATTGTCAGAGAGCGACTTACTGCTCTCCCTCATGAACAACTTTGAATTTTATGATGATGATTCCTTTCTCTTCCATCTTCCATGCAAAGGAAACTACCGTATCCTTTTTTATTAATTAAAAAAAATTTTTTTTACATTTATCTATTTTTGAGAGACAGAGCGAGACAGAGTGTGAACGAGGGAGGGGCAGACAGAGAGGGAGACACAGAATCCGAAGCAGGCTCCAGGCTCTGAGCCGTCAGCACAGAGCCCGACGCGGGGCTTGAACTCCCGAACAGTGAGATCATGACCTGAGCCGAAGTCAGACACTTAACTGACTGAGCCCCCCAGGTGCCCCTACTGTATCCTGTTTAGACACTGCTTGTCTCTCTCTGTCTCCACCACCTCCACCTCTAATCCAGCTTGCTCCCACCGTTCAGATGACACTTCTGTCGCACCTCTCTGCAGCCAAAGACTTGGTGGTTTCCTGTCCCGTTGTAAGTTGGAGCTTTGTGCCGCGTGTTCGAGGCCCCCACCGCATTCTGTTTTCTGCAAGAGACACCGTAGGAGCCTAGAAAGGTGTGCAGCGCTTAGGGTTCTTGGTAGAAAACTACAGACCCCTATCTGGTGAACTCGAGCAGAAACACTGTTTGTTGTGAGGGTGTTTTGTAGCTCCCAGAATCACCGGGAAGGCTACAGAACCGGGCTTGGAAATGGATAGGACCAAGGACGCTAGGTGTCCGCCCAGGGGCATCTTGTCGGACACCAACATAGACACCACTCTCGCCCCTGCCTCCTTATAGTAGCTGCGATGATCTTTCTAAAATTTAACTCTGATTATAAAACTCTCTTGCTGTTACATAATAAAGAATTTCTTTGGTCTTTGTCCCAGGTTCCGAGCCTGGAGCTGCTGAAGCCCACGGGATTTCCCAAGTGATGGGAGCACCATTGTGTTTTGCAGTGGGTCTTGATGGTCTCTGCCGACAAGATGGCCCACGCCGGAAGCACCAGCCTTGTGGTCAGTCGGGCTGTGAGCCACGTGGCGCCAGCCCACCCTTGGGGGAGGAGAGGCCGTTGAAGATGCAGTCCAACCACGTGGCCCACGATTCCTTCCACCAATGTTGCCATGGTGACCAAACCCCGACAGACACTGGGGACTGAGGCTGGAGTGAGCCGCCCTGGTTGGTGACACATCCCAAGTCCCCGGGGAGAGGATATGGGCCTCCCCCAGACCTGGCTGGTCCTGAGTGCCGTGAGTCATCCTAGTGAGTTATCAGACCTGAGGAGGCCATAGCGACCTCTGCATTTTTAGCCAGCTGGTCAGAAGTGTGGGTGGCCTCAGGATCCTGAACTCAGAGCTGGCATTGAAGTAGTGACTGCCTTCTCGGGGACTGTGCCCTTGAACCAGGGGGGTCTGCACGGACTCTGTGTGCTTAGTGTCAGAACCCCAGGAAACCAGCTGCTTTTCACCGTCAACTGGATTTTGTTAAACCAGAATGAAATGAGTTCTCACTCTGGCCGGGCCAGACGTGACCCCGCTGCCTCTCTGGCGCCATGTTCCTCTGCGCTCCTCCTCGTTTGATGCGCTCCAGACACACCGGCCTTTCCCTGTCCCTCAGACTCTCCATGCTGGCTGCCTTTCGGGGCCTTGCACCTGCTGTTCCCTCTGCTTGGAATGCCTTTCCTCAGATCTGCGCATGGACGCCCCTGGGGGTGGAAGTGCTGTTGGTCAAGTGTGTCTTGTGCGCCTTAGACCCACGACCTAGAACCGCAGCTGAGTCTGTTAATGATAATTCTGCAACCTGCCTGCTCAGATGTGAGGTCTGACCTTTAGTAGATGGGCTCTGGGGCTGTGAGAGACAAGAGGTTCTCTGTCACGGTTATCGAAGCTTGATGGGTCTCTAGCCTTGCATCAACTTGCGTCCCCTCCGGTTACCCATCCAGATGCCCATGTTTGGGTCCGTTTGCGGGGCTGTGTCAGGAGCTGAGCGTTAGTGTCATTGGGGAGCAACAACTCCTCTAAGCGTTTCAAACAGGGAATTTAACGCAGGAACTTGGTAACGGAGGTCTTGTGAGAGTGGCTGAGCAGAAAGGGGAAGGCGAATGACTCCAAGACTGGCTGCTTCAGGAAGCCCGGCCGCCTCCGGGGGCTGGATGCACAGAAGAGAGCACGGTGTTGCCCTGATTCCATGGCCGCCGCGTCGGCAACATCAGGACCACGGCTGCGTCTCCCTGCCTCCGACTTCCCGCCTCCTTCCAGTGCCTCCCCGCGCAGAACCAGATGGCAAGGGAGTCTGGGAAACCCAGTGTTCAGTCTTCCAGGCCTGGCAGGGGCAGGGGGGTGGCGGAGCTGCGGGCACAGACTCAGGGGGGGCCCCAAGCAAGCCTTCCCTGCCCTCCCAGATAAGACCAGATCACACTGCACTCCCTCTCAGAACTTTCTGGACCTAGACCCTCACAGATCTTCCAGCGGCTTGTTCCCAGGTATTATGTTTATACGCACACACACATGCATGTATATGTATATACTACGCATATATTTGTATCAGTTTCTGTTTTCCTAGCTAGAAGTTTCTAGAAGGCAAGGCCTGGGTGGGTTTTGCTCTCCAGTGTCAGCAGTACCTGAACATAGTGGACACTCATAAATGTTTGTGGAACGAACACGGAGCTATGAGCGTCCCCCTGACTTCACCAGGGCCCCTCCTCTCTGGTCTGGATTCAGGGGTGCCCTCCCTCCAACTCTCAGGAAACCTTAAGGTCAGCAGAAGCCTCAGCTCTGACAGATAAATGTGTTCGAGTCCATGACACTGTCTCAATGTCCGCCAGTGATCCTCATGGAGGATCTTTCCTGAAGAGACAGTGACAGGGCACATTTGACGCTGGGCTCTAGACAGGGCACATATTTTTAGCAACAACGCCTGTGACAATCATAAGGCAGAACCAAGCCATTTAGCCACTTACTTGGACTGTTGAAGGAGTGACCGATGGCCACAGGATGGGCGAGTACCCAGGGGCTACCTGTGTTCACACCTGCAGGATTGTCTCCATGCCGGAGGCTGAATGAACAAAAGGATGTCAAAATTCAAAACAGCAATATTTCCTAACAATTGGAGATATTTCAGTTTCTCTGGCAATTTGATAAATGACCAGGGAAGAACAGAGAGGCCCCGGAACTCTGAATTGGTCTGGAAACAGTGCCGGAGTTTTCAAGGTGAAGAAATTCTCTTTTTGCCCTTCTCTTTCCTGGGCTTTGCCTGGTAACTACACCATGAATATCCTCAAGGAGGCAGTGCTGAGAGTGACATAGACACCTGTCACCCACTGGCCTCCAGGGCCTGGAGGGTGGAGCGACTCCTCTGGCTGCTCTGACTGATGTTGATTCTGACTGAAGTGTATTAGAACTTACCTTAGTGTTTCATGGCCATAATATATTTGGTTAGTGATTGTTCATTTTAGTTGTGACTTTATGGATTTATTATTAATTGCTGAGAAGTCAGAAGTCCCTGTTGACTGTATAGTGTTCTTATTAAAGGCAAACTTTTGGTCAGGAAGTGCCAGTGTTTCTCAGCTATTTCTCAGGCTAACCAGGTGGGCTTCTGGAGAACTCCACCCATCCCCTTAGCCATCTACCTATGCACCATCCATTCACCATGCCTGTATTGGACACCTATATTGATCACCCTCCACCCGCCTGGCAGCGAGATGCCGGTCACTGGGGCTGGGGCGGGGGTGGAGTATGGATTGCCCCTGCAGTGCTGTACTGATGCAGTCATCC
Organism: Cryptoprocta ferox; assembly: GCA_028646485.1. Taxonomy (NCBI): domain Eukaryota; kingdom Metazoa; phylum Chordata; class Mammalia; order Carnivora; family Eupleridae; genus Cryptoprocta; species Cryptoprocta ferox. The sequence continues at coordinate 7,341,357 of CM053562.1, forward strand.
CAGACTTTCGCTTGGGTCAACTGGAATGAAACACCAGTGGAAACAAATGCACTGGCCAGTGCACATGTCAGGCATTTGCCAAGTGAAGGCTAATGGTAATTAATCACCAAATAAGCCCAAATGGGAAAGCTGTGCCAAGTGGCCCCAAACTTAATTGGAAGGGTAGCAGTGTCCCTGAGAGAGCCTAATTGTCAGTTCTGTCAAGTCTGCTATGCCGAGGTCATGGCCCTGAGCGGGGCAGAGTGGAATCCTGAGACACGCAGCAGGGACATCTGGGTCAGTAAAGTCTTGAATCTCTGGATCCCTCTGAACCTTCTGGGCCCACAGAAGTAAACTGTTTCTCTCTGTTAAAGGCTAGCACTCCCTCTTTCTTCCAGATGATGCCACCAGGCCAATAAGTAGGGCTGAGTCCTTCCATAGCCTGGCTGGAGATGTGATGGGCCTGTGAAGGGAGGAAAGGGAGCTACAAGATGTCCACACCATTCTCAGGCACAAGCTTGGAGAGTATATGTGGGAAACGATTCTGAGGGTCCTAGATTAGGGTACATGGGGAAGGACTCTGAGGGTTCTAGATCAGTGCATGTGGGGGAGGATCCTGAGGGTTCTAGATCAGTGTGCACGAGGAGGGTTCTAGATCCATGTATGTTGGGGATTCTGAGAGAGGGTTCTAGATCAGTGTACCTGGGGAAGGATTCTGAGGGTTCCAGATCAGTGCAGGTGGGGAAGGATCCTCAGGGTTCTAGATTGGTGCGTGGGGAGGATCCTGAGGGTTCTAGATCAGTGCACATGGGGAGGGTTCTAGATCCATGTATGTGGGGGGTTCTGAGAGAGGGTTCTAGATTAGTAGATCAGTGCATGTGGGGGCAGATTCTGAGGTTTCTAGATCAGTGTACGTGGGGAAGGATTCTGAGGGTTCTAGATCAGGAGAGGACATAAAGTTGGATGATGTAATGTTATCAAATGGGACTACACTTTCATGGTACAGGATTTAATATCCTTGCAAAGCCCCTGGGAGATGGTGCTAATATACTGAAGGATGGCCCTTGGAAGCCTGGTTAAAAAAATGGTTCATGTTAACTGAGGTAGAGATGTCATGCTGGGGCAGTGAAAGAAGGAATCACAAGTCTCAGAGAAGTGGGCATGCGAGAGTGGAAATCTTATCTAAAGGTGGAAAGCTCACCAATGACTGGATTTGGTGGGCAGCTCTGAGAACTCTGTTTACCAACATAGTAAGGCGCATGCTGAAGAAAGGAGCCCCAGCATCATTGGGAAGCTTAGCATGACTCCTCTGCAGTCCAGGGTTGCTGTCAGGAGATGCTGCGACAGAACCGAGTTCTCTTACAGAAATGGAAATTATAGAATCTCAAAATAATTAAGGCCAGGTGGTGGCACATATGTGTCAGAAGCAAGATGGAGCATGATTATTATTATAACGAGAGACAAGGTCAGAGTGACAGCCACAGGACCAGGCTCTCAGGGACCTATGGCAATGGTTAACAGAACACGGCGTCCCTAAGGGCCAGAGAGATGAGTTCCAGGGATGTTGCTCAGATACGCAATCAACACAATCAAGGATGGATGGCCAGGAGGCTGAGGGGAACTGTCACAATTTAAAAAGTAATAATTTTGTTACTAATTTCCAGACGTGAGACAGTTTTCAGACCCAAAATGACTACAGAAGAGGCTAAGTTTCCATGGACACAGCAGCAGGGACTCTGACTCAACAAGGCTGCTACAGATACTGCCGCCGCCGAATGCCCGTCTTCTGGTAACAGGGATCAGTGCTAAGCTCCTGATATGTCCTCATCTCTTGAGAAGACAGACCAACCACTTGGCGTCAAGTTGATCGCACTCAACCTGTTCCACTTGGAAGGCAGAGTGATTCATCTTGCCTAAAATGGACACATATTCCAGGTACTAGTTTGTCTTTTCTGACTTTAGGGTCTCCGTCAGAACCACCAACTGAGGGGCTCAGCGTTTGACCCCCCAACATGGGATCCCATTTAACAGCACCATGAGTCAAGGCACCCATGGAACAGCACAGGAGATGGAGCAGTAGGGATGTGTTTATGGGATCCACTTGCCCCATCACACGTTCCATCATTTAGAAGGTACTGGACTGAGGGAGCAATGGAGTCCTCTTTTGAAGGCAAGATGGAGGCATCAAATTAGAGAGGATCCCCTGAGAGGGCACATCCTCCAGAAGGTGGCAGACACCGTGAAGGTGTAACCATTGTTCCTCAATGGCTCCACTAGGTACAATGTATTACATGGGCCTGGAAACCAAGGTGGGAAGGTGGGAAGGGCTCTACCGACCATCACTTTCCAAGAGGTGCCATTTAAACCATTTGCAGAGAATGCGATTATAAATACAGGTTTATTTGGGTTTAAATCCACCATCTTCTTGTCTTCAGTTTGTTCTGTCTGGTTTTCTGTCCCTCCTTTCCTCTTTCTTCTGCATTTTTGGAGATCAGCTGAGTACTGTTTGGGATTCCCTTCTATTTACTTTTTTGGTTTATTGGCTTTAAGTCTTTGTCTTTTATTAGTGTTTGCTTTAGGGTTTATAGTCTACATCTTCAACTTGTCACAGGTAATATTATGCCAGCCAGATATCATAAACAACTTGTAACAGTGTATTTCCAACCTGCCCTTCATCCTTTGTGTGATCTTGTTGTTATACATTTTATTTGCATATGTGCTATAAATATCAGAATACATTATTATTATTATTGCTTTAAATAGTTGGCTAGCTCACAAAAGGATTTTAATAATAAGTAGAACATTTTATATTTACTGTGGGAAGCAGAGTTCACACAAGGTCTCCAGGAGTCATGCCCTAGTGTACATTATGCTTTGCAATAATCCCCTCTCATTCAGTGTGGGTGAGGTTTGTGAATATGATGAGATCTCTCTCTGATTAGGTTACTAGTGAGTTGACCTTGAGTTACTAGAGACAGATTATCCTGGGAGGTCTAACCTAATCAGGTGAGCCCTTTGGAAAACGGTTTGGAGGTCAGAGGCTCAAAGTGGGAAATGCGAGAGATTCTCCTGCTAACCTTGAAAGAGCACACAGCCATGTCGTGAACTGTCCATGAAGGGAACATGTGGCCAGGACCCATGGGCAGCTGCTCAGAGCTACACGTCATCCTCAGCTGACAGCCAGAAAGATAAAGGGACTTCAGTTTCACAACTTTGATTTTAGTTTAGTGAGACCATGAGTAGAGGACCCCACAAACCCAAACCCAGACTCTTGACCTATGGGAGCTGTGAGATAATAAATAGGTGTTATTTTAAACCACTAAATTCGTGGTAATTTGTTATGCAACAAGGTACATTTACCTGCATGATTACCATGCTGTGCTTTTCATTCTGCTGTGTAGATGTACACCTCCATCCATTATAGTCTTCCTTCTGCCTGAAGGACTTCCTTTAATATTTCTTGAAGGGCTGGTTCACTGATGATGAATTCGTTCATATCGCTGAGATAGAATGGAAGGGTCTGACCAGGTTTTAGCTGTTGACTTTGGGGCTTACCCTAGGGGGATGAATTTGTCAACTTTTGTAGGCCTGCAGATCTTTATTTCATGTTCAGTTTTTGAAATATATTTTAGTTGGGTATAGAAGTCAGGGTTGACAAGTTTGCCAGTACTGAAAACATTTTGCTCCAGTGTCTTCTAGCTTCTGTTGTTTCCAGAGAGAAGTCTGCTGCCATCTCTCTCTTCTGATGTATGTCGTGTGTTTTCCTCCTCTGGCTGCTTTTAAGACTTTTTCTTTATCACTGGTTATGAGCAGTTTGACGTTTGATGTGTATTGGTGTAGTTTTCTTTATGTTTCTTCTGCTTGGTGTTCACTGGGTTTCTTGCATCTGTGGGGCTTATAAAGTTTTAAACAAATTGGGAAACATTTCTTTAAAATTCTTTTTCTGTGCCTCCCTCTCCTCTCTTTTTTTGGATTCCAGGTGTTTGGCTGCTATTGCTATGCATTTATGTTCACAAATCTTTTCCTCGGCAATTTCTACCTCCTGTAAGTCCATCCAGGATACTTCTAATCTTAGACATTCTAGTTTTCATTTATAGATCTTCAGTTAGAATCTTTTTAATATATCTCATATCTGTACTTAGTATATACGATTATTTCCTCTAGGATTTCCATCGTATGAAATACAGTTAGAACAAGTGTTTTTACTGCCATATCCACAAATTCTATCATTTTTGTGATTCCTGGATCAGTCTCAGTTGATAGATATTTTCCCTACTATAGATTATATTTTCCTGCTTTTTTGCATACCCTGTAATATTTGATTAGATGCTAGACAGTTAATTTTACCTTGTTTGGTCCTGGATACACTTGTGTTTCCTCTAAGTATTATTGAACTTTATTTTGGGATGTGCTTAAGTTACTCAGTTGATAGTTTCCCATCTTGCTTTTAATATTTGTTAGGTGGGACCAGAGCAGCATTTAATCTGTGGATAATTTCCCCCAATACAGGTATAGACCTTCTGTGTACTTTACTGAGGTTCTGGGAATTATGAGAGTTTTCACTCTGCCTGGTACGAACAGGAACTCTTCCTGTCATTGTGTCCAGGAATTGTTCTTTCTAGGACTTTCTTGTGATTCTTTCCCCAGTCTTACTTTCCTCACACATACAAGCTGGGCAGCACTCGGCTGACGACTAGAGGAGGAATTTCTGTGGATGTCTTGAGTTCTTTCTGTGCACGGCTCTCTCATCTTTGGCACTTTGTCCTGGGAACGCTAGCTGTCTTGGCCCTTCTGTATTCTCATATCTGTGTCCTCAATTCAGGGAGACCGTGGGGCTCTTCCTGGGTTCCCTTCCTCCTCTCTGAGCCGTAGCCTGGAAACTGTCCCAAGGCAGTAAAGTGGGACAACGTCGGACTCACGTTTGTTTGTGATCTCTCAGAGATCACCATCCTTCATTGCCTGCCTTCCATCCTGTGTCTGGAAAACCATAGTTTTATATAGTTTGTCTGTTTTCTTAGTTGGTTCAAGCAGGAGGTAAATCTGGGCTCTGTTTCTCCATCTTACCTAGAAGTCAGCCTATAGTTACCATTTTTTCTTTAAGGTTTATTTATTTTTGAGAGAGAGCGAGAGAGAGCGAGAGAGAGAGAGACCCAGAATCTGAAGCAGGCTCCAGGCTCTGAGCTGTCAGTACAGAGCCTGACGTGGGGCTCGAACTCACAAACAGCAAGATCATGACCTGAGCCAAAATCAAGAGTCGGACGCTTAACTGACTGAGCCCCCCAAGCGCCTATGATTCAACAATTCTATGCATCACCCACTGCTCATCCAGATCAGTGTACTCTTAATCCCCTTCACCTGTTTCCCCCATCCTGCCACACCCCCTCTGGTGACCATCAATTGTCTGTATTTAAGACTCTGGGTTTTTTTCTTTTTTCTTTGTTTTATTTCTTAATTCCACATATGAGTGAGATCATATGGTATTTGTCTTCCTCTGACTGACTTATTTCACTTAGCATGATACCCTCTAGGTCTATCCACATTGTAACAAATGGCAAGATTTAAATCTTTTTCGTGGCTGAATAATATTCCATTGTGTATACATACATCTTCTTTATCCATTCATCTGTCGATGGACATTTGGTGTGTTTCCGTAATTTGGCTATTGTAAATAATGCTGCAGTAAACGTGGGGACATATATATCTTTTTCAATTAGCGTTTTCATATTCTTTAGGTAAACACCCAGGAGTGGAATTACTGGGTCGTATGGAAATTCTATTTTTAATTTTTTTGAGGAACCTCCATGCTGTTCTCTAGAGTGGCCGCACCGGTTTGCATTCCCACCAATAGTGCACTAGGGGTCCTTTTCCTCCGCGTCCTCGCCGACACCTGTTATTGTACTTTTAAAATATTTGAAGACCTCAGGTTCACAGCACCCATCCGCAATGTGGAGGTGTCCCTACTGTGCACACTCAGGATCTGTGGGCCAAGTCATCTGTTTACAGGCGTCGTGAGTAGGTGTCCCGACAGCAGCTGCCTCTGACTGCCACTGATTCTGTGCTAACGGGATCCCTACGGTACTCTGCCTCAACTTTGGATCGCTAACAACGCAGCCAGAATTTGCTTATTTATCCAATGTTTAGCCCTGGAAATGTTTTATCTTTAAGATAATTTTTGTACATGTAGAATCTTGTGGGGGGACTTTGCAGTGGCTTCTCTGCCAGTGATCTTTTCTCTCTCTGAATGCCTGCCTGTCATTAGTTACACACTCCTGCCTCGTTCTGCTTGCTCCCTTTTCTAACACTGGTCTGATCGTTTCTGTCAGTATCTTGAAGGAAGTCCTTTACGTATTTACATACATTAGTATTTAGCACAAAGTCCTATACAGAGATGTCCAATCGATACTTGTCAGGTGGAATAAAAAGATTCCCTGGCCTCCTTCTGTTCTTTGGCACCTGAATGCCCAGATCTAGACTCGTGTCCCATGTGTCTTAAAAAAAAAAAAAGGAGATTTAGGGGCGTCTGGGTGGCTCAGTTGGTTGAGTGTCCGGCTCTTGGTTTTGGCTCAGGTCATGATCCCACGGTTTCATGAGTTTGAGGCCCCTGTAGGGCTCTGTGCTGGTGGTGTGGAGCCTGCTTGGGGTTCTCTCCTCTCTGTCTCTGTCCCTCCCCCACTTGTGCTGTCTCTGTCTCTCTCAAAATAAATAATAAACATTAAAAAAAAAAGAGATTTAGGGGCTCCTGGGTGGCTCAGTTCGTTAAGCATCCAACTCTTGATCTTGGCTCAGGTTATGATCTCATGGTTTGTGAGATCGAGCCCCACATCGGACTCTGTGCTAACAGTGTGGAGCCTGCTTGGGATTCTGTTTCTCTCTCTACCTCTCTCTCTGCTCCTACTCCACTCATGCACTCTCTCTCTCTCTCTCTCAAAATAAATAATAAAAACTAAAAACTTTAAAAAAAGGAGATTTGTGGGGTGCCCAGCTGGCTCATTCGGTGGAGCATGCGACTCTTGATCTTGGGGTTGTGAGTTCGAGCCCCACATTAGGCATGGAGCCTGCTTTAAAAATCTTAAAAATAAAATTAAAATAAAATTAAAAAAGAAGATGTGGAAACCAATTTGAATCCACTGAATATTACGAGGCACGGGCGGGTGACCCAAGGGAGGGTACACAGGAGTGGGTTGGGGAGGGAGCTGTTCAAGAAGGAAAAACATATTAAAACACCACGACAAGTATATTGAGTGTAAAGTTTCCAGTGTCCCGAGTGGACTAAGTATGATCACTGCTCACAGTGTATCTGAGCATCTCTACATTGTGCATTTGAAATGAAGCCTCCTCGACCACAGGACCGGAGTGTCTCCGCTCCAACTTCTTGCGGAAGTGGGGGTAACAGGCTTCTATTAGGGATCTAATCATTTTTGCTCACAGTCCTGAACGTGCTCAGATGAACCTCTAACAATTCTGGTGCCAGAGAACAGCGGGGTGATGCCAGTGTCGTGCGTGGCAAAGAGACTGTGGCCCAGCTGCTGGCAGCAAGGTTTGGTGTCAGGAGTGTTAGCAGCAGGGGACGCGGGGGTGTGGACAGCCATCCCCGTTTGTCCACATCAGCTCTGGCCCTTCTCCGGGGCTCCCCCAGGGGCCATTCCCTCCTTCGTGGGCTTGTAGCCCTAAGCCCGCTGACCCGTGGCCGTCTGTCCACGTGTTTGTCTCTCCCAGGGGCCGTACTGTGTCTGCTTCATCTTCGAGCTCGTGCGAGGTGTGCAGGGGTGGTGAGTGAATGTTCAAGGGCGTCTGCAGGAAGAGCGGTGGGTTTAGCAGAGGGGTGGGCAGGCTTGCGACGCTGGCTCACCTGACACCCAGATGTCACACATGCATCTGGAATGCCGGGGGACCCGGACTGCAGACCGCCTGAGCGTGTCACCATCTTGCACGCTCAGCCAGACACACATGTGAAGTGGCGCTTGCTTCATGGGGACTCTCGTGGGCTCACGTGGCCCAGGAGGGCGTCTAGCCAGTCGGCGGGTTTCCTGCCTTTGTCGCCTGGGGATGCCGCTCAGCCTGTAGGAGGCACGCTGGGTTTCTTCTCCTCTGGCAAGGGTCCCTCGCCGTTCCCCTCCACACACCCATCCGGGTTGTGGGACCCCCAGTGGGGTGTGGACATGTGAGTTTGCCTCCACAGATACATCCGGGTTTGTGGGACCCCCAGTGTGGTGTGGAACTGTGAGTTCAGCTTGAGGTTCTGGGGACCCAGCTGATCCACCCACTAAATTTTGCTCATTTTACACTGGTGCCCCCCCCACTCCCCATTGGCCCCCTACCACAGCTCCCCCCCCCCCAGAGAAAATCTCCCCTGTCAGAGGTGGGGCTCTGACAAACACCCATGAACCCTCCAGCCTGTTTCCTGTAGATTTATACGCAGAACACATCCCAAGTGGAGTCCGGCTTGCTTTCTTTCCCATGCGAGTTCATACTACAAATTCTTTGGTAGTAAGTTTTCTTTCCATCCTTTTTCCTTATTTTCTCCGCCCGTTCTGCCCTCCCTCCCTTTCTCTCCCTCCCACCCTTCCGTTCCCTCCTAACAAACAAAATGGACGCTTATAAAGAATTATCTTGATCTTTAGGGGCCTATAAAACACTAAGTTGGCATTCAAGTAATTGATTCCTCTGTAGGAAACATCCATTTGCCGCAGATCAACCACTCAGTTGTTGATTAATTAATCATGAAGTTTCTCAAAAGTTCTCCGTTTTCTCTCTATAGGCATAAATAATCCACCACGGGGAGGCTGGAAACTATTTGAGAGCCGGCAGCGTGCGGGGCTCCATTGGGAGGGTCATGTCTGTGCCCCACATTTCTAGCTCTTCGCTAGAACACCCTGCTGGGGTCTGCCTGCGTGATGTGCCCTCGCCTTGTCCCGAGAACCCTGGTTGAAGAGGCGTCTCTGTCCCCTCCTGCACACGCTCACTTTGGAAAGACGTGATAATGACTGTGGGCTCACGTCCCCACAGCGGATCCACATTTCCACGAACCCCACGCTCAGTTGGCACTTACCGTGTGCCCGCCACAGCTACCCGTGCTTCACGTGTATGAAGCCAGTCAACCTCCCAGCCCTTTGAAGTGGGTCCTCTTGGGCTCCTGATGTCACACGTGAGAAAGAGGAGACTCGGAGAGGTTGCCCTACTTGCCTCAGGACGCCCAGTGAGGTCCGGGAGCGACGGTTTGCACTGGGGCCATCTGACCCCGGACCCTATGCTCATGGTCACAGAGGTGTGGCCTCCAAACGCGATCAGGGTTTATTTATTTATTTATCTTGAAGAATTCCGACGTTGGTTTTTATACAAAAATTATGCTATCGAAATTTCAAATAATTGATAGGGCTGCTCAGAAGAGTCACCCCTAAGAGAGCTGGACTGTTTGGTAGAAGTTAGTTCCCTGGATCCCCTTGGGTAGAAAAGCCTCCAAAAGATTTTTTGGGTCTACCTTTTTTTTTTTTTAATTTAAATTTCAGGAAGTTAACAAAGAATGCAGTATTGGCTTCAGGAGTAGAAACTTCAGGAGTCATCACTTAACATATGACGCCCAACGCTGGTCCCAACAAGTGCCCTCCTCAATGCCCACCTCCTACCCAGCATCCCTCCAGCAACCCCCAGCTTGTTCTGTCATTAGGAGTCTCTTATGGTTCCTTTCCTTCTCTCTCTCTTTTTCTCCTTCCATATGTTCATCTGTTTTGTTTCCTAAATTCCACATGTAAGTGAAATCACATGGTATCTGTCTTTCTCTGACTGACTTATTTTGCCTAACATAATACACTCTACTTCCATCCACATCGTTGCAAATGGCAAAAATTCCATTCTTTTTGATGACCGAGTAGTATTCCACTGTATCTAGAAACCATATCTTCTTTACCTATTCATCAGTTGATGGACATTTGGGCTCTTTCCATAGTTTGGCTATTGTCGACAGTGCTGCTGTAAACATTGGGGTGCCCCTTTGAATCTGTATTTTTTTTTTACATTTATTTATTTTTTGAGAGATAGAGTGAGACAGAGCATGAGCGGGGAGCGTCGGAGAGAGCAGGAGACACAGAATCCGAAGCAGCCTCCAGGCTCGGAGCAAGCTGTCAGCACAGAGCCCGACACGGGGTTCGAACCCACCGACCGTGAGATCATGACCTGAGCCGAAGTCGGACGCTTAACCGACTGAGCCACTCAGGCACCCCTGAATCTGCATTTTTGTATCCTTTGGGTAAATAGTCAGTACTGCAGTTGATGGATTGTAGGGTAGTTCTACTTGTAGTTTCTTTTTTTAATGTTTATTTTTTTATTTTGAGGATGGGGGGAAGGGGCAGAGAGAGAGAGAGGGAGAGAGAATCCCAAGCAGGTTCCATGCTGTCAGCTCAGAGCCTCACTTGGGGCTCAGTCTCACAAACCATGAGATCATGACGTGAGCTGAAATCAAGATTGGGACCCTTAACCAGCTGAGCCACCCAGGTGCCCCTATTTTTAGTTTCTTGAGGAATCTACATTCTCTAGAGTGGCCGCAGCAGTCTGCATTCCCACCAACAGTGCAAGAGCGTTCTCCTTTCTCTGCATCCTCACCAACACCTGTCGTTGCCTCAGTTGTTAATGTGAGCCATTCTGACAGGTGTGAGGTGGCATCTCATTGTGGCTTGGATTTGTATTTCCCTGATGATGAGTGACGCTGAGCATCGTTTCATGTGTCTGTTGGCCATCTGGATGTCCTCTTTGGAAAAGTGTCTACTCATGTCTTCTGCCCATTTCTTCACTGGGTTGTTTATTTTTTGGGGGGTGTTAAGCTTGATAAGTTCTTTATAGATTTTGGATACTAACCCTTTATCTGATATGTCATTTGCAAATATCTTCTCCCATCCTGTCGGTTGCCTTTTAGTTTTGCTGATTGTTTCCTTCACTGTGCAGAAGCTTTTTATTTTGATGAGGTCCCAGTAGTTCATTTTTGCTTTTGTTTCTCTTGCCTCCAGAGACGTGTTGAGTAAGAAGTTGCTGCGGCTGTAATTACGGTTTAATGGAGACCAAGAACATTTCGGTCATTGTGCGAAGAACTGGATTTATTGATGGTTTTAATAGCCTTTCTTTGTGGGTTCAGGACGACACTGGCCAGGCCTGTTTAAAGACCCGAGGAAGTCTTTCTTTCTGACGCCTTATCCTACAACATTAAAAAATAAATAAAATGCTACATTAAATGTACATTTTTGCTATAAATACTTGGAAGATGTTCTAAAAGTAATTTGCCTTTGAAGCAATCTGGCTGTGAATAATTTGCTTAATTCATGATTGGCTACAATTTCTCATTCACACTTGGAATTCTTGTGGTTGTTTCTAAATGTAATGACATTGTTATGGATATTAATTTAGCAAATGAGGCTGGCATAATATTATTACATCTCGTAGAAAAAAAATGAAACATTTATTGATTGTGGTTTTGCAATGTTCTTTTCAGAGTTTCCAGCCAATACTTTCCCCTTCCTCAGTGTTAAGCCTTCCCGTGACCTTGGATGGACTCGTGGGCCCCACTCCCGGCTGCTTGCTCCCTGCCGCTGACCGTGAGCCGGGAGGCCGCGAGGCTGACCCCACGGCAGGTTGGCCGCGGGGCCCCTCCTGCGGCTGCCCGGGGGTGTTACGGGGACTCCGCCAGGGCTGCCATGCAAGGGTGGCGAGTGCCCCACGGCAGGCACAGTGCGTGATGTCTTCACCACGTACCCCCTGTCTCTCTCATCGTGACTTCCACATGATGGCCCAGTTATTTCCAGCTGTCAAAGTCAGTTCTACTGCCGTGAGCTAGAAAAATCCTAATAAATGTTAACATTTGGGTGCCGTTTTCATTAAGAAATAAATGTCATTGAACAACAAAGGGCCTCCAGGGTACCTGGTAATTCCCAGTGAACTGACCGCGCCCTGGACACAGAGGACCTGGGTTCGGCCAGCCGCCAGGCATCCACCAGGAGGAGGCGGCCCCAGGGCTAGGACTAGAGGCGTGTCCCCTGACTCTGTGCCGCTGGACGGCCGGCTCTACTTCCAAGGACGTTTCTACTAGTAATATTTCCTATTTCCTACTTCTTTTGTTTAAGAAAGGGGGTTGACGCCGCTTCATCATATCAGGAAATTAACTTGCGGTTGGTCCTAACGCCCCACCTTCTGGCAGGATCTTCCCCTGTGGCCTGTCAGACAGTGTGTGTGAGCCGGGAGGCAGGGGCTGGGTCGCCCCGCACCGCAGGTCGCGCGTGGAGGCTGGAGGCCGGGTGCTGGCAGGCACGGGGTGGGCGCGGGGCGGGCCTGGGACGTGCAGTGATCCGGTGGCACGCCGGGATGGTGACCTCTTGGAGGAGGTCACGGAGAGGATGTGGCCACTGGTCACCCCTCGAGCTGGCCTGGACCACAGTGGGCTCCTCCCGCCCTCCCCGTCCCCCAGTGCACCTTCCGCTCACCATTCCCGCAGTGGAGGCACAGAGACCAAGGTGGTGTCGGGAGCACCTGGAGGGTTTACGTGGCTGAACCCAGTTAAGGCCGCTGCACAAACCTTTAAGAAGTGGCGGGCGGGGGTGCCTGGGTGGCTCAGTCAGTTAAGCGTCTGACTTTGGCTCAGGTCATGATCTCACAATTCGTGGGTTCGAGCCCCGCATCAGGCGCTGTGCTGACAGCTCAGAGCCTGAAGCCTGCTTCACATTCTGTGTCTCCCTCTCTCTCTTCCCCTCCCCTGCTTGCGCTGTCTCTCTCTGTCTCTCAAAAATAACTAAAAAACATAAAAAAAAAAAGAAGTGGCAGGCGGGTGTGCAGGGATCCCTGAGATCTTGCTGCACCTCGTGTGAACCTGCCACCACCTCACACAGTGGCTGCCTCTTTCCTCCCTGTCCTTGTGCTCAGAGGTGACAGACACATTGTATCAGCATCACAGAAGGGGACGCGGGCATGGCGTGAAGGGGGAGGTGCACGTCCATGAAGAGAGACCATCATGGCCAGGTTGACGGAAGGCCAAGAACAAGGGACATTTCACACGGGGGCACATGTGCATGCGCGTGTGTCGTGACCTCAGGCAGGAGAGCGAGAAGAGAATTTGGTGGCGGGAAGAGAGGGTGGAAGACAGGTCCCAGAGACCTTGAAGACCCTTCAGATTGGCCTCCTCCTGCTCGGTTGGCTGGTCCCGGGGCCGCGAGGCTCCTGATGGTGACGGTGTGGACTCGTGTCCGGGATGGAGCTAGACTCTGAGGTTCCTCGCCGAGTGAGGGTTAGACAGATGGTTCAAGGGAGTTTCTAACTTTATACTGTTGGGTACCAGGTTTCAAACTAAATTTGGGCTCTGGCTTCCAGCATTTCTGTTGGCCCTGGGTTGAGAATAGCCTCTCACGTCCCAGCCATCTGGTCCCTCCTGGTCTCTCCTGCCGGGTGGCATCTCCAGATATCTTCCCACAGAGAGGACAGAATCTCAAACAAAATCTACATGGTGAACGTACATTTCTCCAAAGGGAATCTCCCAGTGGGATTCCGGAGAGGACTAGGTCCCCATGCTGAAGGGGTCTGTGGGCTGGGGGTCTGTGGGCTTCAATGGAATGGCCCCCGGGGACGGCCACATGTTGAGGTGTGCCCGGGATGGGGTCGTCTGTGTGCCTGCTTCTGGATCTCTGGTTTCTGGAAACTTCCTTTACGGAACAAGCAGGCTCTGGTGCTGCCTCTCCATCATCTAGCCTCAGTGCGCATGTATAAGCACCTGCTACGTGCAGACAGTCCCTACTGGTTTGGAACGTAGCTGGTTTTCCATGACAACAAAAAGAACAAGTTTGGTTTAACCATTACAATAAAAAACGTTTTTTTTTAACATTTTATTTTATTTTTTGAGAGACAGAGAGACAGATAGAGTGTGAGCAGGGGAGGGACAGAGAGAGAGGGAGACACAGAATCCAAAGACAGGCTCCAGGCTCTGAGCTGTCAGCACAGAGCCCGACGCAGGGTTCGAACTCACAGACTGCGAGATCATGACCTGAGCCGAAGTCGGATGCTCAACCGACTGAGCCCCCCAGGTGCCCCTTAACCATTATTTTAAAGAAAATAATCCATTATTATTTCCCCCAGGAATGTCTGACCATGACCCAGGGGTGTGGAGACCTCAAGACAGACCACACACTGAGCTTTCTCCCCCTAGAACCCTCAACCCGTAGCCCTGACAACCAGCATTTTTATCCCATTGGGGTCAGGTCAAAAGGCACATGGAGGGCTAAGTGAAGGAGGGTCAGTCACAAATGAGCCCACGTGACCTGCGGGGCTGAACAGAATTGGAGGGAGGGGTTACCACTTGGTTAACTCTGGGAAGTCTGGGGGCTGCGGGCCGGCGGTCCCTGCGGCGTCCGCACCTCGCCCTCTCCGTCCCACATCACAAATGCCCCCAACTGATTTGATTCATAATCAAACTGTCTCAGTAATAACAAGCAGGCTGCAGAACGGGTAACCATTTCGCCAGATAAACTTTGCAAGGCTCAGAGGCCCCTCTTCCTACGTACCGGGGTTGGGGGGAGATGTTCCTACAAGTAGGGGACCTAAAAGTGGGGGGGAGGAGCTCACCACAACTGTTTCCTTCTTGCAAACATTGTAGACAAGACACAAGGGTGGTTTCGGGTTCGATTGTCCGGCTGCACACCTGGGGTCCCCGTCATGGCCGGCCACGCCTCCCAGCCCGCAGGCACCAGCAGTCCAGTGTGTTCTCGTCGCACAAATGCAAGGCGCGGTAGGAAATCAAGGCAAGGAGTGTGAGCCCTGAAGCCCTGTTCTCAGGGGAGGAGACTGCACATTTCCCGGGCTTGCCCGGCGGGCCGTCAGCCCTGGGGAGCTTGGACCTGCACCCCTGTTGGCTCCAGGCCCTCTGGTCTGCATGGCGTCCGGTGCCCTGTGCTGGCTCCCTGCCCTTCGCCAGCCGAGGGCTGTCTCCCCTGGCTTCCTGGGCCCGCCCCACCCCGCTGGGTCAGGGACCGGCCACTCCTCTGTCGTTTGTTTCTGGGCCCCTCCTGGATGCCACTTCCCTGACGTCCGTCTGGGTGAAGGGACAAAACGTCGCATGTGTTAGTTGCTTGGATGGTTTTCAAGCTGCGTCGTGGTGATGGAAGAAAATCAAAACTGTAGGGAGAGGATCAATGTCAGAGCCTTTACTCCAAAAATGTCAGTGCTGCCTGCAATGCCCCTTGGTTTGACAGGTATTTTCAGACTGACTTAGAGATTTATGACATTTGGGCCAGGAGAGAATTGAAAAGTGGGCACTGAGCAGGCGTTTCTCTCTACTCCTTTCCTGCCCATTACGCGGAGCGCCGGGCCAATTTTCATTTCTTCCACCATCGGGCTGTGGCCTCTCTCATGGCTTCATGAAAGAGACATTTCTTTTTCTTTTTAAAAAATTTTTTGCTGTTTTATTTTTGAGAGAGAGAGAGAGAGAGAAAGAGAGAGAGAGGCAGAGAATCTGAAGCAGGCTCCAGGCTCCAAGCTGTCAGCGCAGAGCCCGATGTGGGGCTCGAACTCACAAATCGTGAGATCATGACCTGAGCCGAAGTCGGATGCTTAACCGACTGAGCCACCCAGGTGCCCCGAGAACTTCCTAGTCAGAAAGAGAACCGTGGTGGGCGGAGACAGGCCAAAACACCTGTAGCTGGTTATTTTTAGTAAAATGGGCACAAATGGCCAGGGTGGGGAGTCATAAGAACAGGGGGGTGAGTGGGAAGCCTTGCTGTCCGTGACTTTGAGCACACCCTGTGCATCCCCCACTCTACCAGCCGGTTTGGGGGCTGCAAGGAAGCCACTCTTCGGTGTTAACTCAGGTTGTTCTAAAGTCCGTACAGCGAGAGAAGACTGGGAGGACCAGGCTCCCAGCACACACCAGCCTCTGTGCTCCGTGTCACACTCATCATGTCACTTAACTCTTCTCATTCAATACCGAGTAGCTTCCAAAGGACAGTCGTTGAGATGTGTGTGATGTATGATGGATGGTGATAGTGCAAACCTGTCACACCTGTGTGTCACACGCCCCACGTGCTTCTCCGGGCGCCTCCTTCCAGATACCGCTGTTCTCCTGAACGCTGTTTATCGCTCGCTTTCCTTTTATTTTTTTTTTTTTGCTATCTTTTACACTTCTTTTAACTTTTCACTTTTCTTTCTCTCCCCAAACAATCTGCCGTGTCATTTTTGCATGGGTTTGGACTTTGTAGACGTTGGAGTCATGCCGTGGGTATTTTCTGCAACTTTCCTTTCCCACGGAAATGTTTGATGGTGAGACCCGTCTCTGCTGTCGGCGTTGCTGTGATCGGCTCCTTTTCTCTGTAGGGTCACATCAAACGCATTTACTTGTCCTAGAGGGGATGGACGTCTGGACTGCCCCCACCGCTTTGGTCAGCATGTCACCCGGTACGCACGGACAGGAGGTCCAGAGTGTTACCTGGACGCAAGGCCACAGGCACCCGCATCTCCATGTGCACCGCTAATTCCAGATGGTTCTCCAGGTGCTCGTCCCCACTTATGCTCCCGCCAGCACCGTGCAAGCGTCTGGTTTTTCTCCCTCATCGCCAGCGCTTGGCTTCGTCAGACCTTTTAACTCTTACCAGCCTGTTGGTGTGAAACACTGTCTTGCTGTGGCTCAATTTTGCTTTCGCTGATCATGCGTGGGGTTGACCGTATTTTGTATGGACGCAGCCGTCTGTAGTTCTTCTTATGCAGAGAGCTAGCTCAGGTCCTTTGCTAACCATTTTCTATTGGGATGTGTGTTTTTCTTCCTCTAGATTTCACTCACCACAGCCCCTGAGCCTCATGTCCTTTGCCCAGTTTTGAATTGGGCTGTTTGTTTTATTGTTGTTGTTGAGTTGTAAGTGTTCTTTATATATTCTATTATTAATCCCTTACCAGATACGTGATTTGCAAATATGTTCTCCCACTTGATGGGTTTTGTTTCGCTCCCCTGTAATGTCTGTTGATGCCCAATAGTCTTTAATTTTGATGAAGTCCTATTTATCCATTTTTACTTTTGTTGCCTGTGTCTTGGGTTTGATATCCAAGAAATCACTGTAGTCATGAAGACTCTTCTCTGCATTTTCTTGCAAGTTCTATAGTTAAAAAATTTTTTTTAACATTTATTCACTTTTGAGAGAAAGAGCATGCGCAGGGGAGGGGCAGAGAAACAGGGAGACACAGATTCTGAAGCAGGCTCTAGGCTCTGAGCTGTCAGCACAGAGCCTGACACAGGGCTCGAACCCACAGACCATGAGATCATGACCTGAGCCGAAGTTGGACACCCAACTGACTGAATCCCCCAGGTGTCCCTAAGTTCTGTAGTTTTAACACTTACATTTAGCTCTTTGGTCTTTTTGGATTAATTTTTGTGTATGATGTAAGGTAAGGGTCCAAATTCCTTCTTTTGCATGTGGCTATCCAGTGTTTCCAGAACCTTCTGTGGAAAAGATTGTTCTTTATCCATGGAATGCTCTTGGCACCCTTGTTGAAGATCAGCTGACCATTGTTCCAGGGCTTGGCCTCACTGGGCATCTCCTTCCTGGTTTTGTGGGTTTCAAGGGAGCGGAAACTTGTGAGCATGTTTCGTCTGAGACCTGAACCGGAGCCCTAAGATTTCTGGAGATAAAAGAGGCATCGTTGTAGGGAAGACCCTGGAGATCATGGGTCTGGCTCTTCCAGTCCCTTCTCTCCATTGCTGAGAAGACTTCACTCTTGAGTCCATTTCCACACTGATTCATCTACCCTGTCTGACATGCAACACACTGCCCATCGCTCTTGAGATGATAACACGAAGGGTCCGAAGCACGTTGATCGTCCCCTGACGTGAGGAGGTAGGAGAGGTCACCCTGCGCGTGCACTTGCGTCGTGGGGGGAAGGGATTGTCCTTCGCCTGAGCTGTTCTTCTATAATCGACTGGTTGGCTTTGTCAGGGGGACAGGCTTCGTTTTTCTTTCCTTGGAAGATGATGTATTAAAGCCATATTTAGCTCATCCGCTTTGCTAAGGGTCTCTAGGGATGACATTTGAGTCACTCATACATAAGCTTGGAATTTGAGGGACAGACAGACACTGTCATATCCAATTAGGGCGGGATAGGGACTCTCAGAAGCTGGAGGGGAGGCAGGTGGGGCTGAGTGTCCTGATGCCTTTCCACACCTCTGGAATCAGACAGGACACACCAGGTGGGACATCAGATGTCTGTCCAGGGCACCAGGTGGGACATCAGATGTCTGTCCAGGATGCACCAGGTGGGACATCAGACATCTGAGATGCACCAGGTGGGACATCAGATGTCCGGGACGCGCCAGGTAGGACATCAGATGTCTGTCCAGGATGCACCAGGTGGGACATCAAGACATCTGTCCGGGATGTGCCTGGTGGGACCATTCAACGTCTGTCTGTACAGATGGTGTGGCAGGTGTGCTTATGATGACAAAAATCAGCAGAGATTTGGGGGCCGGGGAGGCCGGCTCTTCTCTGGGTCATCTTTGCATTTTCATTCATAAAACTAACATACTGTTTGGCTTTTTAGCTTTCAACGGCTGGGGCACACTCGCTTTGTGCTCCCTCCTCCAGATGTTCTTGTGTTTATTTATTTAAATGCTATTTGTGGCTGACACGTAGCCACCGTCGGCCAGGCCTCAGAATGTGAACGAGTATTAGCATGATGTTTTAGAGGGAAATATTTTCTTAAGCAGGATCTGGTGTGAAGAGAGGAAAGAACGAAGCCTATCAGTTTTCTCCCCGAGCTAAGTACTGACTACTTTTTCGTCCAGAGCAGTGATAGATACTGAAATATCCGGGTGCTATTGTATGCATGCTGTCCCTGATGGATTCCTGCAGAAAGTCCCTTCTTACCCATACAGGTAATGGAATGGGAAGAGTTTATTTGCCTGAATGCCTCTTGGAGAGAGGGGAGCATGTGTTCGGGGGACATAGTGCGAGGAGCCTATTGAGGGCAGGGCCAGGGACCCCAGGGGACACGCTCAGAATCAGAAGTTCTTCCGGGTGCCTCTAGGAAGGGGGAGTCCTGCTAATCGGCAGACTGTGCTGTTTTGAAGGCCGAGACTGCCAGGTTGGGAGCCACCGCCTTGTGCCCACATTACTCTTAGCAATAGAGGGGAGGAGACTTTGACTGTACTTTACTTCTCAGCCCTGTGACTTCAACTGACGCGACCCTGAGGTCCACAGCATGTGTCCGGGGTCAACGTGACACACCTCTTGGGGGCATTGATGGTCTCCATAAACAGACCGTGGAGAATTCAGAACTCACATACACTTTTAGAAACCTTAATCTTTAAAGACATTGCTCTGAGTCCTGTGAGTCTGTGGTCCCGGACCCTCCCGCTCCATCTGCCCCAGGCACACACCAAGTGCTGTAAGAATTCAGAGGACAGAGGGAGCATTTCTGGCCGGGGACAGTCCTGAGTGACCATGGGGACGAGTCTCCCAGGACCGAGAGTTTTGTGAGAGAGAGATGGTGGGTCTGTGTGGGGTGGGTGGGGAATGCCAGGGGTGCGAGTGCCAGCGTGAGGGCCGAACTGCCAACCAGAGAGGAGGCCAGCTCAGAGAGCTGTGGGACAGTGAGGGACAAGATCTGAACTGCGTGTGGGGCCGGTGAGTGGGCGTCAGCCATCAGCTACCCTTGTCGTTGTCGGGAATCTCTGACGGTTTTGGACAGCCTCCGAGAGACACCTCGGGGGGGAGGGTAACGGGGGACGTGGTGGGGACGGCGAGGGCGCGTGAGACCCAGTGGTGGGTGGGTGACCCCTAATCACAGAAGCTTCAGATCACATGGGGAGCATCTTGAACTTCCCAGGACCCCCGGGACTGGAGTCTCTGATCAGGAAAAAGCTCTTCAACCACTTTTGTTCACTCCTTGGTTTTAAAATGCTGAAATGGTCGGGGCGCCTGTGTGGCTCAGTCGATCAAGCGTCAGGCTCTTGATTTCAGCCCAAGTCATGGTCTCAAGCTTCACGAGATCGAGCCCTGAGTCAGGCTCTGCGCTAAGCGCTGAGTGCAGAACTCAGCTTGGGATTCTCTCTCTCTGCTCCTTCCCTGCTACTGGGCCTCGGGGCAGTGGCAACGGAGATAGAAGAGAAGGGTCAAACACCCAAATCGCAACAGAGAAAATCCTGCCATGATATTGGTTTTATTCAGCGGTTCACGAACGGAGCCCATCCCGCCCGGTGGATGGGAAGGAGCCCCACTGGGCTTTAGCAAAGGAAGGGTTCTCACAGGTGGAAATTATGAGCAAAGAACGCATTGTTTCTGGCAAGGGCACCTTCCTGAGGGGGTTGGAAGAGGTCGGCTGGGCGGAGGGTCCCAGCGGTGCGGACAGGCCGTTCCACCACGACTGGCGAAAGCTTGTTGGGGCTGGACTGGCGGACCTGCGGCTGGTGGGGTGTGAAGTCCTCCTCTGCTGGTGGTTTTAGACGCGCGGGTCCCTCTGGGGCCTGCTGTCTGCGTTTTAGCAGAGCACTCCCTGCTCCCAATGTGGGATGTTCTGACCCACCCCCTACTCTGTGTGTCTTCCTGGACACCTGCTCCCCTTGGCTGCACCAACCCCACTTGGAGTCTCTTCCAGGGAGATAATTCCGCAGGATACAGAGTTTTTGGCGGAGAATTTTTTAAAAAGGACATTTTTGCGCACTGCTATTGCTGACGTTAACCGTCATCGTTATGTTTTTAAAAGCTATTTTATTATAATTTCTGACTTCAGTTTTGTCTAATTCTTTTAAAAAAGAGTTATAATATACAGAGCAAAGGCATTAGAAAAAAATTATCGAGTTTCGGTTGCAGAGAGGACATATAATCCTGGTAAATACCGCACATCTCATTTGTCCTTAAATCTCAGAATAACAAGGGATTTGCAGGCAATGTTCTACCTGGTGTTCTATCAGACAGCGAGGTTCTTCTCGATCTTGAACAAATTGGATTTAAGTCTGGTTTGGGTGCTGGAAGGCAATTCACCGGTTCTGTCACAAACCCTTAATGCCAGACCAGACGACGTCTCACGAGAAGGCAGAGGAAAAGTGCTGATGTAGACCTTTCCTTTTGTCTCGGAACAAAGGCCGGTAAAAATATCCACCTTGCCGTCCTCAGGACTTGAACTTGATGAACAAGCATCGTTATCATTTGACACAATACTCTGGCTCCGTGATTCAGCAGCGCGAGCCTTCGTGTGAGATACGGTCACAGGAGTCTTAGAAATGTCCTTGCAGGTTGGCCGCTGTTAAGTCTGTGAGGTTAGGACTGAGGGGTTAGGGATGGGAAGGACCCAGCTGCTGGTGTGAGCCTCAGAAGGTCAGGAGTCGATGTTGAGAGGGAACAATTTTCCTCTCCCCTTCGGAGGCTCTCCCAGCTGGTCCGAGAACCACAATGACACGAGACAGGCTAACAGGAGATCGAATTTCATCTCGTGCCCACTGGAACCCCACATACTCGAGAGGTTCAAAGACAGGAAAGGGAGAGTGAGACGTTTGCCATCTCGAGCTGACGAATGGGCTGGGGGCCTGGGGCCTCAGCACGCAGGGCAGGGTAAGGGGACGTTTGCCCTGCCCGGCAGGCGGGCCACTCGGATAAAGTCTGTCTCCGGTAGTAACTCTTAATTCTGGGCAGGACCCCCAGTTTTCCTGCCAGGACGTTAAGGGAGGGGCAGAAGTGTCTCTTGAGTTGGCTC
>CM053562.1:7363525-7481003 GCA_028646485.1 Cryptoprocta ferox
TGCCATCTCGAGCTGACGAATGGGCTGGGGGCCTGGGGCCTCAGCACGCAGGGCAGGGTAAGGGGACGTTTGCCCTGCCCGGCAGGCGGGCCACTCGGATAAAGTCTGTCTCCGGTAGTAACTCTTAATTCTGGGCAGGACCCCCAGTTTTCCTGCCAGGACGTTAAGGGAGGGGCAGAAGTGTCTCTTGAGTTGGCTCGGTCCTGATGGCCTTCACCTCAAATAGCCCGCATGCCGGAGGGGCACGTTTTGGGGAGACTTGGTCTGAACCCCTCTCCTGGCTTCCCCAGGAATCTGTTATGGGGCAGGAAGGCATGCTTGCATCTGAACAACCCCGGAAGCACATTCTGTTACCAGCCTGCACCGCCTCTCTCCTTCCCGTGAAAATCCCAGGCCTGTGGCACACCCCCGGAGCCTGAGCCTGCGGTGTGGGCCACAGTTCACCCCTCCGGCCCCGCCTCCCACCCCCACAGAGCACACCGGGCCCCTCCGGGCCAGGGGATGCCCTCTCTTCCATTTCTCCACGACTTTGGTCTTTTGCCCTTTGCTTACAATGCCTTTCCTGCCCATTTCCCTCGATCCAAATCCTACTCACTTATATTTCAAGGCCTGACTCAACATCCCCTCCATCGTGAAGCCTTCCAGTCCCCCCAGTCATTCAACACGCATATAATGAACATCCCGCCTCTCCCTCCCAGGATGGGGAGGACACGGTCCCTTCAGGGGGTCGCACATCTGCTTCCTTAGCCTACGAGGGGATGCGCTGGTGAGATTAAATCAAAGTGTGGTTCCCTCATTCACGAACGTCCCTGTTCCTGGGTGTCCCGAGCTGTGCACGTGACGAATCGATGTCTCCTCAGAGAGTAGGACGGAAGCATTCACCTCCAAACTTCATATTTGAAGCTGTTTTGAATCATAGTCGGGCAAGAGTCTCAAAAGGTGGACTTTGTTGAAAAAGAAAGGGACTTTTTAGAGACACAGGTCGTCCCCTCTCGTAGCGAGAAATGACTGGGGCTGTGCAGGTCCTGGGCTTTCTCCTGAGCGCACAGAGAAGCCCAGATCCGATACGGGGAAATTCTCACCGCACAGGAGAGAGGACCGCCCTTCCCTCCTCCCCTGTGCAGGGAGAAATGGGGCGGTGTGACACTGTGGCTTATAATAACAATATGTAGGTTTGGTCACGGTGTCTGGTGCACGGCTAGCAACCCTTGAAATATCTGAGGGATAACAGCGATGGGAGGGTTTTTCGCTGTAATATCTGCTTTCTGTCCTCAGTTCCTGAATGGGATTCAGAGAGATAAAGGTGAAGTGGGTGCCTTTTTAGTTGTAAAAAGCCCCTTTCCACCACTCTGGGGGTTTTGTTAATGGGGGGACTTTTTGGAAGCCCCCAAGCGACCTTAGGCTGGGGGCTGAGGCGCTGGGGGCCACCGTGGGACTGGAGGGGTGGAACTTTCTGCCCCGCTCCTGACCTCTGGGGAGCGAGGTCTGGCTGGAGATGGAGTTCAGTCACGGATGGTCAATGCCACTTATCCCTCAAGCCTAATGAAGCTTCCACAAAAATCCAAGAGAATGAGGTGCAGAAGGCTTACAGGTTCAACCACCAGAGCACACCCATGTGCACGCTGCAGTCCTGTGTTCCGGATCTTTCCGGACTCACCCCCTGTACTTCTTCATCCGGCTGTGTGCTCGCTGTCAGCTGGTTACCTCGTAAGGAAACTGGCTTCCCCGAGTTCTGTGAGCTGCTGGCCTGGCAAATGAATCAAACCCAAATGGGAACCACCCATCTATAGGATTAAGAGAAGAGCACAGGCCTAGTCACCAAACTGGGGCTCGATACCTAACCTGACTGCAGTTTCAACTTCAGTCAGGAAGGTTCTGGCAGTGTGTCCTGAGGGCCCTGTCCTTCCCGAGGAAGGTGAGGTGATCCACCTAATAAGGTCTCTGCCCTTTCCCCCAAGGGAAGGCGACCCGGCCTGAAGCAGTCATTTCTTTTCTGTTGCTAGTAACAGGACTCGGGGACAGACCGGGAGGATGCAGGCAGAGATGGGGTGAGGCGGCCACGGGTCCAGGTGTGCCAAGGGCCACCAGAGGCTGGGAGAGGCGTGCGAGGGTCCTGGAGAGCCTGTGGGGGCGTGGCCCTGCTGACACCTGGCCTTCAGACTTCGGGCCCCCAGCACCGTGAGAAAATGAATTTCTGTAGTGTGAGCCCCCCAGTTTGTGGGACTCGGTTCAGGCAGCCACGGGAGGGGGTACCGTGTGCCCCCGTGGGCGGTGCTGGTGCTCTGGGTCATGTTTTGGTTGCCCGTGCCCAGTCTTCTTGGCCGGTGGGGGTGCGGACGTGGCCAAGGGGCCGCTGACGGAGAGGAGCCAGGGGTCGGGACAAGGGAGGCCATGGAGGGAGGCCAGACGCCAGGGACCTCGGCCTGGGACGCTGGGAGGCACCAGGCACAGCCGTGCACATGGGGTAGGACATGGGTGCCCAGGAGAGGTCAGGGGACAGCGTGTGGGCCGCAGGCCCGGGCCGGATGCTGTAAGATAGGGAGGCTCCCCCTGGCGCCATTTGCGAAGGAAGCAGGTGTGTGGCCAGCGCCCCCTTTGGAAACAGGAAGCAGATCCGACAGGGAATTTGAACTTGGAAAGTCAGTGTACATTTACGGAAGAGAAACGTTTCCAGTGTACAAGAGCCGGAGCTATTTTTTTTATCGGGAAATCTGTGAGTCTGTGTTGTCAGTGGGGACTGAGCACAAGGGAAGACTAGTTATAGAAAATCTGTTTATAGTTTTTGCATGTTTGAGTTTTAGGATATAAATTCCACTGCACCCCTAAATATTTACCATACTCTGTGTTTTTTCCCTCCTGTGTTTGCTTCTAAAACGAAACTGCAAACTCTCTGTGGGTAGAGATGATGGCGTGCCTTCTTTGGATATCTGTCCCCAAGACGTAACGGGACCACTCGGACACATAATATGGTGTCACTGAGTATCTGTTGAATGAATGACAATATTCAAAATGTGTAAGTAGCATTTCCTTTTATTTTTCCTCAATAGCTTTCTTTCAAGTTTTTAAAAAAATTTTTTTTTAATTTAGCATTTATTATATTATTTTTTTTCCAGTCTTACTGAGATCTAACTGGCATACAGCGCTATGCTAGCTATGCAGCACAAGCTATGAAATGCGTGTGTATTGTGCAACGCTCACCAGGAGAAGGTTACAATGATCACCAATCACAGTGTGTAAAAGCCACACTTTTACAATTTTTCTTCTTGTGATGAGAACGTTCAAGATCTCTTCTCTAAGTAGCAGCGTCCAAATATACGACACAGTGCTCTTCGCTGTGCCGTGTCCCCAGGGCTCACTCGTCTCATGCCTGGAGGTTTGTACCTTTCATCCCGTCACTCATTCTTCGCAAGTTTTTTTTTTTTAATTTTTTAAGTATTTATTTTTGAGAGAGAGACAGAGATAGAGCATGAGCAGGGGAGGGTCAGAGAGAGAGGGAGACACAGAATCCGAAGACAGGCTCCGGGCTCCGAGCTGTTGGCACAGAGCTCGACGTGGGGCTCAAACCCACAAACCGTGAGATCATGACCTGAGCTGAAGTCGGACCCTTAACCGACTGAGCCCCCCAGGTGCCCCTCTTTTCAAGTTTTAAAGAGTGTGCAGACTTTCTCAGGGCCTTTGCCTTAGACCTGCACTCCGCAAGAGCGCGGGGACCAGGGCGCAGGCTCAGGGTCCAGGACGGCCCAGGAGGTGGTGGTGGCTCAAGGTGGGATGTCTGTTCCCGCTTGGGGCCTCTGCTAGCACAGGAGTCCTGGCCCCGGGCTCACGAATACATCAGAGATGGAGAAGAGGGATTTCTCAGAAACAGCATCATTTCTGGCAGGATCTTTGCAGCTACTTTAATGAGAAAAGTACTTAAAGCTCCCACAGTGTAAATTAATTCAGATGTAAATAACGATTCAGACAACCAGGGATTTGACACGCAGAAGTGTCTGGTAACGTGGCCTCAGTAATTAACTAGATTTTTGCACTTTTTACAATCATGCCGGCAGCGCCTGCCCACACTTCCTTCTTAGTTCTGACTCGACGGTGCCGATTCTAGGAGTTGAAAAAGATTGGGGGTTTTGGTGGCTGACTTCTCGGGCTCTGGGCTCCCAAGGGGCTTCCGTTCTCCGTTCTGAGGCTGACCTAGCGCCGAGCCCCCGGCTTCCTCCCGGCCCGTGTTCGTTTGGAGCCGTCTCACGGGCCGCGTGATGTCCCTCCACTTCCCAGATCCCCCCCCAAGATGGGTTCCAGGACCTGAGCTCTGAGGCAAAAGGCTGGACTGAAATCATGCTGCTCAGAAAGCCTGTCTGAGTCCGCCGTCGCCTGGCCTTTGCTGGACGTCAGGGCAAGCGGGCAGCTGACTGTTCCCGGGCACGGGCTCCAGGCACCTGCTCACACTGGGAACCCAGTGACTCTGTGCTCCCTTCCTGTAGGAGGGATGACGCGTCTTCACTGCTGTGGTCTTCTCCGGTGAGATGGAGTGGCGGGTTAAATGAGAAATAAGCCACATTACTTCCTCTGCGCAGGCGAAACCGATTCTGTCCTGGGCGAGGGCAGGCTGCAGCCTCTTTTCAAAGCAGACTCTCGGAGGGTTTGGTCAGGTCTGTTTTTTGCACGGACTGTTCGCATCGACATTTGGACCCGTAGCTGTGATGGCAGCTCCGTATAGTGTAAGATTTTGCCCCAAACTCGAGTTTTGGGGAGGAGAAATTTTTTTAAGTTAATTTATTTATTTTGAGAGAGAGAGAGCGGGGGAGGAGCAGACAGACGGAGAGACAGAATCCCAAGCAGGTTCCGAGCTGCCGGCACAGAGCCAGATGCGGGGCTCGAACTCACGAACTGTGAGATCATGACCTGAGCTGAGATCGAGAGTTGGACATTTAACCGACTGAGCCCCCCAGGCACCCCAGCATATTTGCTTTTAAAAGGCAGCACCGTACTTGGCACACGGCAGACCACGAATCAATGGAGAAATAATGGAAGCCCAAATTCTGCCGTCTAACCTGATGGAAGGGTTATTGGTTGGTTGGTTTCTTTGGGCTCTTGTGACGCCATAACTCCCCACCCTCGCCCTGTGACCGTGAGCCTGGGGCGTGTGCCGCGTGTCCCTGGCCATGCCGTCTGCCCTTCCTCATCCCTCTCCGGGGACGGGGTGCTGGGTTCCTGGCAGATTTACAGGGGTCCGTGCAGAGACAGCACGTGTACAGACACAAGACGTGGGAGGCGGTCGGGAAAGGCAGACCCCGACTTCACCTGAAGTTGTTTTTATTTCCTCTGGGTCGGCATTCGAGACCACCAAACTACTCTTCTCGCGATGCTGTGTCTCCGGCTGTTAACTCAGCCGGACCGGCCTGTTGGTGGTGGATGCGGGCACAGGCGTGTGAGCACCTGCACCCCTTAACTTCCCCAAACCCTACCTGTGCTCCCAGGTGTGGTTGAACGGTCAAGTCCTCCCTGAAGGTACTCTGTGTGGGCAGATTGCCTGGCTTTGAATCCTGGCCCCTCCATCTACTAGCTGTGCGTCCCTGGCAAAGTTACCTAACTCCTCTGTACCACTGGGCCTCACCAGTGGCATGTGGGACAGGCTTGGTCTCACTGCGGAGGTGGGTTTCCTGGAAGCCCATTTCAAAACATCAGGAGAGACCACAGCCTAATCGGGCCCAACCATGTCCCGCACACCAGGATACGCTCGTGCCTCAGTTTGTAGGTCCCGGATCCTGAACTATAAAACAGCCCACTTGTGTGCGCACACACTTACCTGCTAAGTTCCTTGGCTCTCTGTCCAGGACGCCAGCGTCCCTCGGCTCAGAGGTCAGGCTTCCAAAGGCAGATTTGGGCATGAATCCCAGCTGACCGTCTCTGTATCTCCGTTTCCACGTCGGTCAATCGGAGATGCTGATGCACACCCGGCAGTGCGTGAGGATTAGGGGGCACTGGGCGCGGCAAGGGCTCTGGTGTCAAGTGCCTCCTGGGGTCTAGAGGGAGGCAGAAATTCAGCACGTCAGACAGGGCGGTGTTCTGCAGATATGGGGTGTCGGGGACAGTCAGATACCTAGCGGT
Organism: Cryptoprocta ferox; assembly: GCA_028646485.1. NCBI lineage: Eukaryota > Metazoa > Chordata > Mammalia > Carnivora > Eupleridae > Cryptoprocta > Cryptoprocta ferox. The sequence goes on from CM053562.1 coordinate 7,369,628, forward strand.
CGAAGGTGAGACGCTGGGAGCCAGCGGCTGGGGGAGGTTTCAGTTGGAGAAGATGAGAATTTTCTGGAGATGGGTGGCAGTGATGGTCACGTAACACTGTGAACGTGCTTCATGTCCCGGAACTGAATGCCTAAAACACGGTCAAAATGCTAAGTTTTATGTATGTTTTGCTACACGTTGCCCCCAAACAGACGAGGGGGTAAGTACTCGTGACCCTGGAGCCTGGCCCGGGTGCCCGGGACTGGTCACCTGCCCCAGACGCCAGAGAGTTTGTGTCCTGCTTGTCAAGAGGGGACTTGGGGGACTGCGGGAATCAGAGCAAATGCAGTTAAGGGATCGGGAGCCTCAGTAAGGCTGTAGGAGACCCTCCTTTTCCGGACGCCCTCCCTTCGAGCTCTGTCCACGGTGGGCTCCACGTTAGGAAGGTCACTTGGTGAATAAAGGCCTTTTGCAGGCAGCTGTCACTGCACCACCAGGCTTGAAACAGCAGCTTTTCTTTATCTGTTGGTGACTGAGCTCTGCGCTGGGCTCCGTGGGGTGTTGGCCGCACGTACCAAGGGCCTGGGGCAGGAAGAGCCAGGGAGACGTCGCCTCAGCCTCGTGACCGGAGAGCGGGGACCGGCAGGGCCTCTCTGTCCTCACAGAATGTATTTCATGAGTCGGGTTGCTTTTTGTTAATTTTTGGGCACCCTCGTTCTGCGGAGCTTTGCAAACCTCGTTTGGCGAAGTCACGGCATTTAACAAACAGGAAATCCGTTCTGCTTCTTACCTGTGTCATCGCTTTACGTAGTTTACTAGATATGCCAATAGCATTCGTGGGATTCAGAATTTGCTTTGTTTCAAGGGGTATATCCTATTTCTGTCTCCCTGTAGGTTCTTTGACTTATCCTTAGCTTAGTTCCTTTCGCTGAGCGGCGCTGAATAAAATCAATTGAACAGAAACCCTTATTTCTTGTAAAGTCACACAGAGCAGAAGTCTCGCTATTGGAGTGTTGTTTTCTAAGGCGTATTCTTTAAATTCTTGTTCCGTTTTGAAAACGTCGACCCTCGTTTTAGAAGTTATGGTAAAGTGAGTATAAAATTCCTACATTCTTTTTGCATGACAGGATTACAGGCTATCCATGAGGTTCAAATATTCTTCCTCTTTTTAAAAGTTTTATTTTTTAATTTTATTATTTATTTATACTTTTTTTTAAATGTTTATTTTTGAGAGAGAGAAAGAGAGAGAGAGAGGGAGACATAGCATGAGCAGGGGAGGGGCAGAGAGAGGGGCAGACACAGAATCGGAAGCAGGCTCCAGGCTCCGAGATGTCAGCACAGAGCCCGACGCGGGGCTTGAACTCACAAACAGTGAGATCTTGCCAAGCTGAAATCACGAGTTGGATGCTTAGCTGCCTGAGCCACCCAGGCACTACTCATACATTCTTCCAATTCTTGATCTCAGCCCCCAGGTTGTCACATGATTGAATTCTTCCTGTTTATTTGATGTGTGGTAGTTATTGTGGACCCGACTGTGTCCCTCTCAAATGCATATGTCACAGCTCTAGACCCCCGTGTGGCTGCATTTGAAGATGGGGACCATATAGAGGTGATAAAGGTTAAGCGGGGTCACAATGGGGACCTTGATCCCATAGCACTGGTGTCCTTGTAAGAAGGGGAAGGGACCCCAGACGCCTCTCCTCTCAGTGCGCGCACCGAAGAAAGGCAGGTGAGGACACGGGGAACACAGCCACAGGCACACCAGGAAGAGGGGCTCTCGCCAGAAATGATATTCCCGCCACCTTGACCTTGGACGTCCAGCCCCCAGAACTGTGAGAAAGTAAACTCCTCAGGTGTGAGCCATCCCATCTGTGACATTTTGTTATGGTGGCCAGAGCAGGCTAACGTGACTTATTGAACTTATTTATTTATCAGAGTGATTTATTGAATTTATATCTTTGATTGCATCTCCCAGGGATAATCGAATACAGTGACTTAGTGCTAGATTTAAGGCATTTAGAAATGTTTCTAAAATTTTGTCTGAAATGCAGACTCTCTCCCTAACATACAGGTACTAGCCCTGTACAAACAAGATTTCTACGGAAATGTTCCTCGTTGATCGCGTTTTTCTCAAGCATTGACAGTAAAGATTGGGCGTTATTTCAGATGTTATTCCTTACAACGTCCCAAGACCAACAAGGTTAGATTTAAAGTTCTCATTATAAATAATTAATATGCTTTGATGCAAAACACTGAAGTTTCATAGAAAATGAGTATTTTACTGTCTTAATTTTATAACTTTTCAATTAAGTTGTTTTTCTCATTTCATTGGATATGTTTTCTAACAACTGGGGCCGTGAATTTAGATGCAATGTGGGCTCATAAAGATATTATTCCTGTTTTTATTTTAATTTTTTTCAATGTTCATTTTTGAGAGACAGAGAGAGACAGAGTGTGAGCAGGGAAGGGACAGAGAGAGAGGGAGATACAGAATCCGAAGCAGGCTCCAGGCTCTGAGCTGTCAGCACGGAGCCCGCTGCAAGGCTCGAACTCACAAACCATGAGATCATGACCTGAGCAGAAGTTGGATGCTTAACTGACTGAGCCCCCCAGGTGCCCCAATGTTATTCTTGTTTAAATGGCTCACGAATATTTCATGTTTGGAAATGCTCCAGCACGTTTAAGCACGTGCTAGTGGTGTTAACATTTTTTAGGATATTTTCTTAATATTTTAAATCATTTTATCAACATTTTAAAGATTTAAATTTGGGGGCACCTGGGGGGCTCAGTCAGTTAAGTGTCTGACTTCTGCTCAGGTCATGATCTCACGGTTCGTGGGTTCCAGCCCCGCATCAGCCTCTGTGCTGACAGCTCAGAGCCTGGAGCCTTGCTTCCGATTCTGTGTCTCCCTCTCTCCCTGCCCCTCCCCTGCTCCTGTTCTGTCTGCCTAAAGTAAATAAATATTAAAAATTTTTTTAAATAAACATTTAAATTTAGAAGATTTTGTTCTTTCGAGTGCACTCTTGTGTGAAACTGATCTTCGCATTGTTTTTCTCATTGATAATTACAATTATTTTGTGAAAGCATGGGCTTTGGGAGAATGTGATCTGCCATCAATTCCACGCACCGTTTGCACCTCATCTACTCGCCTCGCACACGAGACGCTCGTCTGTCGTTAAAATAATCACACTGTGTCGGAGCGTGGAGTGTTAAGAAGTATCGCATTATTTTGTACTAATTCTCTCGAGTGCGGACGGTGTTGGGGTGGCTGGGCCGCGCTGCAGGGACGGAAGGGTCCTCGCAGGCTCGGAAGACTGAGACGTGTGACACTTGGGTGCGCTAATAAATGGATCCACGCTCCGTTTTCTTTCTTTCGTGAGTTCGTTGTTAGTCCTTTACGTGTCAATTTCTTAAATCTGTGGACACCGAAACACCGCGTTCGGCGCTTACACAGGGATTTCCGCGTGCCCCTGTGACCAGGGTGACGCCGGCTTAGGGCCACCACGGGGCTTCCGGACGGTGAGAAGCCAGGGTGCAGATGGCGCGGCGAGCCGTGTGACGGAAGGCGGGTAGGGGCCGGTCTACCCTTGGGCCTCGCGACCGCCTATGACAATGAGCTGGGATGAATGGGTTTAATTTAGAGTTTAATCTGGTGTTAATTTTCCCGGTCGCCGCAACGACCGCTGTGCTGTTGACCGGTCAGAACAGAAAACGCTGGATGTTACCGTCATCACTGCAGAAAACGGTCGATATTACCGTCATCACTGCGGTCACACTAATGAATGTTGGCCGGATAAACTGGGAGGTGAAAAGTCGAAGAGCTCTGAAGTCAAAGGTTCCTTCCGCTTCTGGGGAGATGCTGGGGGATTCTGGGAGCCGTCCCTCTGGGGGAGAGGGCAGAGGGGAGACTGGCTTTGCCAACAGCCGGGCGGAGGCGGGGGGCAGTCTCCTGCAGACTGGAAACAGGCTGTCGTTGGGGGTCTGGAGGGAGGGGACCTATACACTCTTTCACACCCACGACTCTTGGAGCAGGCGAGACCTCAGAGACGGGGCTGTGTGGTGCCCGGGGTGGGCAGAGCTAGGCATCGGGGCTCCCTGCGCTCCATCTGGAAGGGGCCACTAGGCCAGAGGTGTGGGGACCCAGCACCCGTCCAGCTGGGACGTCAGCGGGAACCAGCGGGGGCAGATGACCAACGGCAGAGGGAGGAACTGCCCAGTGTGTGGTGTATGCAAGCCGCCCAGATCCCGTGGGCAGCCCCAGCCCAGGCGGAAACGGAATTTCCCGCGAGTCAAGCAGGAAGGGGGCTCAGATTTAAGTTGTTTTCAAGGGAATGAAGAGGTGGTGCACCCAGCACTCTCGAGTCCGGAACGCACAGCTAGCTTCTCCACGCGTGTGCCACGCGAGTTCCGTGAACGCAGCCCTGAGTCAGACACACGCGCCCAGCAACGAACGTGGGCCCCCCGCTGAGCACAGTCACTGTGCCCGGCGCCAGCTGTCCGTGGCACACGTTCAACCTAAAAATAATTCCTGTCGGGTAAATCGCACTCAAGGAAGAGGTTGAAAAGTCCTGAGGGTGACGGGTGTGGAGGGGAGGTTTTATATCCTGGTTTGAAGGAACCAGCTGTAAGATACAATCTGAGACAACCAGGAAGCACGTATGGGAACGTGTTAATGGCTGTCGAACCTGGGTGACGCGGAGATGAATGTTCACTCTACCCCCTTTGGCTACTTGGTTTTTTAACGTTTGTTTATTTTGAGAGAGAGAGAGAGAGAGAGAGAGAGAGAGAGAGAGAGAGACAGGGTGAGTAAGCAGGGGACGGCAGAGAGAAAGGGAGTGAGAGAATGCCAAGCAGGCTCTGAGCTGTCAGCATAGAGCCTGACGTGGGGCTTGACCCCACGAACTGTGAGATCGTGACCTGAGCCGAAACCAAGAGTCGGACGTTCGACCATCTGAGCCCCGCAGGTGCCCGTCTATTTTTCTGTACATTCGGAAATTTTATAAGAGAACCCCTCCCCAATGGGTATGGGAGAAATGCGGGTCTCCAACCCACAGTCACAGAGATATGGCAGCCACGTGTCAGAGTTCTGGCCAATCAAATGCAGGAGGTCGCTGGGGAGGGCTTCCTTTACTCGCCCAAAAAGCATGCCTTCGTGGACTGAAACCTTTTGGCTCTTTTCTTTGTCCTGCCTGCAGTGTGGACGGGGACACAGCAGCCTTCTTGTGACCATGAGAACCAAATCCATGTGCCTTAGCGCAAGAAGAGGAAGTCAGGAAGGTAAGAGGAGTTGGGGACAGTAATGGTGTCAAGGATCTGATTTCCTGTCACATCAGGAAAACAATCCCCCAAACATTACACCCTGGTATCGGCGAAGAATTGTGTTTACCTGTAAGTAACAGAATCCCTTTCTTTTATGGTTTAGAAAAGTCAGAGGGTTTCGTTTTGTTTGGGGGTGGGGGAGGGAGGAGAGGGAAGGGCAGAGGGAGAGGGAGGGAGAGAATCCGAAGCAGGTTCCACACCCAGCGCAGAGCTTGATCTCAGGACTTTGAGATCATGACCTGAGCCGAAATCAAGGGTCAGATGCTTAACTGACCGAGCCACCCAGGTGCCCCCCAAAAGTCACAAGTTTTATTGTCTCACTCTACGAGAGGTCAGGGAGTCGGAAGTTCAGGCCTGGTTTGGTGGCTCTGTTGTGTTGTCAATGGTGCTTGCTCTATCTTTTTAGCTTTTCCATTCTTAATGTGTTGATTCTTCCTCATTACCACAAGATGGCTGCTGTATCTCCAGGTATCACATCTGCATACCAGACAAAAAGGAGTATATCTCTCATAAGCTCAAACAGTGTCACACGGCCACTTGTGGCTGCATGGTGGCTTGGGAAAAAAAAATAAAACAATTGCCCTTCCAATGTCTTCCTTCCAATGTCTACAGCAGATGAAACCACGTAGGTTGGTCACTCAACCTCCATTCCTTATTACTTTCTCTCTTGCCTTCCTCAGGCGGTAAGTCCTACAGGCAGCTCTTCCTTCTTCCTTCTCCTTGTCTTTCTTCTAACTCCGTGTGAAGGGGTCATTACCTCACCAGTTAGGCTGGGAGTCTTGCAGGTCCCCGACAGCGCCCAGCGCCACTAAGGAACATTTGTTGAATTAATAAACCGTAACTGGCTGCAGCTCTCACTTTCTGAAATCCTACTTCTGCAGACAATTCTGCAGCAGGGCTGGGGAGAGGTCTGAGATACGCATGGAGCCTTGGGAGTCAGAGTGGTGGGATACTGGATTCGATGTTCGTTGGCCATTTTATTTTTAGGTAGGCATTCCTGATCCTGGTAATGCTGGGCCAGATAATTCAGACCAATCCTCCCACTACACACACAATTTAAAGAGCTGAGTAGAATCTTAAAACATCTTAAAAGCATCAAAGACTTACCCGGAGAGCAAGGACTTACCGGGGACAAGTTCCGATTGGGGTCAGGACCCAGAGAGGTCAGCCCAGCCCTGGGGGGCCAGTATTGCCCTTTGGGGCATTTGCCGATCTGGAGGAGGGGTAAGGCCGCGTTGGGCTTTTAGTGCTTTGAAGGGCTTGGGGGAAAGCCGGTCCAAGGACCACCAGGGCTTAGGACCCGATAAGCACCTGCTTCGGCCCGCGGTCTGAAAGGACCACTCCTCGTGAACAGGGTGAAGCGGAACAAACCCGCCTTGGGCAGATCACGGTCCTCTGGTTACCCCAGAAAATCTCAAACCCTGAATTTGGAGAAAGGCAATTCTAGAGTGCTCGTGTCCCCCAGACGCCCACCAAAAGATGTTGAAAATCCTCCTCGGACAGAGATGACATCATCTTAGTCCTTGGACTTCGACAAGAATTTTTTTTTTAATACAATTTATTGTCAAGGTAGCTAACATACAGTGTGTGCAGTGCGCTCTTGGCTCTGGGAATAGATTCCCGTGATTCGTCGCTTCCGTACAACACCCAGTGCTCATCCCAGCAAGTGCCCTCCTCAGTGCCCATCACCCAGTTCCCCTGCCCCCAGCCCCCATCAAACCCTCAGCTTGTTCTCGGCATTTAAGAGTCTCTTATGGTTTGCCTCCCTTCCTGTTTGTAACTGTATATTTTTTTCTTTCCCTTCCCCCATGGTCCTAAGTTTCTCAAGTTCCACACATGAGTGAAATCATATATCTTTCTCTGACTAATTTTGCTTAGCATAATTACCCTCTAGTTCTATCCACACTGTTGCAAATGGCAAGATTTCATTCTTTTTCACCGCTGAGTAATATTCCATTGTATGGATAAACCACATCTTCTTGATCCATTCATCAGTGGATGGACATTTGGGCTCTTTCCGTGATTTGGCTATTGTTGAAAGTGCCGCTACGAACATTGGGGTGCATGTGCCCCTGTGCATCAGCACTCCTGTATCTTTTGGATAAATTCTTAGTAGAGCTATTGCTGGGTTGTAGGCTAATTCAATTCTGCAAATGCATTTTTTAAAAAGTTTGACATACAATGAAAAGTTACTGGACGTACGAGGAGCTAGGACTCCATAAGCAAGAACCAGCAGAGCGAAAAGACGATAGGTCAGACCTGAAAGGAACTCAAAATATTTGAATGACTGCAGTGTCCTTTGATATTTTCTTATTGTTTCGGGGCCGCAGAATTTATACAGTATAATTACAACCATTAAAGGAAATGATTGGTGGGGGTGCCTGGGTGGCTCAGTCAGTTGAGCGTCCGACTTCGGCTCAGGTCATGGTCTCATGGTTCGTGGGTTTGAGCCCCACGTCGGGGTCTGTGCTGACAGCTCAGAGCCTGGAGCCTGCTTCGGATTCTGTGTCTCCCTCTCCCTCTCTGCCCCTCCCTTGCTCCTGGTCTTTGTCTCTCTCTCTCTCTCAAAAATAAATAAACATTACAAAAATTTAAAAAAGGGAAATGATTGGCATAACATCAAAAGTAGAAAACAGAGCTGGAAAGAACACACCACTATTCGGTTGCTGGCTTCTGAGATTGGCCAACTATGGTGTTTGTTTCATCTTTTCCATTTCTGTATTTTCCAAATTTTCTTTAACGAGAATTGATACTGGGAGACGTACGAGTGAAAGAGAAAGCGGTAAAGTGGATAACCCAGAGCAGGGCTGGATTCACCCAGCGCGCAACCTCTACAGCTGTCCAGGGTCCTGTGCTCAGAAGGGCCTCGCGCTCCGTTTAGTGCTCTGCTGCTTCAGTCTTGAAATTCTTCTTCTTCTTTTTTATGTATATTTATTTTTGAGAGAGAGAGAGAGAAAGGGAGAGAGCGGGGAAGGGACACAGAGAGAGGGAGACACAGAATCTGAAGCAGGCTCCAGGCTCCCAACACAGAGCCCCACGCTGGGCTGGAACTCGTGAACCTCTAGATCATGACCCAAGGCGAAGTGGGATGCTCAACCCACTGAGTCACCCAGGCGCCCCTGTCTTGAAATTCTTAATAATTTTTCACAAGGAGCCCTACGTTTTCATTTTGTACCTGGCCTCCTCAGTCCTCTGTAGCCAGGCCTGACCCAGAGCCAATTACCTGCTGATCCGATGGCCCTGTTTCAACAGCCACTGGACTTGCTCTAGTATCTGCACTTCCGGTTGAAAAGCATCTAGTTTCCAAGTTGCAGGTGTGACCAGGAAGCTGCAGGAATGCCGAGGTGTGGAGGAAAGACCCAGGGCCAGGAGCCTGCAGATCTCATCCCGGCCCGGGACCGAATGCCGAGGTGTGGAGGAAAGACCCAGGGCCAGGAGCCTGCAGATCTCATCCCGGCCCGGGACCCGCTCCCTGTAAGCCGCCCCCTCCAGCTCTCGGGCCGTTGGAATCACAAGCGTGAACCGCGCAGTTAGCACGCCGGGGGCGGAATCGATCGACGGCGTTTGTTCAGCGCGCGCTCGGCAAGGTACCCGGTGCTCCGAGACCCGCTCCAAGCCATGATGCCGGGCCCGCCTCCCACCACGACGTGCCAGTCATCTTCCAGGACGTGTGCGCTTGCTGTCTGGACGTGCTGACTTCTCTGAAACCCAAGACTCTCGGAAATGACCGGCACCTCTTTCACTCTCCTATCAGAAATCCCGAGATGCCAGCCAGGGGCGCCAAGGGTGCAGATTATAACCCTGCCGTCTACTGAACGCAGGGCAGCTTCCAGGCCCCGTGCTAGGCTCTTTATTTACGTTTCCATTTTAACCCCTTCAAGTGGGTTGGTAGTACTCTTACCCTTCCATTTTTTTTTCAGATAAGGAACCCGAGGTTTAAGAAGGTTAAGAAAGTCGCACCGAGGGGTCTGGCTCCAGAAGCACGTGCTCTTGACAATTGCACTGAACCGGCACCAATGACAAGAGCCCCGCACGGGGTCTGGCTTCCCCAACACCAAGGTCAGATGACGGGGGTGGGGCGGAGGCTGCAGGGAAAGTCGCCACTGGAGGATTTTGCAGGGGCTGGGCCGTGAAGGGCTCTGCAATTTGGGAAAACCCACCCGAGCAGTCCGGGGGGGCCCCAGGGCTCGTCCCGTGAACCACCCCCCACCACGACCCGCCCCGCGGCCGCACTCCGCCCACCTCGGCACCGCCGCGGGCACCTGCGGGCGGCAGCTGCGCGCACACGCCGCCCCCTCGCGCAGCGCCCACCTCCCCCCCACGCACGTGTTCCGAGGCCCCGCCCCCGCCCCCGCCGCAGGTGTCCGGGGAGAGGCGGGCGCGCACCGCCGGCTGGAAGGGCGCGCTCGCGGGAGCCGGGGCCGGGGCGTCCCCGCCGCGCCGCGCGGTCCTCGCCGAGGCAGAGTCGGCGGCGGCGGCGGCAGCAGGTGGAGCGATCTCCCGGTCCAGCCCGGGGCTCCGGGGAGGTCGGGTCGCCGCGCGGGACACCGGCCCTCCGAGAACCCCCCCCGCGCCCCGCCGCCACCCCAGACCTGTGCTCCCGGGAGGGAGCCGCCGCCGCTCCGGGGTCCGCGGGGGGGGGAGCTCTCCGGGCGAAGCGGGCGGGGCCCCGGTGGCGCGCCCGCCTCCCCCTCCGGCTCGCGCGCGGGACTCCGGGCGCTCCTCGGGCGGCCCTCGCCGGCTCTGGCCTGCCTCGGGGGCCCTCTGGCCGCTGTCGTCCGCCGAGTTCTCCACCGACCGGTTCCCTCGATCTGGGGACAGTTCCCGCCGGCGACGCCCGAGCGCCCTGCGGAGGGTCTGGCCGCCGGAGCTCCGGGGTCCCGGCCCTGCTCGCCGCCCCTGACCCTCGAGGGTCTCCCGCGGGCCTGCCTCCTCCCAGCCTCCGGCCTCGACGCGGGGGTGCGGACCTGGTCCCGCCTGCCCTCTCCCCTCCGGGAGGGAGCGCGGTCCGCCGAGGCCCCGCCGCCGGCCATGGCCTTCACTTTCGCCGCTTTCTGCTACATGCTGTCCCTGGTGCTGTGCGCAGCGCTCATCTTCTTCGCCATCTGGCACGTGAGTAACCGGACGCGGCTTCTAACTCTTTCCGTCCGCCCCTTCCCGGCTTCTCTGAAGTGCACCTGCCGGGGCGCGAGCGGCCGGCCGCGCCCCTGCGTGCTGGACCCGGGGCAGGGGACAGGGGGCGGCGTCCCGAGCCGGCGACCCCGCGCGCCCTCGGAGCCCGGCTGCTGGGTGGGGGGAGCGCAGGTTCCCGGGCGCCCTCCCCCCAACTGCACCCCCGCAGCTCGGAGCGCCCTCGGAGCCCGGCTGCTGGCAGGGGATCGGGGTGGGGGTGGCAGGGGGACCGCAGGTCCCCGGGCGAGACCCCCCCTGCCCGGTGCGGGGCCCGGGGCGCGCGGCTGCACCCCCGCCCAGCCGGCTTCTCCCTGCCCGCGGTTGCTGGCCCTGTAGTTAGTCGAGTAACTATAACAACTGACACCGAACGTGTCAGCGTCTGGCTCAGACACGTTTGGAGACACAGTGGGAGAGGGCGCGCGGCGAGGCGGCCCGAAGGGCAGGGGGCCGGAGGTGGGGGTCGCCTGTCCTGCGGCAAGTTTCCCGTCCTCCGCTGCCACCAGCCCCTGCAAGACCCCCGCAGGTGGCAGATTGCCCGCGCGCGGCGCCCACCGCCCTCCGGGGCTACGCGGCCGCGGGTCTGCAGGTGCGCTGGGGGTCCAGGGCGTGGACCACTCCTGTGTAGGGGCAGGGGGAGGCCTCAGCGCGGAGACCAAGCCGCGCTTGGCCAGTCGACCACCCTCAGGCCCCCTGCTCTCGCCCGCGGGGAGCTGGTGCGGAGGGGAGCGGTGAGGTCGGCGGTTCCGGACGGAGCCCGCGGCGCGCAGCCTGCCGGCCCAGAGAGCCCGGAGGCGTGGAGGGACCCCGGGACAGATTCTCGGAGGCTCGTCCCTGGTGAGCCTTGCAGAGCGCGCCCGCAGGGGCCGATGCCGGGGAAGCAGACCAGAAGGGCTGCGGGGTCGGTGGGTGCCGGTGTTTTGTAGGAGCAGTTTCTAGAGCGAGAGGGTTTATGTTGAGATGCCACTAGGCTAGTGCAGCCCCTGACCGAGGCTCTCTGAGAGCGAGGACAGGGACCCGGAGGCAGGGAAGACGCTTGACCTGGAAGGTCCCCAGCCTTCCCCTTGCCTCTGGATGTGCAAATCTGTGCATCAGTCGGTTTGGGAATCTGGGTGTGTGTGTGTGTGTGTGTGTGTGTGTGTGTGTGTTGGGGAGGTGGGAGAAGAAACTCGGACACGAAATTTCAGGGCAGATCAAAAATCCTGCAGTGGGAAGGGATGGGATTTTGTGGCCTCTCCTCTGCCCCAAGACCCCGGGTCTATCGCTGCAGCACTGAGCCCAGAAGTTGTTGACGGTTGTTCGGGGAGAATGAAACTTTACCCGATTTATACCCGATTTATACCCGATTTAGAATGAAAAGGGGTGCAGGGCAGATCACTCCCAAACAGGGCAGCGCGGACGTGCTCATGCCTTCAGGGGAGTTTTCTCTACTTCCTTGGGTTTGGGGGGCTATCTGCATTTCAGAAGGCTCCTGATTCCCCCTTTTGAGAAATACTTCACTTGCTGTTTCTTCGTGTTTTTGCTGTGGCCGGAGGGTGGCAGGTGTGAGAGCTCTATCACACTGCCAGGATTGGAGTGGTCTGAACAAGCCCTTGAAGCCGAGAGGGTAACCAGCAAGAATAATTTGCTCTCACTCAGGGGAAGATAATAAATAATTCAAGAGCAGGTTAATTAAATGGATGGTGCGTGCTGCTCGTTGACTGGTAGACGTGTGAATCGAAGCCCGGTGCCGCCGTGATCCCCCGTCGGCCCCCACTAGCCGGGTCCCCGGCGCCCACCCCCTTGTCCAGGGCTAGTCGAACGCCGTCAGGTCCTGACCAGATTCCCAGTGGGAGCGGCAAGCTTCCAGTTTCTAATAATAGAAAGAATCTGTGCTCTTTGAATTCACGTTACAGGAAGCGTTCCGGAGTCTCTAGCCTCTTGTTCTTCGTTGTGTTTATTCCTCCTCCCATTCTCCGGATCAAACAGCCCCGAGCCTCCCCACATTGACTGGGCTGCTGAACATTGAAAGGAGAAATCGATGCACATGTACGTGTGGGTGTTGCGTAGATGGTGGTAATTACTTCAAGGAAAATTTAGGAGAGCTAGTTCTGGGGTAGGCCGTGGTTGGCTTTCTTTCTGGCTTCTTATCTTCCTCACGTATCTTTTGATCTGATAAGGCGAATCGATCGCTTGGCATATGGGAACATCCCCAGGAATGAATTGGGCACCACAGTCAAAGAGCCTGCCCCATTGCCGGGTCTGGGCTGTAAGACGCGAAGACATCACCTTTCTCTTGTTTAATGGTGCACACCTGCTTGGGGGTCATGACGGTAGCTACTGCGCACTGCGTGTGGACAGCAGGCCAGTCCTAGGCACCAACTGTTTACGTCCCACGGGAGGCCTGGGAGAAAGGGTGGCTGTGGCCGTGAGCACATTGCTCTCGAGTCTCCTGTTTTGCTTTGAAAATGTATTTGCATCTGTTTTCAAAAGAAAATATTTTGAATTACCGGTTAATTTTACATCAGCCACTATTTGCCACATTTGGAGCGTACAGCATGTAAGTGAGGGTTTGTTTTCTGGTGTGTGTGTGTGTGTGTGTGTCAGGGTGTGTGTCTGGCTTTGCATACCTGCAGCCACACAGCCGTCTTACTGCCCCCGAAGTCCTTTACTCCTCACCGAGGACATTTTATAGACCAGGGAACTGTGGATCAGAGAGGTCACGGAGCTCACACAGCCTGTGTGTGTCAGAGCTGGGATTGGAGCCGAGTCTGAGCCTGGTGTGCCCAAGTCTTTTTTCTAACTGTAGTTATTATCTTCGTGTTTAACTTTGATAATAGTGGATCCTGTTTTTACCCAGAGGATTACCTTTCTCTGAATAAATAAAATATTTGGAGCTAGAATTTCTATTTAGAATTATAATAACAAAGACACCTAACATGTTCTACGTCTCTTTTAAAAGGAGGAGACTCTATTTCATTCTGTGTAAAAAAAAAAAAAAATCAGTTTTTCTGCTTATAAAATGATACAGGCTCCTTGTGGAAAATTTCAAAAATACAGGGACATATATGGCACAAAATCACTGTTAATCTTATTCTCCAGAAAGGATTTGGGTGTTTCTTCATCCAAACATTGTGTATTTTAAAAAATTGCCTCTGGGTGTTCAGAAGGGAGCAAAGGTGTGGGGAAGGGTTTCGGAGACGACCGATGTCTGCTTCCCGCTGGGACAAAATGAGCAGTGTCTCCTGGCGCGAGACAAAATGAGACGTCTCCACAGCAGCTTGGTTTAGCCTTTTGCCGACTGTCACGTTTATACAAATACAGATGAAACCAGTCTTTGAAAAGTCAAAGATTCATTTTCAGGTTTTTAGCTTTTAAAGGTTTTTTTAAAAATGTTTATTTATTTCAGAGAGAGAGAGACAGAGCACGAGCAGGGGAGGGGCAGAGAGAGAGGGGGAGACACAGAATCGGAAGCAGGCTCCAGGCTCCGAGCTGTCAGCACAGAGCCCAATGCGGGGCTCAAACCCACGAACTGCGAGATCATGACCTGAGCTGAAGTCGGACACTTAACCGACGGAGCCACCCAGGCGCCCCTAAAATTTCTTTTTTTTAATATGTAGAGTCACTTTTAAGAACTCTTGAGTTTTGACAGAATAAGATTAATTCCGATAACACTTGTCTTGGTTCCCGGCAGCGTGTGCCGTGGGAGAGGTTTCACAGCCCCGACACAGGATCACAACACATGTTTACCGAGAGGCGGTGTTTCGGGCAGAACGTCCTTGCACCTGAGCCTGTCAGCCAGTTCTGCCTGTCACAGGTCCAGCCCTGGGGACCGAGTCAGCCTCTCAGGGTTTCCAGGTGTCCATTTGGAAACACGAAGTGGCTTATGTGCAATCCAGGGGGCCCGGGGTCTATACAGCCTGTGTTTTTGAGACCCTGCTTTGGTCTGCTCCGGTGAGGGTGCCTCACGTGTCTGTGCCATTCGGTCCCGGACGGCCCGTCTCCAGCAGGCAGTGTGGACACCTCCCCAGCCCCCGCCTCAGGAAGGAAGCTTCACGAGCCCCTTTACTGGGTCACCGTGTTTCTCCAGAGCGGGGATGGTGCTTGGTACGTGGAGGGGCTCAGCGAGCCCCTGCAGGGTGACTTCTCATTCCCCTCGGGCTGCACGCGCTTCTGGCCATCGGGGAGCTCCTTTCTCATGTGGCTTCTGGCTGCTTCTCAGGGACCGCCCCCGGGGGGATTGGGCACTCGAGTTTTCTGCCATCCTCGGCACCTGGAAACTTGGGAATCTGTTGCTGTTCTAGAAGAAGACTGGCCATCGGCTGCGGTGCAGGGTGCAGGGCACATCTGGGGGGGGCACAGCATGGGGACAGGTGTCTGCTGTTCCCAGAGAGCGCCGTCTGTGCTGACTGCCCTGCAGGGGGCAGCCTATGGCATCATCCTGGGGTTCTCCTGCTGGGAGATAACAGAGAGGAGGGAGGAGCAGAAGCCAGGGACCCCCCAACAAGCAGGCACGGCCCCGGCCCAACTGCTCGGTGGGGTTCAGGGCCCGGCTGGGGTGGGGTGTCGCGGACCCGCCGTGACGTCTGACTGTGACATTCCAGCTTCTGAACAAACAGTAGAGGCAGAGACCCTTGTGAAGCCTTCGCCAGGTGACCGGAATGTCCGCCTGTCCTGGTCCTGAAGCCGTGCTGGGCTCTCCTCTCCTGCATCTCGAGGCCTGTTCAGCTGGCTGGACTCCCATCTGGCACCCCCACCCCTGCTTGCGGCCCGCTCTTCGCCCTCCCACCAGGTCTGCGGACCTGCCCCCTCCCCACCCTGCACCCACTGCCCTGGGGAACGTCCTGTCAGCCACGCCCCCAGGGGTCCCTGCAGGACCTGGCATCTGTCAGTCTCACGCCCCCTCCGTGGCTCCTGCCTTTCTGGGGGTCGGGCAGGGCTGTCTCGCACTCTGCTGCCCTGGTTGTGGCCCCGTGTGACTGGGACCATTTCCTGTGTTTCACCCTGTGCCACCTGACCTCACTGACTTCCAGCCAGCTCTCACCCCTGCTCTTGGCCCCTTTGTGCCCACGGTCCCCAGGGACCCGTTAGGGACCCGCTTGGCCCCCGTCTGCCGTCTGCCCATGCCCAGGGCTGCTGGAGTGGGGTCGTGTGTGGCTCAACTTCACCAGGAGTCCTGACCCCCCAGTCAGGTGATCCCGGCCAGTTTTTTTTGGCGTCTGCCGTGTTTTCCAGAGCCCCTGAGGGCCTGCCCTCTCCCTGCAGAAGACTTCCCATGGGGCCGACGGAGCGGGCAGAGCACTGACAGGGACACCTGGACGCCTGCCCGTCCCTGGACTCATGCCTCTGCCGCCACATTTGTCCTCCCTTCCCAGACTCGGAGCCTGTCCCGCTGGTGCCCGGGGTGTTGCCACTGTCCCCAGCTCCTGCGTCCTTGGCCACTGGTCCCTCCCCTGGAGTCTCTGAGCCTGCGGGTGATCCCTTTGTCTGGGGTCCTTCTGACTCGTGGGCCGGAGTCCCCTCACCTCCTCCTGCTTCCCTGCTCCCTGTTTCTATTCTTGTAGCAAATGCGCAGAAACGCAGCGGCCCAGAAGCCTTCTGGTCCCGTCATCTGGAATCAGCAGATGTTAGCGCTTTGCCGCTTTGGCTTCTCATCTTTATTTCAGGCATTTATTTCCTCGCTGGCCCCTGCCTTGCGCCCACCTCTTCTCCGGTGGCCACCTGCCGGCCGGTCTCCCATGGCCTGTGTCCGTGGCCTTGACGTGCTGGCCCACATCCTCCTCTGGCTGCTCTCACGGCCTCTGTGTTCCTCCCCGTCTCCTCTTCCTCCCCTGCCTCCACTGACCTGTGGCTGCCCAGTCCCCCTGTGCTGTGCCCCCAACCCCACAGACCGCGTGTCGGGCCACCTGCCCCATACCCTGGGTCGTGCCCCCTCACCCCCATGGTGACCTGCGCACGGGGGCCCAGTCTCCCTGTCAGCGTGTGTCTCCCCGATTCTGCCTGCCCCGCCCTCCCCGCCCCCCTGGCCCAGGCCCTTGCTCTCAGAGCATATGCCCCTCTGGACTGGCACCCTTGGTTAAATCTCACCTGAAGACCCCCACCCCCCAACCCCAGCCGCCAGGAGTGACCTGTCCGTGTCACCCTCATACCAAACAGTTTTCATGGTGGCTTGGTTAACGGTTTGACCTCATTCATTATCTTCTGTGGCCCGGACATTCTCAACTTCTTGCAGCTACCGGCACGGGCTGTCCCCCTGGGGATGCTCTGCCCGCACCCGTGTTCGCCTGCGCTCGGCCCCCTGGTCTGAGGCCTGCGGCCGAACCAGCGGTCCCTTCCGTCTCTGCACCTGGACTGCATGCCCTCCTGGGGCCAGAGCGGCCGTCCTCGTCATAACCCCCGTCCTCTGGGAAGTGTCCCCGCGGTCGGATCTGAGTAACTTACTGCACCAGCCCAGGCCAACAAACTCTCCCTCGGTGAGTGGTTTCCCAGACCTTCCTGGCGCCCAGGTGATAGGAGCCCAGAATCCCTGGGTTGGGGGAGACGCTCCACGTCAGCCTGGGTGCTGGGGAGGAGGGCCACGCTGGGCTGCCGTTTCCCGTAGCAGACGTCGGGACGAGTCACTGTCAGAGGCTCCCATCCCATCATGATGGGATGATGTCGGGGCCGGGCTGATGAATGCTTCGAGATGGCAGCCACACGGTGTCCGGCGGCACCGGTGTTTGACCATGGGTGACTGTGACCTACACAGTCCCTTGAGGCCCGGGTGTGGGCTGTCCCCTTGTGGCTCAGATAAGGCGGATACTGAGTGCCAGCCTGATGTCTTTGCCATTTGGGTATTTTCTGACTTGCTTCCTCTTCTGGGAGAGGGAGGGTCCTCAGAAAAAGGCAGCGGACTGTGTTAGCTTAGAAAGAGGCACCCCGTCCCGGCTTGGCATGGCAGTCGGGCACACAAGGTACAAACTCAGATCTGTGTGGCTGGAGGTGGGGGCCGGGGCCTCTGTGCGTTAGCACGGGTAACTGAGACTTGCTGGAACGTCTTTCAAAGCCTCTTGGAATCTGGCTAATTCCCCTAAAGGTTACTGAAAACCCCAAGTGCACAATTAAGTCCTGAGTTGGTCTCTGAATACCAACCAGAACCCAACGATGAGGCTGGCATTTATTTTTAATCTGACATAGAAGGCAAGGCAGGCACGAGACAGTCTCACACACGCTGAAATGAAGCCCAAACACCAAACGCTGAAGAAGATAATCAACCGAGATGTAGCTGCGAGGCTGTCACGGAGCCACCGGCGTTCCTGCGTGCGCAGGGCCCGTGGCGTGCGCGTGGCACAGCCTTGGTCAGGGGCTCCCTGCCCGGGGCATGCTCCCAGGATGGTGGCCGTGTGGCTCCGCCGCCAGAGGCTGTTACAGAGCGTCACGTGCTCGCCTCTGCAGCTTGTGGCCATCTTGCGCCCCGGCATCCCGGCGCACCCAGGTTTGTGTGTTTACGCCTCCCTCTTGCATCTAAGTTCTGCACGTTCTTCAACGTGTGGCCACGTGTCTCGCCGTGGTCAAGTCCTGCTCAGGCTCAGCAGCCACGCCTGGGAAACGCCTGTGGCTCGTACGTCCCTGTGCTCAGGCGACAGAGGGTCAGTGCGCACAAGACCTGGGGTTAGTGCACAAATGTGACCTTACGTAGTGTGCGCACGGGTGACCCAGGGTTAGTGCACGCACACGACCCGAGGGTTAGTGTGTGTACGTGTGACCCGGGTTAGTGCACGCACATGACCCGAGGGTTAGTGCGTGCCTCAGACTGCATGTCTGTGTTGTCGGTGAGGCAGAGGCTGATGGAGCGCAGGCCCTGCCGTCCCTGTTATCCATTGGTGGATGCGATGAACAGGTGCGGAGGGCAGCTGTGGTTGGTGGCTTTGACTGGTCATGAGGGGAATGACAGTCACCTCTCTGTGGCCTTGTTTGTGTTGTAAATCCAGAAGCCCCCTTGAAGAAGCGGGAGCCAGTGGGACAGTGGTGGCCGCCCCGAGGGAGTGCCTGGCCGTCCAGCGAGCGCGTGGGTGCCTTGCACCCTGGCTGAGCCCCGTCTGTTCTTCTTTTATTTTTTTTTTTATAATTTTTGTTTTGGTTTTATTGATTTTTGAGACAGAGACAGAGCACGAGTGGGGGAGGGGCAGAGAGAAGGGAAGACACAGAATATGAATCAGGTTCCAGGCTCTGCACTGTCAGCACAGAACCCGATGCAGGGGCTCGAACCCACAAACCGTGAGATCATGACCTGAGCCGAAGTCGGCGGCTCAACCAACTGAGCCATCCAGGTACCCTGAGCCCCATCTGTTCTGAGACGAGTGGACACAGCTGCCCCGAGGGCCCACCTGCAGCCAGAGGCATGGGGCCGCTATCAGAGGGTCGGCACGCCCCGCCCCCCAGGCCTCGGCACCCCTGTGTGACGGGGCTCTGAGAACGGGCCTCCTGTCACCACCTGACCCCCAGGCTGGCCTCTCGCTGAAGGGTCTGTGAGTGCCTCTGTGACAAGCAGGCAGAGGGGGCCGCCTGCTTGCGCCTCTGTCTTAGCCCAGCTGGCGCCAGTCAGGGCTGTGGAGCCGGATGGGTGCACCTGTCCTGTGGCCCTCGTTTCACTGTCTGGTCCAGACCCAGGCTGCCTTGTCGAGACCCCCGGTTTCCTCTCGTTCTGGCCTTCGCTGGCCTTTCTCTGAGTCTGCCTGGCCACCTACTCGGCGGGGACCTCACCCGGCCTGGTGGTTTCTACCTCGGGCTCTGCCTGGCTCCCCCGATCTCTTAACCTTTATTTTTTTTTTTATGCTGATAAAATACATGTAACATAAAATTTACTATTTTCCACCCGGTTTTAAGTGCTTGCTTCAGGGGCATTGAGCACATTCCCACCGTCATGCAGCCGCCCCACCACCCACCTCCAGAACCTTCTCTTCCTCCCAAACCGAAACTCTGCATTCCATGTGCATGCGCAAGCCTGGGTCCAAGCACGAGTTCCACGTGTGTGTGCAAGCCTGGGTCTCAGCACGAGTTCCACGTGTATGTGCAAGCCTGTTTCCCAGCACGAGTGCCACGTGCGTGTGCAAGCCTGGGTCCACCTCAGGGCAGTGATGCGCGCGGTGCTGCTGGGAACATGGGCGTGTGGACACCTCTGGTGCCCCAGAGTGGAAACGCAGGATTGAGTGGGAATTCTGTTCTTTATAGGCAGAGGCTCTGGTCCTGTCTGTGCTGCGCCAGCTCTGGGCTCCGTCGGGATGTCTGGCCTGTGTCTCTGGCCTCTCTCCACCTTCCTCCCGAACGGGGCGGACCAACTACAGAGCCGCAGACGTCCCGCGTCTGCTCGTGGGCTTGAGTGTCTGGTCCGTGTCGCTGCCTCTGCCTTGGAGTCCTCGGGTCATTTAGGAGAACAAAATAGTTACGGAATGTTTTGTCAAGTTTCCGCTTTGGGTCCTGGTTGTACAGGTTTGATGGCACACGGCTCTTGGCTTCACCGGGGGAGCACCCCTTGGCCACGGTCATTTCTGCCTGGGGGTTTCGTCGGGCAGAGAGAACAGTGTTTTCCGCGAAACAGGCCTGAGAACTGGGGATCTTGTGACAATGATGTTTATTAAAACCTTATTTGCATTTCTGATCTCACAAGGTAGGAGGCCCCAGGCCCAGCTCTTCGGAGGCGGAGTTGACTGCCCAGGGGAGGACCAGACGGCTCACCTGGGCAGGGAGGAGCTGGGAGAAGGCGGCTGTCAGCTCACGGGGCCCATTAGGAGGATGGCTTCATTCTCTAGTTCCTTTAAGCTCCCTTGAGTCATAAAAGTGGTTTAAAAAAAACCAAGTAGGTTTGGAAAGAATGTAATTTCCCTTTGTCTGTCTGTGTCTCTCTCTCACACACAGTTACCAGCACAACAAAATATTCCGTAACAGTGAAAATCCCACAGTTTCCTAGCCACACATATTGGGAGGATGCATTTGCTTTTCCCCGTCCCCCCACCCCCAGGTGAGGGTTGGTAGGCAGGTGTGGGAGGCGGGGAGTGCCCACGTGCTCCTGGTTTGGGCTGAATGCCTTCGTGGGAGCAGTTGAGCAGACACACTCGCCCGGCCCGGGTTGCCTGCGGGTGGTCAGTACCGGAAGTGCCCGTGTTGGGGTGTGGGTTGATGCTGTCTGGCCAGGATGGAGCTGTAAGCGGTCCTTTGCAGGGTCTGTAAAAGCCCTGGACGTGCACTCAGGACACGTTTCTGGCTGAATAGTATCCCGATCTCCTTTCTTTCTACTGTGGGAGGAACCGCAGGCCAGGCCACCGCGAACCCATGCTCTGTCCCCTCTCTCCGTCCCTTCGCTCCCCGTTCATACACTTCTCAGGATGTGGCCGGCGTTGCCCGGAGCCGGGCTCCCCGCCACTCTGTGCGGCTCCTCCCGCTGACCCACTGCTCAGAGTCTGTGGCTCTGGGGCCTCTCTCTCTCTCCCTCTCTCTCTGTCTCTCTCTCTCCTTCCTTCTTCCTCTTTCTCTCTGACCTTTTGTTCCTTCCTGCTGGCATAGATCCTGGGCCTGCCAGAGACTGCCCAATATTACTTAGCCCGGCCAGAGGACCCAGGGCCGGGCGGTTGGCTGACGGCACCTCCCTGTCCCCTCCCCCAGAGCCAGGAGAACTTGGGGCTGACGTTTCCAGAACAGCAGCCTCAGGCATCTCTGCTGTTTTCGCCTTCACAGGGTCCATTCTGACGCTGGGACATGGCTCTCCTGCTGGGGAAAGATGCAGGGGAGGAACGCAGAATCTTGGAGCCGACTTCCTGGTTTTTTTCTTATTGGCAACTGATTCATGAACCCTAAAAAAAGAGTTGATAGCACAGCCAGCTAGCCAGATGGTCCCCTATATAATAGAGACATTTGTCTCTTGGATGAAAAAAATATTTAAATGTGTTCTGTGAGGCTGATTGAGAAAAGGAATCAGCAAGTGCAGGGGTTGTGGGCCTGGAAAAAGCCCAGTGATTCCAGCCCCCGGAGTGTGAAGATGAGCAAGCGAGAATTGGCGGCGGGGGGGGGCGGGGGGGAGCCAATGCCAGGGGAGCCCTGTGCGGGAGATGGTCTGGGGTGCCCCCCACTTGCAGGCCTGATGTAACCCGCCCTGGGGCGTGCCGTGGGCCCGGGGGCCGGAACGCATGCGCACGTGGACGCGGAGTCCCTGTAACCCGCCCTGGGGCGTGCCACGGGCACAGGGGCCCGGATGTGTACTCACAGAGGGGCTGTCAGCCGGGGAGGCTTCACGGCGGCTGTAGGCAGACCGGGGCCGGAGAGAACACGTTCGTGCCAGCTGTGTCTAGATCCCTGCTGAGCAGAGACACCACCGATCCTGCATCCCCTCCTCCCCTGCCGTGTGTTCGCTGGGAAACGGTGCGGGCCCAGTTGTCACATGTCCCGGGCAGGCCGTTGCATAGGGATCCTCGGGCGATCAGCAGCCTCAAGCTGACGCTGGCCACTTTGTGAGGAGGGAGGAGTGGGTGACACCCTGAGCGGGAGCAGGCAGTAGTGGTGGGCGGAGATGGTCTCTCAGAGCACGTGGGGTCGTTATCTGGAGCTGGGGATGGACCCAGATGCCACCGAACCTCCAGCCCTGTCATCATCGTGACATCCCAGGATGGTTCTTCTTGGAGGTTCTGGAGGGTGACAAGGGAGTTGAGCAGAGGCCAACGGAGCATATGTGCTGAGTGCAGAGAAGTGACTGGAGAGAAGTGTGTTTGGTCTTGACACCCTTTTCCCTCATTGGCTGGCAGTTTTAGAGCTAAAAGTCATGCCCTGGAAAGGGGCTGGCAGCTACCCGGGCAGGTGCTGCTGCCGCCTGGCGATTTCCTGCACGTGCTGTGTTGATGTGCAGTCTCTGCACCTCCCTGATGTGTGTGCATGTGTGCGCTTGTGTGCATGTGAGTGTGCGTGAGTGCACACATGCTCTTGTGCGTGTGAGTGTGTGTGCATGGGAGCACGCATATGTGAGCATGTGTGCAGGTGCATGTCAATGTGCGTGTGAGCATGTGTGCAGGTGCGTGTGAATGTGCGTGTGAGCATGTGTGCAGGTGCATACGAGTGTGCATGTGTGAGCATGTGTGCAGGTGTGTGTGAGTGCACATGTGTGAGCAGGCGTGTGTGCATGTGGGCATGTGTGTATGTGTGTGTGAGCATGTATGTGTGTGAGAGCATGTGTACAGGTGCGTATGAGTGCGTGTATGTATGTGTGCGGGTGTGTATGAGTGTGCGTGTGAGCATGTGTGTGAACATGTGTGTGTGAGCATGTGCAGGTGCATATGAGCGAGCCTGTGTGAGCATGTGTGCAGGTGTGTGAGTGTGCACATATGTGAGCATGTGTGTGGGTGTGTGAGCAAGCCTTTGGAAGCATGTGTGCAGGTGCGTATGAGTGTGCATGTATGTGAGCATGTGTGCAGGTGCATGTGAGCGTGTGTGTATGAGCATGTGTGCAGGTGCATGTGAGCGTGTGTGTATGAGCATGTGTGCAGGTGTGTACGAGTGTGTAATGTGTGCAGGTGTGAGCATGCATGGAGCTGTGTGTGAGTTGCGTGTGCCAGCATGTGTGCAGGTGCGTGTGAGTGTGCATGTGTGAATATGTGTACAGGTGCATGTGTGTATGTGTGTGCGTATGTGCAGGTGTGTGAGTTGCATGTGAGAGCATGTGTGCGTGATTGTGCATGTGTGCAGGTGTGTGTGAGCATGCATGTGTGAGCATGTGTGCAGGTACATGTGAGCGTGTATGTGGGAGCATGTGTGCAAATGTGCGTGAGCGTGTGCAGGTGAGTTGCGTGTGCAAGCGTGTGTGCAGGTGCGTGTGAGCATGCATGTGTGTGTGAAGTGAAGGCTCTGGACAAAGTGGTCTCCGGGGTCCCATCCAGCCCTGGAATCCTGTGGTTCTTCCGTGTTCACCACATGCATTTCCTTTTCCTGTTTTTACGTGTGGCTTTTCTCTCCTGATGGGCTTCCCGGACGCTTGGTGTCAGATTTCCGTGTAGGGGTGTATCAGCTAAGGTTCTTGGGGTCAGTTCTGGCCGCCTAATCAACAAAGGGATTCCTGGGAAGGGGGGCGGAGTGTGCATACAGTGCCTGGAGACCCTGGGACATGAGACATGACACACCGAGTAACGTGGATTTAGGCTGCTGGTCCTCCTCCTCCTGTCCTTGAATCACTGCTTCTGAGGACAGAGACTCTTCTAGGCTCAGCTTGGGTCGTGTGCCCATTGGCTGCACCAAGGGGTGGGTAGAAGTGTCGCGGGGTCTCCGAGAACCTGGATTCACCCGCCCACGGGGACTGCACTCAGAGCGGGGAGGAGGTTCCCCGGACAACACCAGACCGGTGTGGGAGGGGTGTGGATGCTGAGTGACAGAGACTCGATCGGTGCTTCGGCGTGGCGGTCGCCTCCCCCGTATTCAGAGCAAATGTCCCCGAAGCAGCGGCTGGCTCCCGGTGCCCAGACCACGTGCTGGGTTGTCCCAGGGACGCTCGCGCTGCCGGACGCGGGGCTGCTGTGCTCCGGCCACGAGGCTGGACGTGCTGGGCTCGGGACCGTTCGAGTGATGACTGTCCGCTGCCCCTGAGTAGAGTCTCCGCCTTCCCTTCCTTAAAGCGGTCCACGGGGGCCACGTGGCGTGCTTCCACGGCACGGCACACGTCTCGCCTTCTGAGCCCACAGCTTTTACGGGGTGCGCTTGGCGGGGGACTCGGCAGGAATTTGGCGGAGCACGCGCTCACCTGGAAGGACCAAGCGGCAGGGGTGCGGATCAGGAATGAGAAAACCGCGTCTTGCCAGTCTGCGGTCCCCCAGACTGCCGGACCCCAGGTTCTGGGGGATAAATGGGAGCGGGAACCCCGGCTCTTCCTTCTCCTCTTGGAAGAGCAAACCCGTGGCCCCAAATTCCCGCCTCTGCGTCGTTTCGCTCCGTAGATGGGAGGCGGCGTCAGTCATCTCCCGAGGGGAGAGGCGATGGCACTGGCTCAGAGCTGGGCTGTGCCCTGGCGCCTCCGCTAGAATCAGTGTCCCCACCGTTGTAGGATGGCGGTGGAGGAGCCAAGTCCGGTAGGCGAGGCAGGATCCGCACAGCCCGGGGGCACAGGGCTCTGGAAGAAGCGAGCTGCGTTCACAAGTGGGTCCCACGGAGCCGCCGGGCGCAGGACACGGGCTGCAGAGGCAGAGGAGTGCCTGGCCACGCCTCGACCTTGGCCGCTGGGAGCGACTCAGCCCGTGGACTCTCTCTCTCTCTCTCTCTCTCTCTCTGTTTCTGTTTCCTTTCTTACGTCAAGCAACAAGTGGAACACGTTATTCCGGAAAAAAGAAACCGATACAACAAGGCTGAACCGCAGCCAGGAACAGCGTCTGGGGTCAAGGGCTCAGCCAGTGTTAGGGGCTCATGGGTTCTGGGCTGAGCTGACGGTGTGTGTTCCGGAATCGGGGCAGATTGCATGGTTTGGTGTGCGGTTTGCTGGTTCGTTTTCCTTTAATCTGACCTGTGTTGGCAGAAGGGGAAGGAGTCAGGTGACGGTCCAAGGCGAGAATCCTGGCACCGAGGGGCCCACCGTCGTCCGATCAGACGTCTGTCTAGTTTGGGACCAGCGCCCCTTCCGCGCGACCGCGTTATGGCTGCACACCCCCAAGCAGGTGTTCCCAGACATATTCCCCTGAGTCCAAAACTCAGTCGGGAGTGTCCTGGGATGGGAGAGGACAGTGCTGGCCCCGGGGGGAAGGGAGCCCCTTGCTACGTCCCCCCACCCCGGCCGGAGGAAGACGTGAGTGACAGGATTGTTCTCCTTTTTCACAGATGTACTCTGTCTGGGGGCTGTCCCTGCTCACGAGCAGAGGTGAGCATCAGAGAGGGGGGCGCACACCTGGCTCTGATTCAGAGCACCAGACAGAAAACACTGCACCTGGGAGCTGTCCCCAAGCTGGGCTGGCAAGTCAGCTCACGTCTCTTTGAGTTGCAGTCTCGTCCGCACTCCGACAAGGGGTCTTTCCTGTGTCGTGAATCCGGCGTCCCCCTCCTGCAGGGCACGCGCCCTCACCTGCCTTCACCCGGTCCTTGGAAGCTGTCATGGGGGCTACGCCCTCTGTCCCTCCTGGTTGTCTGTCCTCTGACTCCATTGTCTTAAAGGACACGAGGTCGCCGGTGCTGGGGGCCAGGCGGGGCTGACCCTGTCTGGCGGGGAGGCAGGGAGGCTTGGGGAGGTGCTTGGCCCAGCCCCCTCCCCCGAGGATGCATCCCTGAGGCAGGTGGGTTCTGTTCCGTCGTTGGGCACCTTTCTTGCCCTCGTGCAGCCTGACTGTCTGATTTGGGCTCTGGAGGCCTCGCGGTTTGCCCTTGCCCAGGCCTTGGCGTCCTGCTCTGTGCAGGGAGGGCTGGTGGGGGTGGTGGCCCCCAGGGCCGCCTCCCCGCTCGATGTTACCCCTGAGAAGGCCTCGGGAAGGTTCCTGGCCTTGGACACACAGGTGACCTCTGAGCTCTGAGCCCCCAGGCCAGGGTCCCTCTCACGTCCCGCCACCCTGACCCTTCTTCCCCAGTGTTCCCCTCCAGGACCCTCATTAAGCGCCCTGTCACTCCTTTACACACGGTTTGGTCCCTGGTGTGTCCCTCCCGCTCACGGCTCCTTCCGGGAGGCGCCCTCCCCCGCACGACAGCTCACCGTCTTGCTCGGGAAATGCGTGCTCTTGGCCGTTTGCTCTGTGACTTTTCTTTCCTGACTGTCCTCCTCCCAGCGAGGACCCCGGTAATGGAAGGTCATCGAAGGTCAGTGAACACCGTGGATCTTTGACCTCCATCTGCAGCGGCTGCCTTGCTCTCCCCTGAGGTGGACTTTCAGGCCGAAGATAACCCATTACCGGATGGTTCTGTGATTCCCTCCTGGATGGGGTCCCGGAGGGCCCGTGCAGGGTGGGGGCCGAGAAGGGTGCTGTCTGCAGCTTCCCTCACTCTGTGCGCCGTGTGGGTGTGGCCGGAGCCCCTGTGCCTCTCCGCGTGGGCCGGCTCACACCTGCTTCTCCGTCTACACGGACGGCCCAGGCCCCTTTCGGCCCTGGCTCCTGGCCCCGAGCACCAGGTGCCAGAGGCAGTTTGACAAGCGTGGCTCAGAAAGACCCTTTCTTGGGGTGCCTGGGGGGCTCAGTTGGTTAAGTGTCTGACTCTTGATTTCAGCTCAGGTCATGATCTCAACATTCGTGGGTTTGAGCCCTGCATCAGGCTCTCTGCTGTCTGCATGGAGCCCACTTCGGATCTTTGTCCCCTCTCTCTCTGCCCTCCCCTACTTGTTCTCTCTCTCTCTCTCTCTCTCTCTCTCTCTCTGTTTCTCAAAAATAAATAATAAAAAAAGAAAGGCCTTTTCTTTGCAGAGGGTATTGGCATCCAGTTTGGGGAAGCCGTCTGTGCCCTTGGTGGTTCAGGCCCTCGGGGCCCATCTGCTGATGCTCTAAATAATTTATTTACCCCCCGCCATCGCAGCTGCCTCTAGCTGCTCCCTGCTCACCAGTGTCTGTGCCCAGGTGGGCAGCGGCTGGAGGGGCAGGTGAAATGGAAATCCTTTCCGGGCCTTTCTGGGCCTGCCCTGTTGGGAACCAGTGGACAGCAGGTCCAGGCAGTGATGGAGGATTTCGGCCGCCGTCAGCCAAGATGTCCTTGGTGTGTGGCATCGCCCGAGGGAGGGCAGGGGTGGTTATGGGGCTGGGGCCCCTGCTTGTCACGTCCCAGGCAGCAGACCCTAAGGTGGAAGAAGGGGGAGGGGTGTGGGGATGAGGCTGGTGGCAGGTTCTCTGCGAATGGTTGGCATTCGGTCAAGGTCGTACGGGGTGCTGTGTTTGTGACCTCGCTCAGGCAGATGCAGTGCCCGTGGGCCTCCGAGGTTCAATTTCAGTGTTGCTGGGGTGCGGTCGCGGGGTTGGGGTCCCTGAGGGGTGGCCTGGGCTGAGCCTCTGGGTGCCACCGGCAGCTGCCCTGTGCACCTGCTGCGGCTTGAGGGGCTTAGCCCCGGGCAGGATGGGAGCAGACAGAAAGGCCCCCCTCTCCCAGCAGACATTTCCTGGGAGCAGTGCCCAAACACGGCCACGTGCACCTCCCCCCCACCCCAGACTCTGGGGTCCTCATGCTTCCTCAGTGCTGCTGTCGTCTCTCCGGGCGCCAGGCCCTGGAGCCACCCCCAGGCAATGCCTTCTTGCCTCTCTATCCCCAGTTCTGTCTGTGGAGACTCGGGACCCCTTGGGGACCTTCCTGCCTTGCTTCCCCAACCCCCCAAGCCACCAGTGCAGCCCAGGACCCCGAGTTCTCAGGCCCAAAGGAAGCCAGGCTCTGATCAACGTCATGATGCCCGTGCTGAGCGCACAGTCCCCACGGCGGGGCGTCTGCCAGACTCCAGGGCCTGTTCTGGGCTCTGGGCCATTTCTCCCGTGAAGCAGGCCGACTGGTGGCGGCCACGGGCCTCTGCCCACAGCGCACCTCTGTTCTTCCCCACCATGTTCTAGTGTCTCTCACAGGATGGGACACTGGCTGTCCCTAACCCCGGGGATTCCCGGGACACTGGCTGTCCCCAGTTTCCTGGTGTAGGTCTCCAGATGCGTCTGCGGGCTGTCTGTGGTCTTGCCGGTGGCCGGAGAGTGTGTTTGCCGAGTGTGCACTTTGGTTTTGGCGCTTACGTTTCTGTTCTCAGATGCATTTCCTCATTACACGATGATCGCACACGGTTATCGCACACGTTCCAAGGAACAAAGCAGGGCCTGCCCGGGAGCAGGCGGCCACATGTGGGAGAAAATGCACGTGGTTGCGCACGTGCTCGCTGTGGCCGCAGAGTGTCTCAGGTGCGCTGCCGTTTGGACCTCGGTTCCAACCACGTCCACGCGGAGGCTCACACGCAGCAAGCAAACCAGAGGACGTGCAGCAAGATGTTAAATATACCGCGTCCTCCTCGAGCTGGAGTGACCCAGGCGGGATGGTGGGTCGTGGAAGCAAGACATGGGAGGCAGGTTCGATGGGGGAGGGGAGGGCGGCCTCCCCACTGGGGCCGGAGGCTCGGGGCCCCCCGAGGGAGAGCGCGGTCAAGGCCGGCAAGCGGTGTGGGTGCAGCCATGCGCATCTAGTGCGGTGTGTGAGTTGTGGCAGAGCCCACGGACCCCGGGGACCTCTTGGACGGAAAGTTCCACCGAGGCGGGACCCGGATCTGCCCTTACTTGCCCGTTGCCCCAGCTCCCGGCCTCTGCATGCGGCCTCTGACCCCATGGAGGGGACTGAATACGTCTCCCGGGTGATCTCGGTCCCACATGGTGTCTGTGGAGTTGGACTCCAGGACCTCGGAGAGGGCGCACGCGGCACACGATGTCCGAGGCCCTCGCAGCCCTAATGCCCGCCTGACGCATTCATTGAATTGAGACAGACTACAGGTCTCGGGGGAGAAGGTGTCCTGACGCCCCTGCCCATCCGTCTTTGCTCTGTCCACTCTCAGTGAAGTCTGTCCGGCTGCACAGGTCCGGGCCGCTGTCCCACGGATGCCTGACCCTCCTCAGTCTCGTGGTCAGCTTGGGACCTGGTGCTTTCCTGCCAGATGGCAGCATCACCTGCCGCCACTAGAGGGTCGAGGCTTCAGGGATGGGAGATGGGGTTGTGGGGAGGGGGTGGGAACGGGGGGTGTGGGGAGGGTGGCCAGCAGGCCTGTGCAGGTGGAGAGGATGGCAGTGAGGAGGGCAGGGAGGGTGGTGGCGGTGCCACACCTCGTGGGCAGTGCAGACCTATGCTCTCCACTCTCCAGCGCTGGCCTTCCTCGCTTTGGAGGAGCAAACGTGCTCAGAAGCTTGTGGTCTACACCTGGGAAAGCTCGCGGCTCCCCACATCCCCTGCCCGCCTGCCTCTTCTCTCCCTCTTGCTCTCCTGCTCCTCTCTCTGCTGCGTCCCTGGGCCCCTTGGTGCTAGATGCTTCTGTGGGTGCCAGGCCCCCACAGGCAGCTGGCCTGGCTCCATAAAGGAAATCCAGGAAGAGGGGACGGGGACACTTGGTGTGGCCTCGTCCCTTTGCCCCTCTCTCAGCTCTGCGCTGGGTTGCACATCTGTTCTGGAACTTGCTGTGGGGGGTGGAAAGGTGGAGTATTTCCAGCCTGCTCTCAAGTCTGGGCCATGTGACACAGTCTCTGTGCTCCTGACATGCCTGTTTGCAAAGTGTGGTGGACGGTGAGGCCCTACAGGGGGTCCTGACGCCCGGGCCGGCCCAGTCTGGAAGGTGGCCACGTGCCTGGAGCCCTTGTGGCCTGTCACCACCCGGACATCCGAGGACAAGCACACCCCAACACTCACGTTCACATCTCCCACCGCCCCCCACCCTGGCCCCAAATGGAGGAATCGTGTTGCATTGTGCTCTCTTTCCCGGCCACCTGTCCCCTGCACTAAGGACCAAAATGGCGGAGCGGCTGGAAGCAGAGGGCCATGTTTAATTCATAAATCAGATAATCTCTCGCCCTTGGCAATGCACAGGGTGTTTTCAGGCCTGAGCGGGGTGTCCTTAGGCAAACCCATCATGTTTAAGATTCTTCCTCTTTAGCGAGCCCCCATTTGTCAGTCACTGTCTTTGGACTTAAGGGACACAGGGGTCCTACCTCTCAGGTAGTAAGTATAACCTAACAGGTCTGTGACGGAGGCTCACGTCAACTCCTGTCTGACTGGGGACGTTGCAGAGAGGTGGCATTTATATGAGCCTGAGCGTCATGACAGGTGGACAGAAGGATGGAGGGATGGGTCCAAAGGGTCCGGATGCATTTGGAAGGACTCATGATGAGTCTGGCTTGGCTTGTCCGTGGAGTGTGATCTCTGAGTTGGGACCATTGAGGTGGAATGGGGGTGTGTAATGCCCCCTTGCCTGGGCCAGAGACTGGGGTACACAGAAGGTGGCCCCGTGGTGGCTGGCGGGGACCTGGGTCTGTGTGGCCGGGGCTGTGGCAGGAGGTTCCCACGCAGGACTGAGGGTCAGGACAAGAACCGGTGAGCTGGCTTGGAGCCCAGAAGGCAGTGCCTCAGACACTTGGGAGAACGTAGAAGAATGAGCTACGGAGCCCTGAAAACACACACAGGGACCTCAGTACTGGCTGCCAAGTGGACGAGGCCAGTCTGGAAAGGCTCCGTCCCGTGTGACCCCAGCTCTGTGACGTTCTGGAAAAGGAAAGGCTGTGGGACAGTAAAAGATCAGGGCTGGCCGGGAGCCGGGAAAGGGAGGCATGAACAGGCAGAGCACGGGGCATTTCGAGGGCAGAGAGAACTCTCGGGGGGACACTGTCCAGCTGGACACCTGTTGCCGTCTGTGTGCCCAGACCCACAGCACACACGCCACCAGGAGTCACCTGACGTCAGCGGTGGGCTTCGGGCAACTTCTGTGTGCCGGCTGCACAAGCCCCTCACGTGGTGCGTGAGGCTGGTAACGGTAAGCCGTGCGCGTGGGGGCACAGGGACCCTATGAGAAGCCTGTCTTTTCTACTCCGTTTGGCTGTGAACCTGAAACTGCTCTAAAAAACAAATTCTGTTAAAAAAAAAACAACAACTTGGGGGAATACAATCTTACCTCAATTCTAGAGAACAGAGGCTGGCATGGGGCCGTGACCCCCAGAGCTGGGGGGCGGAGTGGCCAAAAGGCGATGTCTTAGGAGATGGTCGGAGTGTCAGCCGCTGCCCTGGGATCAACACAACGAGCAGGTGCAGGTCAGGGTGGCTCAGGCTCGCTGAGCCATCAGTGGCTGGTGGATAAGAAAAGGGTTAAAAATTGCTGAAGTCTGTGAGCCCCTCTGAGAGGTGCCCACAGGCAGGGCTCTTGGAGAGCAACATGGACGAGCTCTTGTCTGAGCCTGCTGACCTTGTCTGGGCGTGCTGACCTTGAGGTTTGTAGGAAGATGGGGTGTGAGGATGTGCATCTGGAGCTGTTGGTCTAGAGGTGGTGGTGGAAGTTGGGGGAGGGGTGGCCTCACCAAAGGAAAGATGGTAGAGACTGTCTTCCCTTCACTGACCCATCCGTCCATCTGGTGGCCATTGGCACCAGGTCCCATGACAGGCAGTCCTCGTTCTTCGGAGCCATTTAGGAGCGAAGGGCACTTTTTGGGTTCGGGAGAGGCTTGTCCATTAGAAGGGGGTTCGAGCTATTGACACATTGCCCATCCCCCCTGGGATGATCTGCAGGAGACGCACAGGGAAGGGTCCGGAACAGCACGAGGGGGACCAAGGATTCACACGGTCGGGACGCACTCTGCTGTGCTGGAGCCCAGGGCTCAAGGTCAGCCCACGCGGGAGTCTCTGGCGCCTCTGCACTCAGATCCAGACTTTGGGGCGGGCTGGTGCCCACGCCCCAGGGTGTCATGGAGCTGAGGAAAGGGCAGGCGCTCAGCTCAGCAGAGGGGCGGCATGCAGGGCTTCCTGGAAGTCCAGAGCCCAGCCCTGCTGCCCCCAGCAGAACCTCGAGCCAGGGTGGGAGGGGCCGGAAGGAGCTCCGCCGCTGGGGGAGGAGGGAAAGGCCAGGCCTGGTGGTTGAGGTTTACCCCGAGTGTGAATGATCTGCTGTCCCTTGTTCCTTGGGTTTCTTCCTTCCCGAGTCCCCGGCCTGTACCGCCAGCCATTGGTGGCTAGTGAGGCCTCCTGGGGCACTGTGCTCCCCGGGTGTGGTAGGTGGCGGGGTAAGCGCCCCCAGCAGTGCCCACACCCTGATCCCTGGAACCTGCAGCGTCACCTTGGCAAAGGGGACTTCGCGGTGTGATTAAGGACACCAAGGTGGGGAAGGGGTTGTCTGCTGGGCCAGCTGTGACCGCGAAGCTCCTTTGGCGAAGGGGTTGGAGGGCTGGAGTGATGTGGTAAGAAACAGTTTCTCCCCCGGAGCCTCCAGAAGGGACACAGCCCTGTCGGTACTTGATGTCAGCCCTAGGGGACATGTTTCAGAGTTCTGACCTCTGTCGGGAGCGGTTACAATTGTGGTGATTTGATACGGCAGTTGTAGGAAGCGAATGCGCCAACCCGTCCCTGTTTCCCGCGTGTGCCTGGGGTCTCCGTACGTAATGGATGCCTGGTGTCATTTATCGGCAGAATAACAAGTCCCACGTTTACCTCCAACTCGAAGTAACGTTCTCTCTGGTGCTGTTTGAGATCTGCTTCGCTTCATCTGGAGGCGCAGAGACTCCGGGGGAACTTGGCCCGAGCGAGGGGATCCCAGGGGCCCCTCTGTCAACTCCCGGGTGCAGGGCACCAGTCCCGGCTGGGTCGTCTCCCTCCTGGCTTTAATCTCACTCATTGTGGATCCACGTGGGGGGCTCCTGCAAGTCTGCAGAGCCGAGAAGTCCACACACATGCTGTGCTCCACAGACTCATAGAGGTCTTTGCACAAGCAGTGTGGCGCCTGCCCCAGAGGTGTTCACATGGGCCCAGGCATTACGGGTCACCATCTGTAGAAACGCTCTGCAGTGGGTGCCGGGAGCTGTGCACAGGGAGACCGTTGGGGCCCTGATTTACACACGTCCCAAGTGTCCAGGATGAGAAGGGTCACCGACGCCATGCAGCGGCCACACCGGATGTGCCTACGGTGGCTTCTGAGGCTGGAGGAGCCCTTTCGGGTGGGCGGGACCCTCTGTGAGGACTTGGAATTGGGCCCCTGAGGCTCGAGTGTGAATTTGTGTAACGTCACCCAGTGGCCCCGCCTGCTCCCTCGGTCGGGAAGGCGGCCCCTGACCCTGCTGTCCCCCATCCCCGCATGGTTGTGTGGGTCTGGGACCAGCTGCTGTGTGGGCACTGCATGGGGAGGGGGGACAGGAGGACTGTCCCAGTGGAAGCAGCCACAGCGCAAATGTCGTAGAGCGAGTCGGCACCGGTTCATAAAGGGCTTTCTGTTCCCGTGGGAGGCCGTGTAAGCTGTCGTCCAGTAAATACGAGGCCAGGACAAGATTGTCGGAACCCGGCTCCTGAGATCACAATCGAGAAGATTCCTTGGCTCTGTGGTAGGACCATGCTGTTGCCGCCGGGACTTGGCACGGCCCCCCCTTCACCCCACGAGCCAGCTCAGGGTCTGGGCTCCTTGGGGAAAGCAAGGCAGTAGGTGTGGAGCCCATGTGTTCGGTATAGACGCTGGCTTGTGGGGGCCTTCCGGTGCTAGGTCCTCAGTCCTCCATGTGCTGGTTCAGATGGTGGGTGGGAGCGAGAGAGAGAGGAGGGGGAGAGATCACACGTGCACACACACACACGTGTGCCCCCAGGCAGGCACACACGTGCACACACGCGCATGAGCACACACACGTGCACACATGCACGTGACATGGTTGCACACAGTTCAAAACTCATGAACGGTGAGCCCAGTGCAGCCGGCAGCTGCTATGATGTGGTTTATTTGGTTGGAAGTGGTGTGTTCGAAGTGACAACGGGGTCAGAAAAGCAGGGAACAGAAAACTCGGTAGAAGTGCTGCTGGGTGTTTTCCTGATTACAGGAATGATTTAGGTTTATTGTGAAAATGCAGACAGCGCGGGAATGGTGTGAGGGGACCTCCCAGCCATCGCCCCGTCTGCGCTCCGGTAACCGCGCTGTCACCTATCTTTCTGTGGGCACTCGTGCACGGTCGTGCGTGAATGAAGTTGTAGGAGGTACGTCATGCATTCTGGGTTGTTTTTTTTTCACCACGACTTAGAAAACTTGTGGCTTTTGCTGCTGTTCCCGCTTCACCGTCCCCTCCACCCACAGCGCCCGCCACCGTGCCCTCCCATACTCAGGGCACCAGTGGAAACAGCCTGGCGTCCATCCTTCTTAGATCCCCTGGTGCTCATATACAAACACGAATGCTGTCTAGGGTGCGTCTTGGTGTTGGGTTTCCATTTTCCTGCATTTTGCTTTTCTCACCCAGCAGTGGCCAGGCGGCCCGTCTGGGTCAGGTTCACTGGTAACTCTGCCCCAAGGAAGCCCGGCCAGGCTGCTGCCCGCTCCGCCCTCCTCCTTCTGACGGGCACTGTGTCTCTGGTGTCTCGCCCATTTCCCCCCGGACGCCTATCCTTATGCACTGGTGCCTTTATTTCAACGGCCCGGATCCCCAGAATGGGAGTTGCTGGGTGCAGGGTACGTGTATTTTCACCAGTGATAGGTATCATCTAAAGGCTGCATCAGCTCATGTTTTCACCAGCCACGGGTGGCCTCCTTTTCCTCGCCTCCCCGCCAGCAGTTTACTGAGCACACTTAGGTGTCTCTTTCGATCTGATGGATATAAAGTAAAACTTCATTGTCACCTGCATTTGCGCTCCACAGCCTGTCAGGGAGGTGGAGACACGTCAGAAGGCCGCCGGTCCCTTGGCTATGCTGGCAAAGCGGGAATATCGTGCCTGGAAGTCTGACCTTTGATTTCCGGGTTTGGAGGGCAGCAGATATCTGGCCTGGGACCTCGCCTGGACCTGCTTTCCCCGTCTGCCACCCAAGGCCAGAGGCGTGAGCAGACGGGGTCAGTACCGACGCAGGCCCGCATGGCGGCTGGGGTGGCTTTGGCGTCCTGGGCTTGGACGGGCCGTCGGGCGGTGAGAGGTCATGTGGCTCCAGGCCCCGAGGGCTGCTGGCCGGCTGTGCACAATCCCCAGCAGGCTTGATGAGCTTAGCGGGAGGTTGACCCTTCAAGGTCAGCTGGGTTGGGTTCCGGCCCGTTGGCTGGTGCAGGGGGAGAGGGGTGTGGGGGGGATGGGCTCGGGGCCCGGGGGTGGCGGTAGACAAGGGCTGAGCAGCGTTGCCCGACAGCTACTTCTGGTCACAGGAAGCAGGTCTTCTATGGGGCAGGGGGGCTGAGGAGGGATCCTGGCCGTACAAACCACGTCAGCGCAGGGCCTCCCGGGTCTACCCCTGTGGGGCTGATGGGGCAGAGGCGGTGGGCACGAGGCAGAAGCAGGACTTGCCGAGATTTCCTGACCCGAGAAGGGTGGAGGCCGGCTGGAGGGAAGGGAAGCGCTCTGTGCCGGCCCAGCTGGGCCACCAGCCGTGTGTTGGTCGCTAAAGTGAATTACCGATCAGGTCACGGATCCCTCCTGAAGCGCTGTTCGGCCAATCGCATTTCAGACCGGGAGAGCCTTATCGTAAATGGATTGTACTTTACTAGACATTTCCAGGGCATTCCGTGGTTTTCTTCCTTATTTTCCTGGGTCTGCCTTTCTCAGGTCAGTACTTTACGTGGGGAGCAGGTGGGGTACAGGCATCTCTATATCCTTACGGGTCCTGTGTACACACTTCTCATTTGGGGGCCCCGTCCGATCCCTCTGTGCCCTCCCCTCTGGACGGCGAGGCCGCGTGAGCCCCGTGTGAACTCTCGGGCACTGTTGCTTTTTGCTGCATGCTGGGGTGGCCTTCTGCAGGCCCGGTGTCCGGTTTGAACAAAGTAAGGCACCTGTGTCCCAACCTCTCTTGTGTTTTTAACCTAAGCTCAAGACTGAGAGCTCCTTTTGGATACTCTTGATGCCTGCCTCCTTGCTCTGGAGTTTGTCACTGTTTTTACTTTTTTTTTTTTTTCAATTTTATTTATCATTCATTCATTTCCCTCTTCAAGTAGGCTTCATGCTTGGCATGGAGCCCAATGTGGGGCTTGAACTCAGGACCCTGAGATCAAGACCTGAGCCAAGACCAAGACTCAGATGCTTAAGCAACTGAGCCACCCAGGCACCCCTGTTGTTGTTTTAAGTGTTTTGTTTTTAATGTTTATTTATTTTTGAGAGACAGAGACAGAGCACAAGTGGGGGAGGGAGACAGAATCCGAAGCAGGCTCCAGGCTCCGAGCTGTCAGCACAGAGCCCGATGCGGGGCTTGAACCCACGAACCGTGAGATCATGACCTGAGCTGAAGTCGGCCGCTTAACTGACTGAGACCCCCAGGCGCCCCTGTTGTTGTGTTTAAATCGAGGGCACATTCTATATGCTGATGACACAGCCTTCTTCTTCCCTCCTTGGTCATAAGCGAGGAGTGACCTGAATAGACACTGGCTTCAGCCATCGTCTGAAGCCTTGTTCTAAACCCAGACTCAGCCGACGTCCTGCAATATTTAATTGTACGTATCCAATAACTCCAGCTATTTAGGGACACACTTTATAAATGATTCAGCCTGGAATTCACTGGGCAGCTGAGTTTTTGAGAGCAGCTCGCCTGAGGTTTAAACCTACAAATGGAACCGTCTGCCCGGCAGCTAGCGAGGCCAGTCACCAGCCGTACTTGCTTTGTCACCAGCCATACTTGCTTTGGAACCTTTGAGCCGAAATAATCCCATCCTCTCCGGCCAGGCCATCAAGGCTGTGATCAGTCATGCATTCACGTGCTGGAATCTATCCAGTTATTTAGTTTCTAGGAAACACAAGTTGGCTTGCTCTTCAGGGCTCTGGGCTCCTGCGTCAGGTTGGGTCCCAGAAAAAGACTGAGAAAATTACCCCGGGGTGGGGTGATTGAGGGGAGCTCCTTCACAGAGCAGGGCAGGGTTCAGACGGCAGGTGTGGCCCGGAGGCGGGAGCGAGGCTGCCACCCCAGGTCTGAGGGGCGAGGGCAGTGGGCTGTTACTCATGAGAGTTGTGGGGTGTCCCCGACAGGAGGAGCAGAGACCCCGAGCCACAGTCCTGCAGGAAGGGAACGGGGAATAGGTACCCCTCTCCCCCCGCCCCAGAACCCTGTGGTCTCCCATGGGCGCCTCCTGTTGGCCTAAGGTGATGAGGAGCCCGCGGGCTGGGAGGGCTGGAAGCGCACTCCGGAGAGCGGCTGGAGGAGGGGGAGTGGTAACTGGAGACTCCACTCAGGGTGGAAGGAAACGGACATCCAGGAGGGAGCGAGAAGCCTGCTTAGACTCCTCAGTTTCCCCAGATCGCTGTCAGGGTGGGGGCCATGCCTGATGAGCCACACGGGTCACCCGCAGGCAGGTGTCTGCTGGAGACCCCGACCTCCTCTTGCTTTTGCCCCAACGCCCGGCCGGGAGGAGGGTCAGGGGAGATGATCTGAAGCACGTGAAAGCCTGGGCCGTGTAGTCTGGGTCCTGCTGGCCGTGCCACACGGCCGTGCCCTTCCCAGCCATCACGGACGACGCGGCTGTCGAGTGTGTCCTCTGCTGTCGTTAACGTACGTGCCACGAGCCACGGTTAGATGCGCGTGTCGGGGCAACAGCTGTTCTCTTCTGACGAGCTCGCACCCCTCTTCTGTGTGGATGTTGAGAGCTGTGTTGCTGGTTTCTCCGTCCACTTTAGCTTCTGGGAAGCTGAGGTTCAGATTTCCTGCTATTCGGAGTCCTAGGATCTTCGTGTGTGTGCGCTCGTGTGTGTGTGTGTGTGTGTGTGTGTGTGTGTTCTCAATTACTCTCAATTTTTATTCTCAGTTATTTTCCACTATTTTATACAGTTCTGAGGAACCACCTGACATGATTATTTTATCAGGCGGAGTGTCCTTCTACAGCCCTGACTGGGGGAGAATCACTCGGTCATCAGCGGGTCTGCACGGAGGTTCCGAATCCTGACCCACCTCATGGTGGACGGGCAGGGGATGGACGGATTTCCGCTGGGCTCCAGTTCAGGTGCGGAGAAAACCTGTCCTTAAGCACGCACAAACCCAGCTGGGGAGGCAGCGAGGGGTTAGCAGAGCGTCCCCTAGTTTGTCTGAGAGAAGAACGGGGTGGGTGGGTGCGACGCACTAATGAGGTGTTTATGAAGCTATGCTGAGAAGTGTGAAAACCCCTCACATTTGTTCACACACCAATTTGCCAGTTATTGCCAAGGACTCAAAGGCGAGTAAACGCGTTTGTTCGTTCTCTCGGTAGATACTTAACTGAGCGGCCACTGTGTGCCTGGCCCTGATCTGGGGGCGGGTAAGAGAAACTTCATTCCTGCCCCCCGTTGAGCATCCTCACCCGCTCACACGGAACACCCCGCTCTGGTCCCAACGGGAGGGGTTTCCCTGCACTGAGCAGTTCTCTGCGACATGGGCTGCGTGTCCTGCAACTGGGTTCTGATCTTGTCTACCTGGAGACGGCGCGGACCCTGCAGGTTAAGGGCTCGGTCCCACGAGACTGTCCCCCACTCCAGATGCCAATGGCAGGTGGTGAGTCCCCAGGAGACACACACAGGTGAGCAGCCAGGTGCAGAGGCACGCGGGGCGAGGGCTGGGGGCTCCCGACCACGGGTGCTTCTGTCCCCGCGATGCTGGGGTGGGTCACCCCCTCAGGGTGGATGTGCTCCCCCACCTGGAAGCTTCCCGAACCCTGTTCTGCTGGCGTTTTACGGAGCCTTCCTCACAGAGACATGGCTATATGACTATTCGCTCACTTCCACCCAATCCCCTTCTGGAAGGTGGGGGCGGGGCTGCGAATGCCAAGCTTCTGATCATGGCTCCGTCTGTCTGGCAACCCGCCCCCACCTAGGAGACCACCCGGAACAAAAGAGGCATTGTTAGAACCAAGCTGCTCACGGGCGCTCTTACCACGAAAGAAACGAGGATCTTAGGAGCTTGGTGCCACGCATGGGGGCAGAGGCCGGTGTCTGCACCTTCTGTTGTCTCACAGCAGCGAGCAGCGAAGCCGCGTGCCCTCTCAGCGCACGGGGTCCTGGAGTCCCCGAGACACTGTTCCCCAGCAGGACTCTCTGCGTATGTCCTATGTGCTCTTTGCATACGTGGCCTGTGCTAGGACTAAGTTTTCAGATCAAAGCCATGTTTTCGAATCAGGGTTTATAGACGTAGGCTGTGATGCTGAAGATGTTTATATCTGCAGAGACTTGTTTTATTTATTTATTATTTTTTTAAGTTTATTTATTTTTGAGAGAGAGAGCAAGTAGAGGAAGGGCAGAGAGAAGGGGGAGAATCCCAAGCTGGCTCCGCACCATCGATGCGGGGCTCGAACTCCTAATCCATGAGATCATGACCTGAGCTGAAACCAAGAGTCGGACGCTCAATGGACCGAGCTGCCCAGGCGTCCCTGGATTTGCAGAGATTTAAAACAGTATCTCCATGAAATGGCGTCCGCAGGTAGGAGTGAGAGACTGAGCATGAATCTGTGGCCTGGGTCTGCAGTTCCCGACGAGGCTAACGTGTTTTATTGTGTGAGGGGTGCTGCAGGTGGCCTGGGGTCATCATACCCTTCGAGGCTCTTCCAGAAGGCTCTTGCCGAGCTGGACGGAGGGGTCGCTCTCACCGGCCCTGGCAATGCTCCCCTCCAGTTTTGATTTAGCTCCAGGGCGAGGCCTGTGTCCCCTTGTGGTTTGACAACTTCTCCAAGAAATCTGAAATGCTTACCATTGAGAAATGGTGTTCAGGGGCGCCTGGGGGGCTCAGTCAGTGAAGCGTCTGACTTCAGCTTAGGTCACCATCTCGCGTTTCGTGAGTTCGAGCCCCACGTCGGGTTCTGTGCAGACAGCCCAGAGCCTGGAGCCTGCTTCTCATTCTGTGTCTCTTTCTCTCTCTGCCCCTCCCCCCACGCTCTGTCTCTCTCTCTCTCTCTCAAAAATAAATAAACATTTAAAAAAATTAAAAAAAAAAAGAAATGGTGTTCAGTGATGCCGATCTAGTCCAGTGGGCTAATTTTACACATGAGGAGACAACGTCACATGGTCAAGAGCAAAGCCGGGACCCAAACTCAAGTTCCCGAGTCACAGGCGTTGCCCTGTCTGTGAGCATACAGGTGGCGAGGACTGTGAGGTGGGCTGGTGACACGCGCTTGCCGTGAGGTCGTCCATCCCACCGTGGGCCCCGCTCCGGGAATGCATGGTCTGGGCATCCTTGCGTGGGGCCCCCACACTTCAGGGAGTCCCTGCTCATAATGACATGATGATCCCCCTGCGTGTGCCGTGGGGGCAGAGTGACCTGCAAGTCCCTTCACTTCCCTGGCCCGTAGGGTCCCCACCCCTAAATGGATCACACGCTTTTTCCACGTTATTTTGGGGCAGGCTCCTTGCTAAAAGGAGCTCGTTGACAGATGCCAAATTATGAAGGATCTGGCCGTGACTCCGTCCTGCAGGTCCAGCCAAGCCCACTGGCCAGGCCCAGCGTGGCCTGGAGCCTGCGGCAGCCCCGGCTGCTGGGGTTTGGGTGGTCAATTCTGCATCAGCTTGATGGGGCCCCGGGGCCCCGATATGTGGTCCACATTATTCTGAATCTTCCTGTGAGGGTGTCTGTGGATGAGATTGACATT
Organism: Cryptoprocta ferox; assembly: GCA_028646485.1. Lineage (NCBI taxonomy): Eukaryota > Metazoa > Chordata > Mammalia > Carnivora > Eupleridae > Cryptoprocta > Cryptoprocta ferox. The sequence goes on from CM053562.1 coordinate 7,410,214, forward strand.
TGAATCAGTGATTTTGAGGGGCTTCCAGGGAGGATGGCCAAGGAGGCGGGTCCTGGGCTCACCTTGCCCCGTGGACACAAGAAGACAAGGCGACAACGCTCACATCAGCTAAGGACCCAGAAATGACCCAAAGACTCCCCACAGCTACCCGTGGACAAGAGGCCACGTTGAAGAGGGTAGCAAGGGCAGAGACACTGTTGGGAACCGAACCAACCCGAGACTGTCCAAGGAGGGAGGGGCCCGGGACGTGGAGAGGGGAGAGGGGCTGACCCCACCCTGGCACAGGGACGCGGGGAGAACACAAATCCCTGTAGTATTTGGGCCTCACTCCGCTAGTTCTTACACTCAGTGGGGCTTAACACCTGGAGAGTCAGGAGGGCGGAAGGAAACCGAGTCCCCGCTCTTAAAGAGGCAGAACAACAAACAGCCCCACAGAGCTTCAGTAAGAAGCAGCAGTTTGAAAAACTACTGGGGCACAGGGGAGGAGGTTGATTTACTAATCGGAGAATGGGTGCCGGAAGGGCAGGGGCCTTTGGGAGGCTTCTCCAAGAACAGAAGAGCTGGCAGGTGCTGTCCCTTCCCCGCCCACAGCCTGGATACAGGACACCCGAGGGAACCAGGCCACCCTCAACACTCTCCCCCACCACTTGCTGGCGGCAGAACCTGCCCCTTCTCCTCCAGCCTCAGGGGTTTTCCTGGGTGGCCGCATTGCCCCTCCCACAACAGACCAGCGCAGGCCTTGCTGGCACCTTGTGCCCCACCCCTGCATTCTCCTGTGGACCTCCCCCCTCCAACACACCTCTATGGAGCCCATTCAGAGCGGTGCCCAAAGCATGGCAGAGTGCAAGCAGCCCAGACAGGGGCCACACCACTCCACAGTGAGTCCTGCCCCCGGGAGAGAGGAAGCAAACCTACACACCAGTCTGACTGTGGCCCCAGAGATGGGCTGGGGACTGACATGGGGACTGATTGCAGCTCTGCCCCCCTGTTTCTCCAGACAACACAGGGACAGTGCCCTGCAGTTGGGAGCTACCGCATCCCTGGAAAACCCCTGGTCTGATCCGCCGCAGCCCCAGACCGACCCAACAACAGCAGAGGGACGGGACCCTGCCCACAACAGGCAAAGAGAGCCATTGCAGACGACTGGACGGGAGGCGAACGCATGTCGGCCACAATAGGGTATGCGCATCACACACAGGAGATGCCCCTGAAGCGCCAGGTCCTGGTGAACAGGGGACCCTGCACCGTAGGCACTCCAGGACCTCTTCTTCATGAGGACACTGCTTTCAAGAGCAGAAGATGCAGCTTACACAGAGAAACGGATGCAGACAGTTAGACAAAATGAGGAGACAGAGGAATATGTCCCAAATGAAAGAACAGAACGAAATTACAGCAGGAGACCTGGATGAAATGAAGATAAATAATATGCCTGATAGAGAATTTAAAGTTATGATTATAAAGGTGCTCAGTGGACTTGAGAAAGGAGTGGAGGACCTCAGTGAGACCTTCAACATAGAGACAGAGAATATGAAAAAGAACCAATCAGTGATGAAGAACACAATAACCAAAATTAAAAATACAGGAGGGAATAAATAGTAGACTGGAGGAAACAGAAGAATGCATCAATGACCTGGAGGACAGAGTAATGGAAAGCAATCAAGCTGAACAAGAGAGAGAAAAGAAATTATGCAACATGAGAATACACCTAGGGAACTCAGCAACACTATCAAGCGTAACAGTTGCATAATAAGGGTCCCAGAAGAAGAGAGAGAAAAGGGGGCAGAACATTTATTTGAAGAAATAATAGCTGAAAACTTCCTGAATCTGGAGACGGAAACAGAAATCTAGACCCAGGAGGCATTGGGAGCCCTCAACAAAATCAACCCAAGGAGGTCCACACCAAGACACATAGGAATTTAAATGGCAAGAAGCATGGATCAAGAGAGAGTTTTAAAAGCAGCAAGGGGCGCCTGGGTGGCTCAGTTGGTTGAGCGTCCGACTTCGGCTCAGGTCATGATCTCATGGTTCGTGGGTTCGAGCCCCATGTTGGGCTCTGTGCTGACAGCTCAGAGCCTGGAGCCTGTCTTCAGATTCTGTGTCTCCCTCTCTCTCTGACCCTCCCCTCCTCACACACACACTCTCTCTCTCTCTCTCTCTCTCTCTCAAAAAATAAATAAAACATTAAAAAAAATAAAAGCAGCAAGAGGGGGAAAAACAGTTACGTACAAGGGAAACCCTTTATGGCTATCCGCTGATTTTTCAGCAGAAACTTTACAGGCCAGAAGGGAGTGACATGATATAATCAATGTGCTGAAAGGAAAATTCTTACAAGCAAGAATACTCGATCCAGCAAGGCTATCATTCAGAACAGAAGGAGAGATAAAGAGTTTCCCAGACAAACAAAAGATAAAGGAATTCATCACCACTAAAATAGCCCTGCAATAAATGTTAAAGAGGACTCTTTGTGTGGAAAGGAACGACTATGAGTTAGAACAGTAGGAAGCATAAAGTAGTATAAATAAGTATATCTATAAAAATCAGTCAACAGATTCACAAAATAATAGGATGTGAAGTCTGACATCATATACCTAAAATATGGGTGGAGGGGTGGGGAGAGAAGTAAAGAGTGAGTTCAAACATAAACTATCATCAATGTAATATGGACTGCCAGCTGCATAAGATGTTATATATAAACCTAAGCCACAAATCCCAAACTGGTAACGCATCTGCCAAAAATAAGGAGAAAGGAATCCAAAAATATCACTAAAGAAAGCCAGCAAACCAGGAGAGAAGAGAGCAAGAGAAGAAAGGAACAGAGAACTACAAAAACAAGCAATAAAGCAAATAGCAAATGGCAATAAGTACATACCTGTCAGTAATGACTTTGAATGTAAATGGACTAAACACTCCAATCGAAAGATATAGGTTGATGGAATGGATTAAAAAAAAAAAGCCAAGACCCATCTATGTGCTGCCTACAAAAGACTCATTTCAGATCTAAAAACACATGCAGATTGCAAGTGAGGGAATGAAGACACATTAATCATGCAAAGGGATGTCAAAGGAAAGCTGGAGTGGGCATACGTATACTGGACAAAATAGACTTTAAAACAAAGACGATAACAAGAGACAAAGACACTATGTAATCATAAAGGTAATAAACAAGAAGATAAAACAATTAGAAGTATTTATGTACTCAACATGAGAACACCCAACTACATAAAACAGCTAATAACAATAAAGGAAATAATTGATAATAATACAACAATACTAGGGGACTTAACACCTCACAGCAATAGATAGAAACAGTGGCTTTCAATGACTCATTGGACCAGATGGATCTAACAGATATATTCAGAACATTCCATCCTAAAACAGCAGAAAACACATGTTCAAGTGCACATGGAACATTCTCCAGAATAGATCATATATTAGGCCACAAAACAAGTCTCACCAAAGTCACACCATGCATCTTTTCTTTATATATATATATATTTTTTTTTTTTTTTTTTTTGAGAGAGCACACATGAGTGGGGGAGGAGCAGAGAGAGGGAGACAGAGGCTTGGAAGGCAGAGCCTGACTTGGGGCTCGAACTCATGAACTGCAAGATCATGAGCTGAGCCAAAGTCAGATGCTTAACTGACTGAGCCCCCCAGGCGCCCCTTCATGCATCTTTCTGACCACAAGTCTATGAAACTAGAAGTCAACCACAAGAAAAAAATCTGAAAAGAACACAAATAGATGGAGGTTAAATACATGGTACTAAACAATGAATGGGTCAACCAGGAAATCAAAAAGATGGTTAAAAAATACATGGAGACAAATGAAAAATGAAAACACAATGATCCAGAATCTTTGGGAGGCACCAAAAGTGGTTCTAGGAGGGAAGTTTATAGCAATACAGGTCTACCTCACACAGCAAGAACAATCTCAAATAAGCAATCTAATCTGGCATGCAAAGGAGCTAAAGAAAAACAAAACCCAACACCAGTAGAGTGAAGGAAATAGTGAAGATTATCTCAGAAATAAATCAAATAGAAACTAAAGAAAGAAAGAACAGATCAATGAAACCAGGAGCTGGTTCTTTGAAAAGATCAACAAAATTGACACATCTTTAGCCACACTCACACACCGAAAAAAGGACTCAAACAAAATCAGAAACAAACACCACAGAAATACATAGGATTATAAGAAAATATTATGAAAAAATATGTGCCAACAAATTGGACAACCTAGAAGACATGGCAATATTCCTAGAAACATAACCTCCCAAACTGAACCAGGAAGAAATAGAAAGTTTGAACAGACTGGTTACCAGCAATGAAATTGCATCAGTAATCAAAACAAAAAAACTCCCAGCAAACAAAAGTCCAGGACCAGACGCCTTCATAGGGAAATTCTAGCAAACACTTAAAGAAGAGTTGATACCTATTCTTCTCAAACTATTCAAAAATAGAAGAGGAAGGAAAGCTTCCAAATTCATTCTATGAGGCCAGCATTACCCTGATACCAAAAGACAGACTTCACCAAAGAGGGAGAGAGAGAGAGAGAGAGAGAGAAGAGAAGAGAAGAGAAGAGAACTACAGGTCAATATCCCTGATGAACATAGGTGCAAAAATCCTCAAGAAAATATTAGCAAATGGAATCCAGCAATATATTAAAAAAAATCATTCACCATGATCAAGTGGGATTTATTCCTGGGATGCAAGGGGGGTTCAATATTTGCAAATCAGTCAACATGATACATCACATCAACAAGAGAAAGGATAAAAACTGTATGATCCTTTCAGTAGATGCAGGAAAAGCATTTGACAAAGTACAACATTCATTCATGATAAAAACCGTCCACAAAGTAGATTTAGAGGGAACCTCCCTCAACATAATAAAGGCCACATATGAAATACCCACAACAAACATCATCGTTAATGGGGAAAACACAACTTTTCTCCTAAGGTCAGGAACAAGACAAGGATGTCCACTCCCATCACTCTTATTCAACAGTACTGGAAGACCTAGCCATAGCAATCAGACAAGAAAAAGGAATAAAAGGCATCCAGATTGGTAAGTAAGAAGTAAAACTTTCACTGCTTGCAGATGACATGATACTATATACACAAAACCCTGAAGACTCCACCAAAAAATTACTAGAACCGATAAATGAATTCAGTAAAGTCACAGGATACAAAATGGATATACAGAAATCTGTTACATTTTTATACTAAAAATGAAGCAGTGGAAAGAGAAATTAAGAAAACAGTCTTTACAGTTGCACCAAAAATATTAAAATACCTAGGAATAAACCTAACCAAAAAGGTGAAAGACCTGTACTCTGAAAACTGTAAAACACTGAGGAGAGAAAGTGAAGATGACACAAAGAAATAGAAAAACATTCCATCCTTCTGGGTTGGAAGAACAAATATTGTTAAAATTTCTATACCACCCAAAGTAATCCACACATTTAATGCAATCCCTGTCAAACTACCAACAGTATTTTTCACAGAACTAGAACAAACAATCCTAAAATTTGTATGGAACCACAAAAGACCCTGAATAGCCAAAGCAATCTTGAAAAAGAACAAAGATGGAGGCATCACAATTACAGATGTCAAGTTCTACTACAAAGCTGTAGTAATTTACATACTAAGGGACTAGCATAAAAATAGACACACAGATCAATATGACAGTCTAGGGAGCTCGGAAATAAAACCACGATGATATGGTCAATTGACCTTCGAGAACAAGGCAAGAATATACAATGGGGAAAAGACAGTCTCTTCAAAAAATGATGCTGGGAAAACTGGACAGCTACATGCAAAAGCATGAAACTGGACCACTTTCTCACACCATATACAAAACTAACCTCAAACTGGATGGAGGACGAATGTGAGACTTGAACCCATAGAAATCCTAGAAGAGAGCACAGGCTCTGACATCAGTCATGGCAACGATTTTCTAGATATGTCTCCTGAGGGAAAAAAATGCAAAAAAATATTGTGATTATATCAAAATAAAAAGCTTCTGCACAGTGAAGGAAACAATTTTAAAAACTGAAACGTCAACCTATGGAATGGGAGAAGATATTTGCAAATGACATAAAGGGCTAGTATCCAAAATATATGAAGAACTTATCCAACTCGACATACAAAAAAGAATAATAATCCAATTAAAAAATAGAAGACGTGGACAGATCTTTCTCCAGAGAAGACATCCAGATGCCAACAGACACATGAAAAGATGTTCAACATCACTGATCATCAGACAAATACAAATCAAAATCATGATGAGATATCACCTCACCCCTGTCAGAATGGCCAAGATCAACAACAGGAGAAACAACAGGTGCTGGCGAGGATGTGGAGACAAGGGAACTCTCAGGCACTGTTGGTGGGAATGCAGACTGGTGCAGCCGCAGTTGGAAGTGTGGGGGTTCCTCAAAACATTAAAAATAAAATTACCGTATGATCAGTAATTCCTCTACTGGGTATTTACCCAAAGAATATGAAAACATTAATTGAAAAGCATACATGCATCCTGGTGTTTACAAGCAGCATTATTTGCAATCGCCAAGCTATGGACGCAGCCCAAGGGTCCATGGACTGGTGTATATATACAATGGAATATTACTCAGCCATAAAAAATGAACGAAATCTTGCCATTTACAAGAACATGGATCGCTTGTAGAGGGTACAGTGCTAAGTGAAATAAGTCAGAGAAAAACAAATACCATATGACTTCACTCATGTGGAATTTAAGAAACAAAACAAAGAAACAGAGGGACTCACCAAGAAACACACTCACAACTCTGGAGAACCAGCTGATGGCCACCAGAAGGGAGGCTGGGGGAGTGATGGGTGAAATAGGTGAAGGGGATTCAGACTGTACTTCTCAGGATGAGCCCTGAGTCACGTGTAGAAGTGGTAGATCACTGTGTTGTGCGCTTGCAACTAATGTAACGCCGTGTCTTTACCGGATTTTAAAAAGATAACTAAAAATTAAAATAAGAATAAATCAGCAGCTTTGAGTAAAAGCAGATTGTCCTCCCTAATGTGGGTGGGCCTCATCTAATCAGCTGAAGGCCTGAATAGAACAGAAGCCTGGCCCCCCCTTGAGGAAGACGGAATTCTGCAGCAGGTGGCTTTCAGACTGGACCTGCAGCATCAACTTTGCCTGTGTCTCCGGGCTGCCGGCCCGCCCCGTGGGTTTGGACTCACCAGCCTTTGTAACTGCATCAGCTAACTCTCCAGAACGCTGACTGATACGGAGTGAAATCGGGGTGGGGTTAGGGGGAGACCCAGACGCCCTGTGCTGGTCTGCGAGGTATTTATTTTGTGCCAGAAATGCTCCCGTGTGGCACCAAAGCCACTTCTTCCCGGTGATGTCTCAGGTCCCAGCAGTGGCGATTTCAGACTGCCGCAAACGGAGCGTGCTGGTTTTCCCACGGCTGGCTTCGCAGCTCACCACTGACCAGGTGGCCCGAAACCACAGGTGTCATTCCCTCCCACTCCTGGAGGCCGGAAGTCCCAAGTCGAGGCTGCTCTTTCGGGAGGCTCCGGGGAGGCTCCTGGCTTGCGGTGGCCGCCGACAATCCGTGGTTCCGGTTTGTGGCCACGGCACTGCAGTCTCCCGTGTCCTTTTCTCTGCAAGGACGCTGTCGCTGGATTTCGGGTCTGCGACGTCATTTTAACTGATTGTATCTGCAGAGACCCTCCTGCCAAATACGGTCACGTTCTGAGGTTCCTGGAGGGTGAGAACCTGGGGGGGACGTTACTCAGCTCACAACACCGAGAAGCAAGGAGAGGAGCTTGGTCGACGTGGTCTCGCCGCCCGTGGGAGTCTGAGCACAGACCTAGGAGAGGGAGTTGTCTCTGCTCCAGGTGGGCCTGGAGGTAGAAGTTCTGGGGGCTCAGGCCGCGAGCCCCCTCCCATTGGAAAACCACGGGGCGCTTTCCCCAGCCTTTCCCAGCCGCTGTCTGGCTTCCCGGGGCTGGTGAACCAGGACGCATGACCTTGTCTCCTCCACTCTCTGGACACTGGCTCTCCGCTGGGTGAACTCGTGGCCTTGCTGAAAGACCTGATCTTCCCGGCGTGCGCGGTTGGCACCTGGGTCACCAGCACTCGTCTGTCCCCGATGGCCACTTGGTCACGTCCAGCTGGCTCCCTTGGTCAGATTGCAAGCAGCAGACATGCTCAGCTCTGCAAGCCCCCTGGAGGCCACAGCGCCCGGGGCCACGGAAGCCTACCTGGCAGAGCGTGGCCACGGGAGCCCTGCACAGGTGGGGTCTGGCCTGTCCCTGCTCCTGGCCTCGTCTCCCACGGTCTCTCCCTCAGGGGGCTTCAGCCGCCGTGGCCCTTCTGCATCTCCCTCCTCCAGACTTTGCTCCCCATTCACGGCCTTTGCAGCCTAACTTCCTTCTGGAACTTTCCATGTCTGGCTCCTGGTCGTTCGGGTGTCTCGGGTGGGGGGGGGCACCTCTCCAGAGACCTCCCGGACCCACCCCGTTTCTGTTTCTTCCTATCACCCCCTCCCCGTCCCTGTGGTCAGCGCAGTGACCACAGGGCTGTGCCTTCCTGCGCGCTGGTGCATCCTGAAGCCACGGACACGGCGAGGAGTCTTTCAGCATCTTTAGTGACTCCACACTTTCTTCTTGCCCTTTCGATCCCAGAGAAGCAACACACTGTGTTGGAAGGCGCACAGCCGATCCTGGGGCCGGGGCCCGTCGCTGTGTCCGAGCCGTAGGCCCCATCATTTGAGTGGGGTGCCTGGGGCTGGGCTAGGTGGGCATCCCACCCGATGCTAGGCGGGCATCCCGCCCAGTGCGCTCAGTGCGTGAGCGGTCAGAGAACATGATGCAGACGCGAGACGGGGGAGGAGCTTTCGGAAGCCAGGGGGCACCGTGGGGAGAGAACGTTCCAGAGGAAAGAGCCTTCTCCTAAATGCTCAGCTCTCGGTGGGGATGCGTTACCTGTAGCAGGTTGAGATCCCAGCCACTTCTCACTCTTCCAGGAAGGGTTTGCCACAGTGCAGCGCTGTTATTTTTAGCAAAATAACTGTTTTAGACAAACAAGGTGATTTTTAATCCCCTGATAAGTGTTGTCGGCCTAAAGGAGGCAGGCTCCTTGGGATACAATTTCTGCCTTTGAGGCGGGCCAGCTGCTCCCCGCCCGAGAGCCCGCTGGCGCTGTGTGGGCAGGGGCGTCTCTAGCCCTGGCGGGGCCCCTCGGGGGGGCTCCATTGGGCCGGTGAGTTGTTGCTCTGTGACCCTATGGCGGGTGGGGCTGAGGAGGGGCTGGAGAGTTTGGGGCAGGACCTCTGTGATCCGTTAGCCTCAGCCTAGTGGTGGCACGGACAGGGCTCAAGTTCACAGACACAGCTTCACATATGGGGGCCCTGGGGGGCTTCGTCTGTTAAGCCTCCGACTCTTGATCTTGGCTCAGGTCACGATCCCGTGGTCCTTACAATCAAGCCCCACATAGGGCTCTGCGCTGACAGTGCGGAGCCCGCTTGGGATTCTCTCCTCCCTCTCTCTCTGCCCCTCCCCCACTTGTGCACGCAAGTGCATGCTCTCTCTCTTCCTCCGTCTCTCAAAATAAATAAACTTAAAAAAATTACTGCTGGCTCATATAAAAGGGGGGAGACTTGAAAAGGACTCTGATGTGGGGCTCCTGGGTGGCTCAGTTGGTTAAGCGTCTGACTTCAGCTCAGGTCATGATCTTGTGGTTCATGAGATCAAGCTCCACATACGGCTCTGCACCGTCCACACAGAGCCTGCTCTGGATCCTCTGTCTCCTCTCTCTGCCCCTCCTCTGCTCGCTCTCTCTTGTCTCTCTCTCAAAATAAATAAATAAATTTAAAGAAAGGACAACTTCCCACCGAGTTCTTCCTTCCTTCCTGACTTCTCTGCAGATGCCCCTGGCCTGGCCCTGCCTTTCCGGCATACCTTGAGGCCCTGGCCTCTGACCTCCTCTCTCTCTGACCTCTTGCAAATGCCCAATTTCCACCCCGTGCCTCGCTTCTGCCGTGTCCGGCCCAGCCCAGTGGGGCCCAGGCAGCCTGGCTCTGCACAGCCCCCTTGGTATGTGGCTGGTGGGAGATTTCCGCCTCTTGTTTGTGGCTCGTGATCTGCGGCTGCCCTTTCTGGCCTTCGTCTGTGCTCGTTCGAACCTGTGTGTCGAGTCTGCGAGAGAGAGTGAAACAAACAATGAGGGTGGCCCTGCGTTCACTGTCAGCCCTTAAACTTAATTTTGATGACGTGGGCCCCATCCTGCAAACTATCAGAGCTCACAATAACCTGAATCCTCCTACATGTATGCAAGAAACTGAAGTTATAGTATAAACCTTCCCATAAAGAAATGCAATGTTTAGGGAAAAAAACATAGCAGAAAATCTGTGTGGCCCCTAGGACTTCTTAGACTCAATGCCAGACGTTTGTTTGATCAATAAGAGAAACAGGGATTAATTGGATCAACTGAGAAGTGCTAAAAGGCCAAGGTTTGCTCTGAGAAGCACGCCATTAACAGTGGAAAGAGAAGCCACAGAGCACTGGCAAATCACAGATCTGACAAAGGATTTGTATCCAGAATATATAAAGAGCTCTCAAAAATCAATAAGAAAACAAGTAGCTTAAACAAAAACATGGGCCAATGATCTGAGCACACCCTTCACTGAAGGAGGCACTCAGGTGGCGATGAAGCCCATGAAAAGACCCTCAATGCGTCCGATGAGTCACTGGAGAAATGAAGTGCAAATTAGAACTATCATGGCCTTAACACACCTACGGAAATGGTGACCAGGGAAGAAATCCCAGCTTCTCATTCATTGCTGGAGGGATGCAAGATGGTGCAGCCTCTCTGGACGACAGTTTCTCGGCTTCTTATGAAGTCGAACGTACACCTGCCACGTGGACGAGGGACCCCCCCCCTCCTGTTTACCCAAGAGAACTGAAGACTTACATTTCAGGGAAAACAGTTATGCAAATATGTGTAGCAGCTGTATTCACAATTGTCAAAAACTGGCAACAACTGGCAAGTTCTTTGGCGGGTGAGAGAAGAAACCAGCCGTGGGTCACCCAGGCCACGGAGTACTACTCGGCCGTGGACGGGGAACCGACTGTCCACACAGGCGACAACACGGCTGGATCTTACGTTCTGTGAGGGACGCCAGCCGGACAACCAGACGCGCCGCACGATTCCGTTTGGACGACTTTCTGGACAAGACAGAGCTCTGGGGATGGAGAGGGGGCCCATGGTTGGCAGGGTGGGGGTGACGACTCCAGGGGGGCAACGGGAGGGAATTTTGGGGGCGATAGAACTGTTCTGTGTCCTGACTGTGGAGGTGTTTCCGTGACCCTGTGCATTTGTCACGACTCGTGGAAGCTCTGACCAGAAAGAGTGCATTTTATTGTATGTAAATTTAAAAATGAATTTTAAAACATGGAGGGATTTGAAGTGTTCTTCTCATCCGAGCAGCAGTTGAAGCTCACAGTGCTGCCAGTGGGGGCTCTGCTGGGTAGTGTCCTTTTTAATTAAAAAAATTTTTTTAATGTTTATTTTTGAGAGAGAGAGAGACAGAGACAGAGCATGAGCATGAGCAGGGAGGGGGCAGAGAGAGAGAGACACAGAATCTGAAGCAGCTCCAGGCTCTGAGCCATCAGCACAGAGCCCGATGCGGGGCTTGAACTCATGAATTGTAAGATCATGACTTGAGCTGGAGTCCGACACTTAACTGACTGAGCCACCCAGGCGCCCCTGGCTGTCCTCGATTGTGGTGTCATCGTGACGCTCGAGGACAAAGGCTCACAGTCATGCTCACAGTCTGTCCCCCACGGGGCCCCCTGCACCACATTGCGAGTCTCCTGAGCTGGGACACGGTCGGGAGGTGGGGACTGGGAACCATGAATTCATGCGAAGAGGGGCTGCCTGGCTCTCAGACACTCGGCTGCCGGCAATCCTGGGGTCGCCCCGCCTGCTTCATGCACCCTCAGTCCAGACCCCCTCCCGGCCCTTACACAGGGCAGGGCAGGATGGGAGCTGGGCCGCCACAGCCGCAGCTCGGGCGCCGACTCCCGTCCCCCTGGGCTCCCGCCTCTCCGGGGGCTCAGAGGTGGTGCACCCACAGTTGCGGGGTTCTAAAGCTCCTGGGTCAGAATACGGCGAATTGTCTCTATCGTGGAATAACTAGCAGGCCGACGGCTTGCGGATGCCAGCCTGTGGGAGCGGGGAAGCCCGGGCTCCAGGCTTCGTCCTCGGTTCTGCTCTGTTTGCTCTGTGTCGGGGTGAGCGTGGGTGTGCGTGTTGAGGATGTGACGTTCCTTAGGGTTTTGTGGCTGGGAGATAGACCTGATCTCAGCAGACTGGACTGACGGGGCAAACCCAATAGGGAGGAATCAACAGGGATAAGGGCCAGTTCTTGCCCTTAGGCCTTCAAATCCAACAACACGCATGCAGAAGAAAGTGGACTGCGTTTAACCGAGCACCAGAAAAGGATCTAAGGCCTAAACTCGGAAGGTTCATATGAAGCCAGGGACGTGATGTGGGCTCAAAAAAGTTGGTGCTGTTAGGTTGCATTAACAGAGACACAGGTCCCAGAACCTGTCAGAACACTCTATGCTAAGCTGAGCTCATCTTGAGTGTGGTGTTTCCGTTTACAACCTGTAAGGTCAGCAGAGGGCGACCAGGGCGTGGAGGCAACTTAGTGCCAGTTTATAGAAAGGTTGGAGACATTGAGCTTGAAGAACACAGATTTGCCGGGTTCAGGATGGCTGACAGTACTTCCGGGGGAAGAGTGATTTGCCCTGTGCTGTGTGCTTCCAGAGCAGTGCCGCTGCGTGATAGGACTTTCCGTGATGATGGGAGTATTTTCAGTCTGTGCCATTCAGTAGCTGCTGGACAGATGTGCGTTTTGAGCAATTAAAATGTGGGAACTGAACTTTTAATTTAATTTTAACTAATTAGGAGAGCCTGGGGGGCTCAGTCGGTTGAGTATCCGACTTGGGCTCAGGTCATGAATCTTGTGGTTTGTGGGTTCGAGTGCCTCGTCAGGCTCTGTGCTGACAGCTCGGAGCCTGGAGCCTGCTTTGGATTCTGTGTCTCCCCCTCTCTCTTCTCCCTCCCTCAGTCATGTTCTGTCTCTCAAAAATAAACATTTTAAAAAAGTAAAAGAATTTTAACTAATTAAAATTAAAATTTAAAACTGGCTAAATACAGCTGCCTTGGTGGACAGTGAACCTGTAGAAGGAAAATAAAAGAGTAGATCAGGGTTGGCAAGTCTTGTGTTCTGTAAAGGGCAAGCCAGTGCCTATTGTGGGCATTGCGGGGCGTGTGGTGTCTGTCGGCCATTGGAGCAGGAAGCATACTCGATGTGGGAAAGAATGAACCTGTCTGTGTTCTAATAAAACTTTCTGGGACCTGAAATTTGAATATAATTTTTACACGTCACAAGATATTCTTCTTTTGATTTTTTCCTACTATTTTATTTTATTTAAAAAATTTTTTTAATGTATGTTTATTTTTGGGAGACAGAGAGACAGAGTGCAAGCAGAGGAGGGGCAGAGAGAGAGAGAGGGAGACACAGAATCCAAAGCAGCGCCAGGCTCCGAGCTGTCAGCACAGAGCCTGACATGGGGCTCAAACTCACAAAGTGCCAGATCATGACCTGGGCTCAAGTCGGACGCTTAACCGACTGAGCCACCCAGGCGCCCCATTTTTTCGACCATTTTAAAGGTGTAAACACCGTTCTTAGCTCGCAGGTCATACAAAAATGGGCAGCTTGCCGACTCCGGCCCCGAATGTGGGTAGGAGCTTTGGGGAGTCACGTGTAAGTTCAAGAGAGGAAGGTGGTACTAACTGGAGGGATCCGGGAACGGCCCGAGCGCCCCTGGTTAGGGGGGAGTTCTTGTCACGAATGGGCTCAAGAGCAGGCTGGACAGTTCACTAGCTGGTGAAAGATGATGTAGAAATGTGTCTGCTTAGTACCAAGTCCTATTAGAATCCCCCCCGGATTCTGTGGGAGGTTTGGAGTCAGGATGGCACGTGGCTGCTTTATAGTGACACCTGCTTTGTGCGGGGAAGTGAGTGGCTCGCCCTACTTGGTACTTGCTCTGGGCCCCATGTGGCTGGGACGGGGACACCCTGAGGTACCGGGATGGGGACATTGGGGGGTGACTGCAGCTTTGTGCTTCTGCTGAGCGTCAGGGCCCCTGGGATGCGCCGTCACGGGAGGCTGGTTACGCCATTTATGTGCCGCCTGGGAGCCATGTTCCCGAGAGCATCTCAGGCCTCCACCGGCCAAGGACCCTGTCCTGTCATCGAGTCCCCTTCTGGGGACAAGGGAGCCAGGGTGAGGGAGCGTCCCCTCTAGCTGGCTCTTTCCAGGCCTGGAGGAGGGGAGGGGGAGCTGGTGCCCTCCGGCAACCTCCGCGTCTCCGTCCAGAGTGAAGTTGGGGACCCAAGTGCGGCAGCCCCATCCGTGAGGACGCGACTGCTCGGGAGCGGAACATTGGGTTCTCTCTGTGACGTCAGCGCGGCTTCCTGGCTCTTCTCCTCTCCCTTCGTCCTGACTTCTGTCCGTCTGACTTCCAACCAGCATCTCTGCCAAAATCAATGAAAATAGAAAATAAACAGCTTCTTCCTTTAAAGAGAGAAGCAGAAAGCACTGGTTTGGAGTTTCAAATTTTTTGTCCTTTCTCCACCCCCCCCCACCCCCGTAAGAGAGTTTTCTCCGTGTCTTTGTAGAGCACAGGCAGCTTATGAGGCTTTATTTTGGGGATTAAGAACAGTTGCGATCTGCGTATTTGGCGGACAGCGTTGTGTGAGTTGGAGCGTGCAGGGTAGGGATTTGGTACTTTAACGTTGGGAATGCAGTTGCCGTTATGGCGTTAGTGACTACTCTGTCCTGTCAGAGGTATGATTTCTTCTCGTGTCGCGAACGGTGAAGGGCTAGTTTCTTAGCGTGTTTAGCATTGAGAGGACAGCTTTGTCGTCTGTCCTCACTAGGCTGTGTGTTGCATCTGTGGGACTTATTTGCTAGTCACAGGTACGAGCCCTTACGTGGTACCTGGCCCATTCCCTATTTCGGGATTTTTAAGTGGACACAGAGGATGACAGGAGCACAGTCAGCCCCAGGTGTCCGTCGCCAGCTCTGACAGTGACCAACTCCGGCCAGCCTCCTGTCAGTGACCTCCCTGCCTCCTGTATCATTTGCAGCAAATCTACAGGGAGCTTGTGACGTGGTGCATTGACTCACATTTGCACTAACATCTTGATTCTGCATATTCATTTCAGATAATTGCCTTTGATGAATTAAGGACAGATTTTAAGAGCCCCATAGACCAGTGCAACCCTGTTCATGCGGTAAGTGGTAGGAGCTGGTGGCGGCCAGGGTCGGGGAGGGCAGGGTGGAGGAGGGCAGGGTGGTGGGGGGCAGGGTGGTGGTGGGGAGCAGGGTGGTGGGGGGCCTGTGGAGGAGGGCAGGGTGGTAGGGGGCAGGGTGGTGGAGGAGGGCAGGGTGGTGGTGGGGAGCAGGGTGGAGGAGGGCAGGGTGGTGGGGGGCGGGGTGGTAGTGGGCTTGTAGAGGAGGGCAGGGTGGAGGAGGGCAGGGTGGTGGAGGAGGTCAGGGTGGTGGGGGGCCTGTGGAGGAGGGAGGTTCTGATGGGGGTGGGTCAGGTGAAGGACACGCCGGGCCCTGGCTCCGGGCTGTGTAGGACACCTCTGGGTCCGAGGTGGGGCATCTGGACTTACTCACAAGTCACGTGTGAGGATCCCAGTCACCAGGTAGGAGGGTCTGTGGTGCTGAGGCCTCTGGGGCTGTTCTGTGGCTGTTCGCCCCTGAACCAGCACATTGGCGGGCGCCTCAGCGGGCCCCGGGCAGGGTGTGTGGTTCGGGCCCCTCGCCCGTGTCCACCACCCGGGAGACGCTCAGCCCGAGAGAGGCCGGCTTGCCTCCTGCTTCGGGACCTGAGAGAGAGACAGAGACAGAGACAGAGACAGAGCACACGCGGGGGAGGGGCAGAGAGAGAGGGAGACACAGAATCCGAAGCAGGCGCCAGGCTCCGAGCTGTCAGCACAGAGCCGGACGCGGGGCTCGAACCCACGAACCGTGAGATCATGACCTGAGCTGAAATTGAACGCTTAACTGACTGAGCCCCCCGAGCGCCCCATATTCATTTTGAGAAAGATACAGAGAGTAAGCAAGGGAGGGGCAGAGGGAAATAGGCAGAGAATCCCAAGCAGGGTCCAGGCTGTCAGCGCAGAGCCCGACGCGGGGCTCGAACCCACGAACCGTGAGATCATGACCTGGGCTGAAATCAGGAGCCAGACACTCAACCGACTGAGCCCCCCAGGCGCCCTGGTGATATTTTTAGTTACAGGCTGTAGCCCGACCAGCAGGATTTGCTAGTGTGATGATCTTAACCTGGAAGGCTCAGGGCTCGCTGTTTAGTGACGGGGACACCAGGGTCTGATCTCCCTGGAGGAACCACAAGGCCAGGGGACCAGGCTTCAGAGTCGCCTCCGTGAAGTGCAGGTTTTTGCTGGAGTTGCAAGGATTTTTCTGCCTCTGCCGCGTGCGGGAGAACTGTGATCTCTACGGCGCCGGCACCGTTTCCGCACGGTCAGAACATCGTGCAAGGGCCCACGCTCTCAGGCGGCGAGGTCAGGATTCGAGGCCTGCCGTGTGTGTCCTTACCTCCTCCTCTGTGCGGTCTCTTTCGGAGATCCAATTTTTGTAAGTGTGGTTTCTAGAATCCCTTTGGCATCCGATGCTTCGGTTCCACGGAGCAGAGCCAACCCTTCCAGAGTCGGCTGTGGGAAGCAGGATTTTGTGGCAAGTTGAAAGAATCCCTGAGACGCACTTGAAAACTCCCTAGTTTTGTGCAACTTGTGTTAAAATCCATCCTGTTTCCATCTGCCAGTGTCCCCACCCACCTGTGCTAACCTGGCCTGAAAGGGCTGCCCCCTCCGCCCCCCCCACCTCACTTCTGGACGTTTCGTGGTTGGCAGCGGCTTGTCCGCACCTGCCAGGGGCACAGAGCTGCTCATTTCGAGAGGGAGGTCACCGGCCCGCGCCCCGTCCTCCTAGGTGTCCGGGCTCAAATCAGGACGCAGCTCACTTAGAACACCCGGGGCTTTCTGGAAGGACCCCCGGGGGCACACAAGTACAGAAATGCGTCCTCCACTTGGCTGTGTCCTGCAAACCAACCCCACGGACAGCGTCATGGAGCCGGCAAGTTCCTTAGTTCAGATGGGATGGAGAAAACAGGACCCACACGGAGACTGCAGGGACCTCTGCGAAGGGTCAGAGCAAGAACGGAGCCTGCATACAGCAGGAGCTCAGCTATTGTTGATGAAAGTGAATCCTTCAGGGTGAGGCGAGCCTGGACGCTGGGTCTCAGCTCTCTACTCCTGTCCTTAGAGCCACGCTTTGAACCAAGTCATGATGTAATTAAGGAGCCTGGACCCTGCCAGCCAGACTCGGGATGACTGAAGCCCCCAGGAAAGGAGTTTTGTCTGGGATTTTGAAAGTTTATTTATTTATTTTGAGAAAGAGCGAGCGAGCATGAGAGGGACAGCGAGGAAGGGGCAGAGAGAGAGGGAGACACAGGATCCGAAGCAGGCTCCAGGCTCTGAGCTGTCAGCACAGAGCCTAACGCGGGGCTCAAACTCACGAACCGTGAGATCATGACCTGAGCGGCAGTCGGATGCTTAACCGACTGTGCCACCCAGGTGCCCCTCTTGTCTGGGATTTTTTAAAAAATCTATTAAAACCCTACATGGAAGAGTATTAGGCACATTTTCTTGGTTCTTAGGATTTACTCCCTGGCAGGAAGTTGAGCACTTTAGCTGCCTCATTAACTCCTGTTGGAGCATCTCGGCCTCCGTAGAGGCTCGGAGCAGCCCCCTCCCTGGGCGGTGATGCCAGCCCCGGGAGGACTCGGCTCCTACACGGTCGGTCGCTCTAGGAAGATCCCCTAAAGCACAGTTTCTGGGCCCTCAGGAGACCCCTCTTCCAGGAGGAGGAGAGGGGGAGGAGCCCCGTGTTACTCCAGCTTCTCATTTAGTCCTTCTCTTCCTTTGGTGTCGCCGCGGAGCCAGGGAGCCGTTGTCCCCAGAGGCCCAGCTGGTGCGTCCCGGAGCACCGTCTCTGTGCCTGGTTCTGCACACCTCTGCGTATTCTCCACGTGCGCAGCCTCGATGCCCAGCTGTGTGCACGTGCTTGTGTGGGCACGCACACGTGTGGTCTGGCTTCCTTGCCATGAGTCCTGATGTGGGCTCCTCCCTCTGGGCTTCAAGGGTGCACAGAAATCACCGTATGAGTCAGTTAGGGAAAAGCAAGGTCCCAGCCAGTCTCCTCCACATCCGTGAGGAGTCTCATCAGTGTCACATCCACGGCCACCAAATTGCCTCGGTAATGAAGTGCTGGCGGATGCCGCAGCCGTGCTCACAGTGGCTTCGGAAAACAAGAAAGCCGTTGTGGGAAAGGGGAGGCAGCATACGGTGTGTGACGTGACCATCACCACCTGTCTGGCCACTAGGCACCTGTCTGCAGCCGTGAGCCGGGCTCCGGGGACCAACCTTGACGTCTGCAAAACTCTTAGCCTGGGGGCATAGTGGGATGATTATTTCCCCTAAATACACTCACTTTAAAAAGTAAAACCAACAGGCAGGGACCTGCACTACCTTAGACACGAATCAGGACACACGTGCTCCAGGGACCCAAGTGGGCAGTCCTCCCAGGAGGGCTGACTGTGGGCGCCTGGACGTCCCTGGTACTTGTCTCTTCACCCCTCCCCCACTCCCTGTCTCTGATGACCACACCCCTGATCTCCTTTTCTATGCGTCTGCTTGTTGCTGTTGTGTTTTTAGATTCCATAAACATCAGTGACGTCATACAGTATTTGTCTTTCTCTGTCTGGCTTATTTCACTCGGCATAATGCCCTCTGGTCCGTCCATGTTATTGGAAACTGCAGAGGTTCCTTCCTTTTTATGGTTGAGTAAATTCCAGTGTGTGTGTGTGTGTGTGTGTGCGCGCGCGTGCACTCGCACGCACACATGTATCATACTATATAATAGTGTACTATACATATGCTGTGTATGTATATGTGTGTGTATCATACTCTATAATAGTGTACTGTGTATATGCCGTGTACGTATATGTGTGTGTATCATACTCTATAATAGTGTACTGTGTATATGCCGTGTACGTATATGTGTGTATCATACTCTATAATAGTGTACTGTGTATATGCCGTGTACGTATATGTGTGTGTATCATACTCTAAATAGTATACTGTGTATGTGCCGCGTATGTATATGTGTGTATCATACTCTATAACAGTACACCATATATATGCTGTGTACGTACATGTGCGTGTGTGTGCATCCTATCACATAATACTATACCATATATATGCCGTGTATGTATATGTGTGTCCTATCATACTATATGAGTATACTGTATATATCAGCTGTGTAAGTATGTGTGTGTGTGAATCATAGTATATAATAGCATGTTATGTACATGCTGTGTATGTATATGCCCATGTGTGTGTGTATACACGACATTTTCTTCTTCCATTCATCCATCCACGGACACTTAGGTAGCTTCCGTGCAGTGACTATTATAAATAATGCTGCAGTGAGCACAGAGGTGCAGGCGTCTTTTCCAGGTAGTGATTTCATTTCCTCCAGGCAGATATTCAGAAGTAAAATTACTGGATTGGAGGGTATTTCTATTTTTAGCGTTCTGAGGAACGTCCACACTGGTTCCCCAGTGGCTGCGGCAGTCTGCACTCCCACCACCAGGGCAGAGGGTCCGCCTGTCTCTGCATCCCCGCCACACCCGTTGTTTCCTGTGCTGATTCTGGCCACCCTGGCAGGTGTGAGGTGATACCTGGTTTTGATATGCAGTTGCCTGGCGATCAGTGATGAGCACCTTTTCACGTGCCCCCTGGCCGTCTGTATGTGGTTTGTGGGAAAATATCTATTCAGATCCTCTACCCATTTACAATTGGATTATTTGTTTTTTTGCTAGTGAGTTCCATGAGCAGAAACTCTTCTCAGGCGGCGCTGGGTGGGAGCAGGCCAGGCGGCCGGGAGGGGTCTCTGGTGGGTTCTGCCTCCTCTACCGGGGGCTGAATGTGGGGGCTTCTCACGTTCTTCCAGCACAACATCTAACCTCCTCCCCTCCCCTCTTTTCCTTTCTTGTGCGTCCTGAAGAGGGAACGGCTGAGGAACATTGAACGCATCTGCCTTCTCCTGAGAAAGGTCAGTGCAGGAATGCCACATCCACGCTGAGGGACAGCTCGCGCCTGCTCCAGCCCCGCCTCCCCAGAACGGCAGACGGGTGGGGGAGGTGGGAGCCAGTGAGCGAGCTGCTGGTTGGAAACCTCCAGAGATAAAAGGAGCTGATTAGAATGGGTGGCCATCCTTCGACGCGGCAGCACTGGGTGTTTGCAGGTGCCTCTGGTTGGATCGGGAGGCCCTCTGTCTTTGCGTGACGATGGACGGCGTTTGCACCTGACGTTGCCCCCGCAGCCTCTGTTCCTGTCTGGTGCTGGGCTCTGAAACGCTCGGCTTTGCAGATTGATCTGCAGCACGGGGAGTGTGTCGGGGGTGGGACGGGAAGCGTGACGAAAGGGGCAGCTGGGCGTTCGGAGCATTGCTCTGAATGGATGGGCAGAGGTCACAGCTGCCCGAGCGCACCCGGGAAACACGCGTGTGCATGCACATTCATGGGCGCGCGTGCAGCTCAAGCTCTCTGTGACACGGCTGGGAAAGTCCGATGGCGGAGGGACTGCCACTCTCCAGTCAGGAAGGCGCGTGCTTTTTGCAGCAAAGTGTAGAGAGCAGCAACTTGCAGGTAGAGTAAGTGGTGCCCATGGCCGTGAGCCAGAGGACGCCCCCATCTCTGTCCTGAGCCAGAGGACGCCCCCATCTCTGTCCTGAGTCAGAGGACGCCCCCCGTCTACGCCCAGAGCAGATGGGCCACAGGACACCAGAGAGCCACCTGTCAATCCAAAAGGAGGTTTTGAGCCTCCTGTGAATAGGAGAGAAACAAATACCATGCCAGCAACGACAGAAGGGAAATCATTGTGCAAGCCTTTGAAATTTTTCTAGATTTCAGTAATGCTGCCTTCCTTTGGAAGAGCAAGCTTAATCAAGAAGTTAATTCTTTCCTCTGCTAATTACTTGCCCGGCGAGGTTTTCTTAGACACTCAGTGTGTTAGAGTTTCATCTCTTGGATGAGGCAGCAGGGAAGCATGGTCAGATGACGAGAAGCATACGAAAACACTAGTGATCCAAGAGTAAAGTGTGATTTAAGAAAACAGCACGTGGCATTTGGCATTAAGGGCAGTTCATGAATCTGTAAATTATTTTCCCAGGTAATATCTTGGACGCCAGTGTGCCTTCAGCTCTGGCTTCCGGTCTCTGGCTGGTACTTTACAACTGACAGCTAAGCGTCTGTCACATCCTTTCCCCCCATCCTGAATGTACCCCCCCACTCTCTGGCAGGGCGGTAATCCACATCCCTCACATCAGGTTTGCTCACCCTTCTGAACTGCTTGACCACTTACTCTGGCTGGACAGTGGACAGTGGGCAGGGGCCGGGGCCGCCTCTGCCAGGGTCCTGCCTTACAGCCCGAAGGTCAAAGCCAAGGGTGTGAAATAACAGGGGCTGCGCAAGAATTAGCATTACCATTTGCAAATTTACATATAGTTTGCATACATTTCTATAAACAGGAGACGAGTCTCCAGGAAACATTTTCCAAGGGCCATTTTCCTGTTTCTTGCCCTTTTTATGGACCCTGTCCCCCCCACCGCCCAAGCCCGCCTTGCCATGGCCTCTGCTGCCCCGTGAAGGCAGGTGCCACTCAGCGTTAGTGGGAGACGCCAGGGAGGGAAGTTCCAATAGACAGCAGAGGACAGGGACACTGACTTCAGGTCTTCAGGTGTCAGAGCCACGCCCGATCACTCGTCCTGCAGCCCAACGGCCTCGACCCCGCCACCAGCTGCACGAGGACCGAGCGCGAAACATGTCTCTTTTACTACACTTTGTATTTTCACATCACACGTAACTCTGTCGTGCTCGCCGTCTACACAGCAGGTCCTTAGCGGACAACTCCCTGTGCCTTCGTGCGCCTCTGTGCCCACGCCCTCCTTGGGGTCTGTACTGTCACCCGATCCGTATTTGCCCCCTGCCAGTTCTGGTCCCTTCCACGGGAGAGGCGGTGACATATTCAGGCTTCCCTTCTCTTGGTGCGACTCTAACCCGGGCGCAGTGAACGCACCGCCCCCTCGCGCAGCTGCTGGGGAATTAACTGGGAGAAGACAGGTGCGCGCAGCTCAGAGCGGCTCCCGCGTTACTGCTGTCGTCCTGACCCTCGGTGGCTGCTGAGAACCCAGGAGCGCCCCCGAGCACGCCCGCGGTGCGAGGCAGTGCAGGTGCGGTGGCCGTGGCGGGTGGCCTCCCCCGGGCGCCCTGCTGGTCCCGCCTGCCAGAGTGGGAGCCCGTGCCGGGCACTGGGGGAGGGTGAGTGGGTCTAGTTAGCACCACCACCTTCTGGGAGCTGTACCTTCCAAGAAATTCCTTGGAACTTGTCTCCTGACACCCAGTGTGATGCATTTCAGCAGCGGTTGTTGTTAAACCACCTCCTCAGCTTTCGCGGGAGGAAGGAAGGGATTTTCAAAGTGGATCCATTTCAAGCTCTGTAATTATCAGAAAATGTGTTCTTTGGGTAATTGTCTGAACTGCAGGGTTCTCGTGTCGATGTGTGCGTATGACTCACTTTCCAGGGCGAGAGGCAGTCGGTGCGCCGCCTTCCCGCTGGAGCAGGATGTCGCTCTGTGGGTCTCGGAGAAGGGCAGGCTGGGAGCGGGAAGCGTCTGGCTGCATCTCCAAGTTCAGGAAAGGAAGCTCAGTGAGAGCCCAAGGTCGGCATGAGCACTGGCGGAAGCATTCCTTGCAAGCAGTGGTTGTCACACCCTGGATTTGGTTGTCCTGGGACCTGGGAAACGTCACCTCCCTTGGGCCAAATTGGACGAGTGTCTGTGATGGCCTCGCGTTCGCCTGAGCCTGTGTGCATGGCAGGACTCGGCGCTGCGTGGCCTGACAGGTCTGCGTTCTCCGTGTCCCCCCAACTTCCGCAAGCCTGTGTCCAGTCTCACTGCAGGTTTTCTGACCTCTGTGGCTGCAAAAAGCCCCGGTGGGTGGGTAATTTTCCCTCCCCTCCATCGAGTTCCCTCCCTGCCATCGAGTTCCCTCCCTGCCATCGAGCTCCCTCCCTGCCATTGAGCTCCCTCCCTGCCATTGAACTCCCTTACCCCCATTGAGCTCCCTTCCCCCTCAAGCTCCCTCCCTGCCATTGAGCTCCCTCCCCCATCAAGCCGTAGCCTATGCCTTGGAAGAGGAGGACAGGTGGGGGGGGTATTGAGTCCTCTGGGGCAGCGTAACCAGGTGGGAGGCGGCAGGTGCACCAGGTTTTATTCTGGAAAGAACGCGGTGGTAAGGCCACAGGAGTGGCCACGAATGACCACCTGTGCCCCTCCCCCTTCATGCTTACCCGAGCCACACCTGTGTCAGGGGAGGGGTCACAGCAGGAAGCATAGCCGAATGGCGTGAAACCTGCATCCGCTGCAGAGGCCGCACGATATGGTCCTGCACATGGAGCTAGTTGAGTAAGGAGATCACACTGTTGTTCCCGAGTCCTCACCCTCCCGTATTCGCAGGGCCGTGTCCCTGAAGCCAGCCCTGCCCGCTTCCGTGACCTTGCCGTGTGATTGTGCGGGCTCTCCTCCCACTAGATCCAGTGACCCCCAGTCAACCTTCAGCTGTGCAAGCAAGTGTAAGTGATTGTTGAAGGAGCTGAATGTTGGAATGATTTGTTATGCAGCATTATTCCGGCAATGACTGACCGATGCTGCAAGCATGTGCTACTTATATAAGGGGCAGAGTCTTTTTTAAAAAAGTGATTGTATTCTGTGCCACACATCAGCTGTTTGCTGACTCTACACATTTATAAATAGACCGGTTCAAACTCTGTCCCAATTTCTTTGACCTCAGAGGAGTCTGCTAAATGCATTAACGTACCAGAGCCCAGAGAAATACCCACGTCGCTTTGGATTGCCATTTGTCCGGCATTAG
Source organism: Cryptoprocta ferox (assembly GCA_028646485.1). Lineage (NCBI taxonomy): Eukaryota > Metazoa > Chordata > Mammalia > Carnivora > Eupleridae > Cryptoprocta > Cryptoprocta ferox. Next base: position 7,434,352 of record CM053562.1, read on the forward strand.
CTACCTGGAGGAATAGTGAGGACCGCGTCTTTTCTGTAATTCCCGGTGCTCCCACCACAGGGACTGACTGCATCTCCGTTCTTTTTAGCCACTGGTGCTGTTCTTCCTTTGGGCTCTGGAGAGAACAGTGTATTTTAATTGAGGGACATGGTACAGTTGAAAAGGGACACATAAACTCAGAGGCAGTTGTGTGGAATGCTTTAGAGAGACCATCCTTGACTTAGGAATTTTCCAAAATGAAATTCTGTGTTGGCTGGCGGATTTCTGAACGGTGCTGGGGACAGGAGCTGTGTACATTTCTAGAGTGACCACTTCCCACCTTTAAATGGATTAGCTCTTTTATGTATATATTTTAATGTTTATTCATTTTTGAGAGACAGAGTGTGAGTGGGGGAGGGGCAGAGAGAGAGAGAGAGAGAGAGAGAGAGAGAGACAGAATCTGAAGCAGGCTCCAGGCTCTGAGCTGTCAGCACAGGACGCGGGGCTCGAACCCACCAGCCTTGAGATCATGGCCTGAGCTGAAGTTGGACGCTTAACCGACTGAGCCACCCAGACGCCCCAAGAATTAACTCTTAATCCTCCTAACAACACTATGAAGCACTCATGATTAACAGATGAGGAAGTCGGGGCACAGAGAGCTTTACCGTTCTGGGGTCTCCTAGTTCTCAGGTTGGTGGATCTGAAGTCCACACTTATTTTATTCCACAAAATAAGGGAAGTTGTTGCTTCTCTGACACCTGCTGCTTGTGGACCACCAGACGGCAATATGGCTCAGCTGTTTGAAGGGAAGGCTCCGACCCCCAAAGCCGCAGGGACCCTGTCGTGTGCCTGTCTCCCCACGACGGGGCCAAGTGGATCCCTTTAAGGCTCTTTTCCATTTCCGTTTAACTCCTTGGTAGGATAGCTCCCCCCTCGAGGGACTGTTTGAAGAAAAGTAAAAATATCCTAGAACAACGCTTGCAACTAGTTCAGAAACTGTGTCTCATGTATAATGTATTTTCCGTCGCTTTCTGCGGCAAACTCCTCGTTAGTCAGAGGGAAGGACGGAACATTTTGCTCGCCGTGTGAACAGCGGTGCTGTCCCGGGGTTGCTGAACCAGAGCCAGGGGGCGGGGGCAGCGGGGGCTCTGTCCTCACCTCACTCGTCCCCAAGGCCGCGGCAGGACCAGCAGAGGACCTACAGCAGCTCTGGCTCCCTGTTGCCCGTGGCTGGTTGGCCGTATCCTCCCTGGTCCTTCATCACCACCATCATAGAGGGTCAGGCCAGTTACCCACAGCCGTGACGTCTACTCATGGGTCCGCGGGGCGCTGGTTAGTCCCCTGGGTCTGCGGGGCACTGGTTGGTCCCCTGACGCTGGCTGGGCTTACGGGGAGAACGGGGTGGCCTTCCGCTCTTGCCTGGGCTCATCCACATGTCTGGCCAGCAGACCGTTAGCTGGTCTAGGACGGCCTCCATTGGGGGGTTTGGATCCGCTCCCCATCTTGTCCTCCAGTGACCCGCCCGGGCTCTGCTTGCCGTGTCACAGAGAAGCCGGAGAACAAGTGGAAACACACGGGTGCTTTTTCAAGCTTTGGTTTGTGTCAGATCTACTAGCGCCCTGTAAGCTGACATGAGTGACGTGGCTGAGCCAAGGGTGTCGTTTTGGAAGCGCCCCACCTGTTTTAAAAGTTTGTAAAGAGGCCTTCTTCATGGGGTTCAATCACAACTGCTGTTCACGTGGCCCCAACACCACGTCACCGTCTCAGGGCTGTCCTGGGGACAGCTCCTGGGAACGGGGAAGGCAAGCAGAACCCACTTTCCAAAGGCAGGAGAGGAGGCGAGGGGCTCTGGGCACTCGGGCCCACCTCACCAGTCAGCCACTGGTCATGTCTTCTTGGTGACCTCCGCCAACACAGAGCAGGACTGAGAGGGACTACAGAGTTACGGGCAAAGGTGTGGCTGTGGCGAGGCCATTCCTGGGCACCCTAAGTGCCTTCCATCTACCACGTCTGTAGGAAGGGGATTAAGATTCAGGGATTGGGACAATGAGCTACACCTCACTCCTGTTAGAACAGGCATCAGGGAGACAAGAGATAAGAAACTTTGGTGAGGCTGTGGAGAAGAGGCACCCTCGTGCCCTGCTGGTGAGAACGCAAGTTGGTGCAGCCACTACCGAAAACAGTATGGCGGATCCTTGAAAGTTACAAATAGAACTACCTTGTGATCCAGCAATTCTACTTCTGGTTATCTCTCTGGAGGAAATGAAAATGCTAAGGCAAAGAGACATGTCACCCCCATGTGCATAGTGGCCTTACTTACAGTAGCCAGGACATGGAGACAACCCAAGTGTCCATTGGTGGATGAGTGGATAAAGAGGACGTGGTGTGTAGACACCAGTGTCTCAGTCTTCCTTGAGTCCCCAGAGCTTAGCATGATGTGGGGCCCAAGGCTGATGCTCAGCATGGGACCCAGAGATGAAATGCTAACTCTGGAATGGACCTTAGAGGTCATCTGATCAGATGTCTCATTTTCAGATGGGGAAACTGAGGCCTGAGGGCTCAGTGGTGACATACGTCACAGCTGGTGTGTCTGGGGTGTTTGGCTGCGTAGAGTGTCTGAGGTCACTGAAGCTGGACAGAACTGGCCTCATCTGTGAGCTCTCTGGGGCAGGGACCCCACCTGCTTGCTCAGGGCCGCACACAGAGTGCAGGAATCAGTAACACTTCCTGCACCCGGACCCCACGTTAGTGGCCGTTTTACCACGTGTAGCGTTTACTACTCATGAATTTTGTCCCCCCAGGGTACAGCCGCTCACCAACATGGCATGTGTTCGCCGGCAAAGCACGTTCTCACAGCCTGACCTTGTAGGTGGATTTGTGGACGCGGTGGTTTTGCTGTGAGAAGTCCCCAGACCACTGGCTGTTCTGACAGAAATGAGCTGCTTTTCTGTAACCCCTTTCTTCCCTCATGAGTGTGAAAAGGGGCTCCGGGTGCTGCGGGTGCCGGAGGCAGGAGAGGGTGAGGAGTGTGGGTTCCGCTGCAGGGAAGGATGCAGGGAGCCCATCCAGGGTGGGGTGTGGTCGGGAGGGCGGTGCCCCCAGGGGCCACCTGGGGACCCACACACACTCCGCCTGCCGAGTCCCTGCGGTCTGTAGGGCGTCACACCATGATGTCCCTTCAAGCCCAGGGTGGAGGGGGAGGAGGGGGAGGGCTGTTTCCGTGGGGGAGGGGGCAGATCCCGGCCTCAGGGAGGAATCGGTCCGCAGAGCCACCACGCGGGGCACACGGCTGTGCACCTGGGACTCCATGGGTCGAATGGGCGGGGGCAGGCCAGGCAGTGGAGGTCGAGGTAGGGTTTGCAGTGCCTGGAGAAGCCGGGGCGTCCTGGACATCGGCCTCGTGGGCTCAGGTGGGCAGCGATCTGACTTGATTCACTCATTTGATTGGAATCCATTTAGGTGTGTACGTGGTCCTGTACCAGGTGCTGACGGGTGTGTGTGTGTGTGTGTGTGTGTGTGTGTGTGAGCTGTGAAGACGTGCTCAGTCCAGCGAAAAAGGATCTTGTTTGTGTTCCCTGAATTCCTGCCTTGGAGTCTCTCAAAGCCCCAGCCACACACCTTCCGTTACAGTCCCTCATACACCTACCTTACACATTTGTAATTCGGAAGGGATCATGCCCTCCTAATTTTTGTACCCACCGCACTGCCTGGTGAGGTGTCTGCTTTGCACTAATTAGCTAGATGGATTAGGGAACGGGCGCCTGGCAGCCACTGTCATTTTCATAATGTGCGTGGCAGAATTCTCCCTGCTGTGCGGGATGAAGGCGGGTGAGGTGACCAAGGAGAGGCCGGTGGCAGGTGTGACGAGCTTTGTCTCATCAGAGGGCCCCTCCCTGCCCAGTGGGCGAGTGTGCCCACGGACTGGGTTAGAGCGCTGGTTCTCGGCCTCACGGCACATTGGCATTGCCCGGGGAGCCTAAGATGTGCTGCTCCTGGTCCCACCCCACAGTCTCTGTGGGACGCCGCCTGGGCACGGGGTTTGGGGAGCCCCTTCCCCCCCCCCCCCGGGTGGGCTGCAGCTTGTCGAGCTGGAGAGGAGGAGCAGGCGGGAGGCCTCCGCTGTCTCAGCCCCTGGGGGGCGATTTAGAAGGCCATCATTTCCTAAATGACACTACAATAAAAGCAGTAATTCTCGGGCGGGTGCCCAAGCGGACCGAAGGAGCGAGCGCCTGACTTCCCGTTTCAGAGGACGGGGTCGACCCAGAGGGAGGGCTCTGCAGAAACCTTGCTTTTCCTTCCAGAAGCTCCCTTTTCCACAGGAGGGGTAAAAACGTGTTTTTCAAGCCCCGCCCCCCCCAGGGCCCACCCTTCCTCCCCTTTTCCCAGTTGCTGAAAAAGCAAGAAATGTTTCTGGGTCATGTTTCTAGGCCACGAGATGTGCCAATATCGCCAAATTTTCATGGCCTCTGGTTCCCTAATGGGCTCCCTAGCCACTGCCTCCGTGAAGTTCAACCCGGCACCAGCCTGTACCCACGGAGAGCCCCCCGTGGCTCAGCCTCCCTGGGGGCTCCCGGCTGGGCTGGGTCCGCACGCACGCCCCAGATGTATCTTCTCCCCACGGTGAGCCGCGCTGCCGCGGTCCCGAGCCGGCTCCATTTGCCGCTCGCGTGGGGTTCGCTACTCTGGAAGCAGTTTGGGACCCTGGTCCTCCTCCAGCACAGAGTCCCACTGGCTCCGATCGCTGACTGTCGCCACGGCACAGTCACAAAACATGGAGGTTTGTTTCCTCGGGATAAGACCAGGCAGCAGACACGAATGTGTCAAGTGCGCTCTACAAATGCAAAGTGCCATTGTTATAAAGGGACAGAGAGACCGGCCTGTTCCCATTTTGTATCTGCCAAATGGTCACGGCGACGATGAAATCCTGGAGGACAATGATCACCGATTATAGCCTAGGAGGGATGGCTCTGCCGCGGTGGCCTTCGAGTGCTGACATCACTGCCCCTCGCGGCTCAAGGCGCCAGGACCTGGGTGTCCTGATAGGAAGCAGATGAAGGAGACCCTTAGCAAGGTCAGATTACATCAGCGGGACCCGCGATGACAGAGGGGTCGTGTCACCCTCTCCCGGTGAGCTACACTGTCACCCAGGCTACTGTGCTCTCAGATGCTTTTTCATAGCGATGATACCAACCACCACGTGGATGTTGGTTTGCTTGATGTTATTGACCAAGTATTTCAAGCGCAGACAGTCAGGATTTTAAGAGGAAGGCCGCGTGGCGGGAACAGGGACAGTCAGAGCTGTGGTTCTTCCTGAAGTTTAGGCTTTCTTCCGTGAGCTGCAGGGGGTGCGGGCAGGTCTGGATGCCTGGTTCTCCCTGGAGCGGCGTGTAACCCGGAGCACTTTGCTGGCGGCCCCGGGGCCCCTGCCTTGTCCCTGTCCCTGGGGCAGCCGGTGTGGGGTCACACCCAGCTCTGACTCCCAGCCTCCTACCCTTCCGGAAGTCCTGGTGTTTCCATGTCCACATTTCCCAGGACAGCCCCGTCCCTTTGTGGTTCTCAGAGATGCCTGTGACATTCACCCCTGCACTCGGGGGCCCCCCCCCAGTGCTTCTCTGGTCTGACGGCCCTTCTCAGCTGGTTCTCGGCCTCCACGTCAAGAGCAGGCTGAGTGCTTGGACCAAAGGCATCTTCTCAGTTTCAAGAGACTGTTGGGGACGGCTTGGCCTGAAGAAGCCACCCCAAGGCGCTGTGCCCGCCACCTGTTAGCATAGAGTTACGTGTCTACCTGGATGGTGGAGACAACAGACATTTATTTCCTCACAGCTCTGGAGGCTGGGAGTCCAAGATCCATTATAGACGGGTCGGTTCCTGCAGGGGCCCCTCCTTGGCTTGCAGGCGGCCGCCTTCTCCTGTGTCCTCGAGTGTGAATTTTGGGGGGCACGGGATCCATGCACCAGGGTTTAGGGAGATGACATCCCGTGGGCAGGACGGTGGGCTGGCCTTACCTTGAATGGCTCCTCAGTGAATAACAAACGGAGAGAGTACCAAGCCCCCGGGTTCAGAGTTCACCCGGCACCCACAGGTGTAATCCAGGGAAAGGGGGACAAGACTGAAGCTTTCTGTAGGTTTATTGCGTGTTTATCAGGATAAAAAGCAAACTCAATCTGAGCAAAGCCTGTGAAGGTCGCCCCCCTCATCCTCCAGAGGGAGAAGGTCCAGAAAGGTCGGCCAGCTGCCCGAGCCCAGAGAGGGGTCAAGTGCACGTGGGACGAGCCCCTGGTCACTCCTCATTCTGATCAGCTCTGGCCGCTGTCGTTGGCAGGCCTGCGTCAGCAGCGAACCCGTGGTTGTGATGGGCATGGTCACTGAAGTTTTGCTTACGGGAGTCATGGAGTTATTGTAACTGGTTTTGTTTATGGGACATCCTTTCCCCGGAGGTCCCTGTCTTCCCTGCCCGGGGGTGTCGCTTGGTAGCAGGACAGCACGGCCCACCCTGGGGCCGGCGGGAGTGACGACCCGTCCTGGGCTGGGGGTGACAGTGGCGCTGTGCAGGCTACACACATCCGTCCCTGTGCGCGCGGCATCGGCAGGGCTGGTGCAGGGCGACAGAGGGGACACTTAAAAGAGGCGTCCGGGCAGGTCAAGACCCCGACGACAGCAGGAAATCGGCAGCTGGCCCTCGTTCTCGCCCGGCCCACAGAGTTAGTGACTGGGATACCGAACATTTGCAAAGTGCTCCTTGGGGCACAGGTTCTCAAACTTGGCTGCACGTCGGAATCACCTGGGGAGTTTTAGGAATTATCGTCCGATCCCTAGAGATTCTGACTTAATTGGTTTGGAATAAATCCTGGGCATTAGGACTTTTAAAACGTCCCCAGGGGTGATAGTGTCGTGCAGCCTCGTTGGAGACACTTTGCTAAGCAGGCTTCATTGTTCAGGTTCACTGACACATTTCAGCCGCCGGGGCGGCCTGGCCGCTGGGGCTCAGCGGGTCTGGTGGCCGGCCCACTGGGGCCCTGCCCTTCCCACCCAGTGCAGGGCTGCGAAGGGACCGCGTCAGTAGCTCCCCAAATCTCCTGGCACCTCCGGCAGGCAGAAAAGGGCTTTGCCGGACCCCCGGGTCGGGACGGGTAGGGCTTCAGAGCCCAAGGTCAAGACACAGGGAGTGGTCTTCCCTTCTACCCGCACGTGGGGCCCAGGGGCAGGGTCACGAGACGCTGAGGCCCTGGCTCCGCCCCCTGAGTTTGTGCTGAGGTTGGCTGGGAGCTCGCCAGACGTTTCGTGGCGGGGCAGGACGTCAGACGTCAGGGGGCGTGCCGAGTCACCCCTCGTGGCTGCATCGGCCTTGTCTGTCCCTCCTTCCCCGGCGCCAAGAGCACATGCTTGTTTTGTGGGACTGTTCGGTTGCACACATTATGGTTCTTCACCCCAGAGGCATTTGCCAGCATGACCACAACACGTGGCCGCGCCCAAGGACGCGGTAACAATCGTCACGGTCCTCTCCCTGCTCCCCGTTAACGTCATGTCCTCTCCCTGCTCCCTGTTAAAGTCACGGTCCTCTCCCTGCTCCCCATTAAGGTCACGTCCTCTCCCTGCTCCCCGTTAATGTCACGTCCTCTCCCTGCTCCCCATTAAATTCATGGTCCTCTCCCTGCTCCCCGTTAACGTCACATCATCTCCCTGCTCCCCGTTAAAGTCACGGTCGTCTCCCTGCTCCCCGTTAACGTCACGTCCTCTCCCTGCTCCCCATTAACATCACCTCATCTCCCTGCTCCCTGTTAACGTCACCTCATCTCCCTGCTCCCTGTTAACGTCACCTCATCTCCCTGCTCCCTGTTAACGTCACCTCATCTCCCTGCTCCCCGTTAATGTCACGTCCTCTCCCTGCTCCCCGTTAACGTCACATCCTCTCCCTGCTCCCCGTTAAAGTCACTGTCCTCTCCCTGCTCCCCATTAAAGTGCTTTATAGGTTGGTTTGGTTTTTTGTGTTTTTTGTTTTTTTTGCAAAAGAATTCAGGATCCAGTCAAGTTTCACACGTTCTATTCAGTTGTCATGTTTCCTATAATCTCTTTTAGTCTAGAACAGTCTTTGTGCTTTGCTTCGGGTTGCTGGCCTTTCTGCAGAATCCCTGGGCCGGGTGGGTTTTCAGGGTCCCCATGGGGTGTGAGGAGCAGGGCTGAGGACCTCACGTCCCATTTTCTGTGTGTGGCTCGCGCTGGCCTCTGATGGCCCTGCGGCCCCATCGCTCGCCCCCCACTTCCTGTGCGGTTTCCCAGCAGTGACCCCGTGTGCCCGTGAGGATGTGGGGCACTGGGGCCCCCCTGCCTCTGTCCTGTCTCAGGCCCCTCCCAGCCCCTTGCCCGGCTCCCTGATTCTGGCTCCTTCCAGCTCATTCCAGAGCTTGTGGGACCAGCCCCCTCTCTCCTGAGCACCTCCTGGCTCTCGGTGCTACCACTTTGCTCTCCCCGTCTTCAGACACACGGAGCCTTCCTTGACGACCTAATCAGCGGTCGCGTGCGCCCACCTCATCCCCTTGCCTTTCTGTCGCGGGATGCTGCCAGCCTCCTCCCTTGTGGCCGTGCCGCGGTTTCCCTCTGTCCTGCGCCCACTCACCTCCCTCTGCCATGACTTCTCCTCCCCAGGGCCGGAGACGCAGGTGTCCATCAGGCTCTGCCCCGGCCCTGTTTTCTCCCTGTCCTGTACTGAGACTCTGCATGACCGCAGGTCACGTACGGATTGCAAGTTTGTTTTGTTTGACCCATTTAATACTTAAAGCTTCTGAAAAATTCACAGAAAATAGGATTTTCAGCTTTCTTTTGGGAAGTGACACCCAGGATCCGGCAATATTGCCAGATTTTCTTCAAGGAAGCCATCAGCTGGGGTCAGGTGGCAGACGGCCCCTTGATGGAAGGTGCGTTGCGCAGACCCCTCCCAGCCCAAGCCCTCCCTCCCCCACCGCCGAGCAGCGTGCGCCCCCTCTGGGCTCACCTCCCCTTCTGTCTTCACTTGTCTCCCGGCGGCCCCGAACCGTCCCTTCTCCCCTGCTCTCTCTCCTGGATTCCGGCAAGCTGTCGTCACCATCCCCTGGGCACCTTTACCTGGTCTTGTGCCCAGGCTCAGCGTTGGGGTCAGATGTGCTGAACACCCACGCTTGTCCACGTCTCTGGGTCTGAGCCAGTTGACAACAGACCCAAGAGTCTAGATGAGGATTAAAATACAGTGTCACATCCGGCCAGCTGTGTGGACGGTCATGGTGGGACTCCAGTACCTCCAAGTCTGAGAGAGACACACACAGACAGACACAGAGACAGAGAGAGACAGACATTTAGACAGATGGAGAGAAAGACACAGAGACAGAAATAGACAAGAGACAGACACACAGACACAGACACAGACACGCACAGATATACACAGAGACAGAGACAGAGAGATGGAGACAGAGACACACAGAGAGACACAGAGACGGAGATGCACACAGTCAGAGAGACAGGGACACAAAAACAGAGACAGAGACAGACACAGATGGACAGACATGCATAGACACAGGCACAGGGAGAGAGACATACACAGAGTCAGAGACACAGGGACAGACAGACAGACACAGTGAATGCCAAAGAGGGGTGGGCTGTGGGCTTGTGCTGCCACGGAGGCAGGTGTTAGACCCTGACCTGGTGCACCTGCCTTGAGCTTGCAGGGGTGGGGGGGTGGCATGCCATTTGGGGACAGGCAGGTCCCAGGGCAACAGAAGCCAGGCCACACGCCTGCTCGCTAACGCTTCCCCACGACGTGGAAGCCGCCGGTGGGATTTCCTGTTTTATCAGCAGAAGCAGGGATGCAGAGGGTGAGGCTGGGGGTCAGAGGCCTCCCCTGGCCCAGCCCGCTGCAGTCACGTTGCCTACACCTGCTCCCTCACTGACCCATCTCGGTTAGTTGAGTCACCATCTGCCACGCCGCTCAGGGTTCCCGCCACGTCTGTCCTCGGTCTGGTGGGCTCTGTTTCCCACGGGCCTCGTGAATTGCACCCTTCCCCCCCCCCCCCCGCCCTGGTCACTTCCGTCAGAGCTCAGACTCTCTCTTCTTTTGCCTGGACTGGTGCAGTAGCCCCCCAGCTGGCTTCCCCCTGGTTTCCCTCTGGTCTGTTTTCCAGTCCTCCCGGGTTCACCCTGCACGACACTGTTGGAGTGACTGGAGCAAACTGTGACCTTAGAAAACTGCCTTATCCCAGAGCCTCCCCTGGGTCCCGGGTTTGCAGCACAAATGACTAAATACTCCGAGCTCCTTCCAAGGCTCTCTGTGATTTCTCTCCACCTTACTGGAATCTACTTCCTTCCAAACACTTATCTGCTCGCCCAGCCTTTATCGAGTGTCTCCTGTGTGCCAGGACTGTGCCAAATACTGTGAACAGAGGTGTGTGAGACTGCTCTGTGATTTCTTTTCTTTGTGCCTTTTCCTACGCTGTTTTATCGCCCAGAACGTTCTCTGTTGGCTAAAATATTATCCTGTAGGTCCAGCTCAGACATTGTGTCTTCGCAAAGCTTCCTCTCTCATCCACGAGACGAGAGATATTCTCTGCTTCTCTGTCCTGCCGGGTTCTCTCTGGCCGGCCCGACGGTGGAGCCTGGTGCACGCGCCTGACCCCGTCCCTGCTGGTCTTCAGCTCCGCGTGTCCCTCTGCGCCGTCCTCACACGAGGCGCTCTGTTGCTGAGCGGCTAGAAAATGGCATTTTCTCCAAAGTAGGAAATGGAACAAAGCCAGAGGAAAGTGTTGAAAGCCACGAATAAGTTACACATGATCCTAGGTATTGCTAAATATAGCCGTGCAGAGACAAACATGCCATGATTAATTAACAGATTTGTGAGCCGCCTACAACCCATTCTGAAATAAAGCCGCGTATAAACATGTTAAATAGTGTTTCTTCATCTCTTGCTTTTCGTTCCTGCCGTGGCTCAGGGTTTTACGTCTTTCCCCTTGAGGACCAAAGGCGTGCTTAGCGATTGCTCTCACACCGGGTGTCGAGGGGTGCCGACCCCACTCCGTGACCCCGCTGAGCCGTTTCTGCTGACGCTGCTGTGTCCTGGGACCCGTGTCCTGTCAGTCACCTGGGCCGCTAGGTCCTGCGTCTGCTGCCCACCTTCCCGCCCCCCTCCCCAGGGGGGCCTGTCCCATGTTCGAGTCCTGCTTCTCCGGGGGCCTGGGCTGCATTTCGGAGCTGCGACCCCCCCAGACTCCACGGGCTCCACGCCAACTGCCTCCTGACACCTGTCCTGTCACCTGGGCCCGCTCGTCCTCCCTCACCCGGTTCCTCATCAGAATCGTGAGTACAGCATTCGAACTAGAGATCCCGGGCCCCCACCCTCTGGAAATTCTGACCTGGTGCTTGGAAATCTGCATTTTACTTATTTTTTTATTTTTTAAAGTGTGTTTGTTTTGAGAGAGAGAGTTGGAGAGGGGTGGGGGGGAGGGGCAGAGAGAGTGGGGGAGAGAGAATCCCAGGCAGGCTCCGTGCTGTCAGCACAGAGCCCGATTCAGGGCTCCATCTAATGAACCATGAGATCATGACCTGAGCTGAAATCAAGAGTCAGATGTTTAACTGACTGAGCCCCCCAGGTGCCCCGAAATCTGAATCTTAATAAAGATCTACAGAAGGATTCTGACGCACGGCAGTTTTGGGAACCCGCGGCTTTTGGGACCCTTAGGTCCGGATAAGATCTCCCATTGCCTTGGGTTATGAGTGTTTGTGTATCTGTCTGTCTTCCTTCTGGATCGAACTCCTCCTGAAGGCAGAACAGCGTCAGCAAGCCGTCCAGCCTCCGGGGCACTGGGCAGGACACGGCTCACGGTAACGTGACAGTCACCACACTAGAGCGTGCTTGCATGCATGTGGGGGTACAGGGAACGTGTGCCGTACCCGGGACTCAGGAGAGAAGACCCCGGTGAGAGAGACCTCACTATTCCGTGCAAACTGCAGGTGGTAATCAGGCCTCTGGGGAGTCACTTTGAAATCTGTTTTCTTCCAGGGTCGAAAGACTCCTCACAGAGTGAATTATTTCCAGGCTTGAGAAGGTGCCTCTCTCTATCAGGCTTTCCAGCGTGTACCTTATTATTTGGTTGTTGCGCTTCTGGCTTACTGATCGTCAACAGGGTGTTTTTAAAATAGAACGTTTCAGCTCTTGAGAACGTGGTTGCTCTGGAAACAACCTTGAAAACTCCGGAAAATTTGTCCTGTCTCCAGACGCCTTGTGATTTCCAGCTGCCGTGAGCTTCGTGGCCGTACCCTGCCCGAGGGGCCACCGCCCATGACCCTCCGGGAGTATCCCGTCTCCTGGAGCTCCTGGGCCGCTGCCTCCCAGCACCGTCCTCCTCGGCGCCCGCTCCGGCCCAAGCCACGTCCCCAGCAGCGAGCGCGTGGCCAGTGGGACACACGCCTTCCTTTGCGGCTGGGAGCTCACGCGGAATCTAATCGCCATGCGGTGGCTTCCTGCCTCAGTTTCCCAAGTGCCTGTTGTTCAACCTGGGGGGCAGCCATGGCCCGGTGCTCACGGATGGGCACCGCCAGTGCCCGTCACGGCATTTGACGCCTCGAGGGAGGCTCTGTGCATGTGTTTGCAGAGCGAGTAAATGGCGGGTTTGCTTGCACTTGTAGGCGCTGAGCTGATGGAGCAGCCGTGTGGAGAGAGACCCTCAAAGACACACAAACGGACGGTGCCAACGCGCGCACGACTCGGGAGGAACGAGGGAGCTCGTGCAGTTAGCGTTGACAGGAAGTGCTGGGACGCCCCACAACACATGGCGTTTCTGGGGACAGAAGTGAATGGCAAGAGAGGACTCTGAAAGTTTGCAAGTGCTAAAAATAGGCCAGAGAAGGAGGAAAGGGAAGATGCGCCTGTTTAATTTTCAAGAGAGTTTAGTTGCTGCTTTTTGCAAAGCACGTGGGCTTCGAGAGCTGATGAGGGCAGCGTGATCGTCGCATGCGGGTCGGATGCCATTCGTGGGTTCTCACTCCGCACCGGATGCGATTTGAAGAGCTTTGCACACATTAACTCAGCACTCATTACAATCCTGTGAAGCGGATGCCATTATTGCCCCCATTTTATAGATGAAGAAACTGAGCCCATTGGGATTGCACAGCACGTCTGGCGCTCCATAGGCAGGTCTGGAGCCCAGGTCTCTTGTTCCCTGTTTTCACCGGGACGCTGCCCCTCCGGCCCCTCCTGAAAGCAAATGTTGCAATGTTATATTGCCTTTTCTCCAAAATGTTAGCTTGTTCAGTCAAATTCCAGGTAGAGCGTGGCAGTCCCCCTGATAGTCACCTTTGCCTGACTTTGGAAAGCACGCTCGTGTGCATAGTCGACCTTGAACAACGCGAGGGGTGAGGCGCCCACCCTTCCCGCAGTCGAAGTCCGTCAGGTTATATCCTGCGTTCTTGGAGTAAAGCGAGTCGAAGAAACACATCTCGAGCCCGTGCCGTCGAATGTGCGCGTGTCAGGGCACCTGTGCGGTTGGCCCGTGTTTGCAGGGGTCGCATGCGCCTGGGCCTGCTGGAGGGCCGCGTCTGCTGCTCGTGGCTTTGCCGTAGGCTCGGGTCGTTTAGCCGCCGTCCCAAGAACCTGAACAAATGCTAACCGGTGGTGATGCTGGCCGCAGGTGCTGAGACTCGTTCTCTCGCTCCACTCACTCTCTCTAGCTCGTTTGGAGCAAAAAGTCTCCAGGTGGTAATAGGTAACTAACACCACCTAAGAGCTGTGTAGTTGGGTCATCATCTGTTTTTATCCCGGGAAAGGCTCTCCTCTGGGGGCTCACGCTCTATTAAGAAACTGTCTGTGGCAATGTGAGAGTGGCGGGGGGTCCCTGTTCCCTAAAAGGTGCAGCAACAGAGCCTCGTGGAGAGGACGGGATCCCCGAAAGTGTGGCCTCCGTGGTCCCAACAGGAGCTGGGTCTCCCAGCCTTCAGGCTGGACAGGGAGGGCCCGAGACTCACCATCCCCACCGTGTGCAGTGTGCACGGATGGATTTCCGTTAGGCCATGGGCTTTTTTTCTCACCTCCTCCCCAGGTGGGCTCCTAAGTTGTTGGTAAGTGTGAGGAAATGGCAGAGAGGCTTTTGAGATTCAAGTGTGTCTTCAAGCTGCATGAAAACAGTGACAAAGGCAGGTTGGGAGGTGTGGGCGGGCAGAGCCGGAACCCAAAGGTTTGGTCTTGAAAGGAACCACCCACCTCCCCAAATCTAGAAAGCCCCCTGGGATGGGAGGAAGGAGCTGGGGAGGGTGGGGAGGGTCATATGGGAGGCTGGGGGCTGGGGAGGTGAGAAGGCTGGGGGACGTGGCTCTGGCCCCACGAGAGGCCAAGCCTCTGGGTTTCTTCTCCAGGCTTCTCCCTCCTGGCGGTGGCCGGGAGCTGGAAACACTGCTGTCACCCGTGGAGGCTGCCTGAGCGCAGGACGGTCACAGCCCTGCTCAGGGTTGGGGGTGAGGACGGAGACCCAGGGTCCTCTCCGAGCCCATGGTCTATGAATCTTAGCTCAGATGTTTCACAAAATCACCTGGGATGCTTCTGGAAAATGCTGATTCCTGGCTCATAGAGTCTATCTTGGTAGGTATACAACACAGATTTCTGCATTAAAATTTTTTTAATGTTTATTTATTTTAGAGACAGAGAGAGAGAGCAAGCGCAGGGGAGGGGCAGAGAGAGAGGGAGACACAGAATCCAAAGCAGGCTCCAGGCTCCGAGCTGTCAGCACAGAGCCCGACTCGGGGCTCGAACTCATGGGCCATGAGGGCCATGAGATCATGACCTGAGGTGAAGTCGGATGCTTAACGGACTGAGTCCCCCAGGCGCCTCCAGAAATCTGCATTTTAACCTACGTGCCCCAGGCGGTCCTGTTGCAGGTGGCTGGTGGACCCTATTTCAGGAATCAGTGCTGAGCAGTCATTTTGCAAACTTGGATGTGCTTGTAAATCCCCTGGGGATCTTGTTAAACTGCAGGTTCTGATTCAGCAGGTCTGGAGTGGAGCCAAGATTCTGCATTTCTCGCTAGCTCCCAGGTGATGCTGGTGATGCTGGTCCTGGGACCACACAGGTTGAGGGCTGGGTTCCCGGGAACTGGTTAGGAAAGCCCCACGCACACCTACAGTCTGGGGGTGGGCCCCAGCCGCCTGTGTTTTGGCAACACCCCCATTGGACTCAGGAGTACCATGAAGTTGGAGACGTGCTGCTAGATCACCGTGAAGCTGAAGGAAACAGGCAGGGGGAGGAGGCAAGGGAGGAGTGTCAGGGAAGTAGAGCGTGTGGCAAAGCCCATTTGGTTCCCTCTGTTCCCAGTTTCCCCTCCCCCAGAAAGAGAGCTGAGAACCCCCTTCCTCCCCGTCGGTGTTGGACATGCGCACATTTCCTCCTGGATTAAAGCGGGGGGCGGGGGCCCCCACCACATGGTGCAGCCGGGGGGTGAGGGCCCCTAGGCAGTGGCCGTGGGGCCTGAGGGCATCAGTGAGGCCGGGAGCTGGTCCGAGGAGCGGTCAGGGAGGGAAGGAGCAGGCGGCTCTGGGGGCTCGGGGCAGGGTGTGGGGAAGCCAGAGCAGTCTCAGGTGGCAATGCCAGTGTCCGGAGCACGTGTGACAGGTGGCACAGATTTGTCAGTGCACAGCCAGGTCCCAGCTGGGGCCTCTGGGCTGAGCTGTGAACGGGGGCCATTCACATGCTGGGGCCAGGAGCCGTGGGGCGGAGGGGTGCTGGTTCACGCCCACCTTCTCCCTGGGCCTCTGCTGTGGAGAGGGGAGTCCCTGCAGCAGGAAGTCCCCAAGTTTGGATAATTTAATGTGCTCAGGGAGGGAGGGTGGAAACCAGAGGCCCCCCAGGGCTGGGAAGTGGGGGCTGGAGAGGAATTTCCCCGGGGCTGGAACCCAGGGATCATCTCCCTCCGATGTCCCCCAGGTTCCTGCACTGGCTTCCCTTGAGGCCTGGCCGGTCCCTGGGATCAGCTGTGCAGCTCTGACCCTGACCCAGACCCTGACCAGGGATGGCCACACTTGGCCCGGGGCCCAGCGCAGCGGCTGGCCGCATGGGCTTCGGAGCCAGGCCCGCGGGTCTGGGGGACACACATCCACACGCGTCAGCCCGATTTATGGTGGATTTTCACGTTGCAGTTCCAGACGCGGTGATTCTGTGCCTCGTGCTTACGAGCTGGAGTCTCCCCCTCACCCCCGGGAACATCTGGTGAACATCCGTGCGCGTTCCAGGAGGTCAGAACGATACCTGGCCGCACCCTTAAATGGGCAGTGCTCAGGTCGGCCCGGCCCCAGGCCTAGCTGTCGGGGGCTCCCTGCTAATCAAGGCCTCTGAGGCCGGGGCGCCCATCCCCAGCATGAGGGGATCACAGCCCTGGGAGCCCAGCCCCTGCCCGCCCCCGCTGCCCCAGACTGCCCTCCGGGATTGCTCCGTCCAGAGCAACTCCAGAGAACGTGGCCTCCTTTGGGCAAAGGGACCCAGAGTTTTCCTGCCAGCACTGGGGACGGTCTTCTCGCAACCTTCCAGCCCAGCGATCCAGGTTCCCAGCCTCTGCACCCAGTGTTCCTCCCTCTCGCTGCCCCTCGGCTCAGGTGCGTCTCTCATGGACCTGTTCACCCAGAGACAGGCGGACACAGCACCTCCGCGCTGGATGCTTATGACAAAATTGCCTCCACCCCGCTCAGCCCCGGAGGAACCCTGTTCAAGGACCCATTTCGTTCGGGCTGGGGAATAGGATGCAAGGACATCATCCTTTTCTTTCACACCCATGGGCCCACGGGCAGATAGACCCGGGGCCTGGCTGTCTGTCTGTGCTGAGAACAGGCAAGGCCTGAGGTTTCACGGTTGGAGAGGCATCCTTGGGGCTCTCTCCCTGCTTGGAGGAGCTGGGAGCTGGGTGTAGACAGGGAGGGTGCGGGTCAGAGGAGACTGGGTGGGGACTCAGGAAACCCCAGTCGGTTCTGGGCCATTTGGTGGAGTTCTGGGCAGGAGCGGCGTGTTACCTACTTGGGGATCAGCAAACTCGATTGTTAGCAAAGGCGATGGTCCCGTTCACGGAGACGGCACCTTTTCACCCGAGAGCGGCCTCCTCCACGGGACAGGCTGTGTCCTCACCATGGCCCCGTCGGTAGGTCGTAAATGCCGGTGTTTACAGGTGAGGGAGACGGATGCCGCGTGGTTAGCCACGTTTCTCGGTGCCACCCGGGATCATTATGTAAGTGTCAAGGGTTTATGTAACGCTTTGAGACAGCGGGCTCGTATTTTTAGCCCAACGTGGTCACAGCCGAAAACTTGATGTGCGTCCACAGAGACTGGGTCTCACCCGCGCGTGCTGCAAGCTCGACTGGGCCCTGGGGCCTTCCCGGTGGCGTGCAGGTGTGGCCCTCGAATGTAAGGTCCCTGGCAGTCCTGTCACCCAGGGTGTGTGGTGGAAGACGGGCAGGTGTGCGAGTGGGGGCGCCTTCTCACCACCTTCCCCCCCCCAGCCTCAGGGGGTCCCATCCTCCCGCCCTCTCACACCCCTCCGTAGGGGCCAGGAGAGCATCCGCGCCCAGCACCCCAGCCTCCCGCCCCTCAGTGGTGACACGAGATGCGTGCTGCCTCACTGCGTCTGCTCCCGTAACAGGTCAGGTTACCAGTTGGCAGGTGGCGTGTGAGCCAAAGCCAGGGGTAAGTGGACGCCCCGAGGAAAGGGGCGATGCAGAAATGCAGTCAAACCACCGGCAGTGATGGCGGGGAGGGGCATGTGTGGAAGGAAGGAAAGTTCCTGCCCTGGCCTGGGGGCGGGGGGGGCGGGGACCGGACCAGTGAGGGCAGTAGAAAGAAGGGAAGAGCGGCCACGAGCAGTTGTAAAGGAGAAATGGGTGGGGGGTGAGGGGTCCAGGCAGGTGAGGGGCCTGGGGGTGGGGGTGAGGGGCCTGGGGGGTGAGGGGTCCAGGGTTGGGGTGAGGGGTGAGGGGTGAGAGGTCCGGGCAGGTGAAGAGTCCAGGGTGGGGGTGAGGGGCTGGGGGGGTGAGGGCCCCAAGCGAGGGGCGGGTGGGTGAGGGGTCCGGGCCAGCGGCTGTCCACACCAGGGCCCCTGGGAGGCGGGTCCCTGCAGGTGCTGGAGGAGTGTGGGGAGCACCGGGGTGGAGATGCCCGCCAGCCGAGGAGGTGACAGGACAGATGCACAGTGATGGATCTTCTGTCACTGGGCAGTGGGCGAAATCCATGAGGTCTTCCCAGAGAGGCGTGCAGGCTTTGCTCGGGCGCTCTGAGAGCTAGGGCAAGTCCTGGCAGCGGGCACTGATCCCACACTTGCCCCAGCCCCCACGGGGAGAGTTAGGGGGCCTCTGAGACGGCTGGTGCCGGGCCCACCCCTCGCCTCCCCGCGTGTCCAGGCTTTCCTGGCTCCTCCCAGCTTCCCTCCACCCCCGGGCAGGGTGACCGCAGCCTTCCAGCGACCCCACGGGACCCACACCCGGCGGCTCGTTCGGTGTTTCTACCCCAAGAAGCTTGGTAAGACCCGGGACTCGCGCAGACAACACCTGCGAGTGGGCGTGTCTCTGTCCCCATGGGGAAGGATGAGATGGGTGCCATTCAGCGGCTTTTGGGAAAAGCCAACCTTTTCCAGTGCAGTGGGGGGAGGGGAGGGGTCAGGAGTCAGGGTGATGTCTGCTGCACGGGGATGAAGGTGATGGCCCCGTGGTGGCCGCGCTCTGAGATGGGGTGACACTGGGGACAAGAGGCAGGAACCCGGCCCCGCCGTTCCCCTGGCGCCTTGCGTGTTCCTGATGGATGGCTCACACCAGGCTGTGTTGAGAGGCCGCGCCTGAAGGTCAGCAGCTTAAATGCCCCCTGCTTCTCCATGACCCGGGCCTCTCCTCACCTGGGGGCCGGGGCGCCCCCACCCTGACGCCCACGCTGTGCTGGGGAGAGAAGGGCCTCGCAGCTCCCGGCGCTGCTGCTGGGCGCCCGGCCTGGCCGCCGGCATGTCCCTGTGCGTGGACCCCCGATGTGCAGTGTGGACGCCAGGCCGCCCGTCACCTGCCCCTGGGACAGTAGGTCCCCACGTGTTCCACGCGGTGCGGCTGGGAGCCTGGGGAGCAGGAGGGCCCGAAAGCAGGTGGGCAGGGCACCAGCACTCCCGCCAGCCATGGAGGAACTGGGGGGCCTCTCCCACTTGCAGGGGTGCTGTCCAGAGACAGTGAGGGGAGCATGGCGGGACGGGCTCTTCTTGTCCAGCCCCTCCTCAGTGTGGCGACAAGCGGGGGCTGGAGCGTCTGCTAGGAATCATACCCCAGGAGGGGAGAAGCGA
The DNA here is from genome assembly GCA_028646485.1 of Cryptoprocta ferox. Taxonomy (NCBI): domain Eukaryota; kingdom Metazoa; phylum Chordata; class Mammalia; order Carnivora; family Eupleridae; genus Cryptoprocta; species Cryptoprocta ferox. The sequence goes on from CM053562.1 coordinate 7,453,629, forward strand.
TGGGGACTGATGGGGGCCAGGAACCCACAGTGGACAGGGGGCGAGTGGGGCCATGGGCAGGTGCGCGGAGGCCACCAGGGGCCGTAGGGACGCCCCGCACCTGCCAGGTGGCTGCGGCTCACAGGCTGGCCCCGAGGGTTCACCCACTGAGGTCCCTGCTCTGGAAAGTGGCCCTTTGAGCTCGATTCTAGGGTTCCCGGGCATGGGCCAGCACATGTCCCTCAGCAGACTCACAGTCAGGGAGACGCTGCCTGGGTGCAAAGTGCATTTCTTACGAGTGTGCCTGACACGTGTCTCCTGCATACTGTCATCTGGAGGGAGGGGCCCACAGTCTGTTCTGTACCCAGATGGGACAGCCTGAGACCATTTGTTTCCCGCCCAGAGAAAGCCTGCTTGGTGACCAGTGGCTGCGTCCCTAGGGCCAGCCGGCCATGCTGCAGACACGTGCACTTGCTCCGCTCGTGGTGTCACAGGCTTGTTCAGTCTGTACTGAGTGCAAACAGATAAGCAGAGCCGGCGTGGGCGGGGGGCAGGTGCACGTGTGCTGGGAGCCGGAGCGGGTGCCGACGCTGTGGGCCTGGGGCTGCAAGGTGGCACATTTCCGTCTCTGTCTCTGGGTTTCTTCGCTGGCCTGGGGACCGACTTTCTCCTGTACAGTCATTTTGGTTACCGTCAGAACGTTGGTTTCCGCTAAGTGTTCACACGCTGGGGAGTTTATAATCACCTTGAGGTCTTTGCAGCATTTACACCGGTGTGGGCACGCTGGGGGCGCGGGGTGGGGGGCGGCGGGCTTGGTCTTCCTGCTGGTGCCCCGAGTCTGACCCTTCTTAGTCTGGGTCGGCCTCCGTCTTGCAGAGGCTGGCCTCCCTGCCTTTGTCATTACCGCACGTTCTTTCTCTCAGGCGCCCCTGGTCCAGCCACCACCAGGCAAAATGCTGTTTCTCAGGGCTTTCCTGCCCTCCGACATTTGACACAAATACACGTGTTTTCATGGCGTGTGGGGTTGTATGGGAGGCCACACAGGGCTAGGAGAGCAGGAGACAGGCTGTTGCAGACTCATTGGAACCTGCATCCTGTGTCTCCCCGCCGGCCCTCCTCCCGCGACCCCCAGCAGCAGGCGCCCCCTCTGGTACGTAGGGCGCTGGGAGCCTGTGTCCCCCAGATTCGATGGGAAGCATGGCACCAGGACCACAAAGAGGAGAGCGTGCCAGAAACGGAGCTAGTCCTGGGGCGGTGACTGGGCGGCGCCAGCACGCTGGCAGCCTGTCCGGCAGCAGTGACTGCTTTCCCTCTAACGCAGGCCTGTGTCTCTGCTCCCCTTCAGCTGGTGCTGCCAGAATACTCCATCCACAGCCTCTTCTGCATCATGTTCCTGTGTGCTCAGGAGTGGCTCACCCTGGGGCTCAACGTGCCCCTGCTTTTCTACCACTTCTGGAGGTAAGTCAGCCGGGGGCGGGTCTGGGCTCCCTCTTCCCAGCCTGGGCACCCTGCCCTCCGGCGGCCGTGGTCCCCGGATCGTCCAGCCACCCCCTGCTGCCCTGCTTTCCTTCGGAGACCCGTTCTCCGCAGCCTTCTTTCCGAGCAGCCCGTAAGGGAAGGTCCTTCTTACCCGGTCCGCCCTGGCGGCCTCAGCCCTCACGCGTCCGTGGCAAAAGCAGCTGTAGCCTTTTCACAATCGTCCCAAGTGCTTTTCAACAGAGGCGTGGATTAAGGGACCAGCAAAACTCGGTGTGTCCTTGCGATGCCGTGTCACTTGCTAGTAAAAGGCAGTGACGTAGTGATATGCGCTGTGACACGGCTGGACCTCGAACACGCGACAAGTCAAAGAAGCGAGGCATGAAAGGTCATTTCTGTGAAACGTCCAGGTCGGGCAGCTCTGAAGAGAAGGGAGGAAGGTCGGTGGTTGCCCGAGGCTGGGGGACAGGGCGGGGGGACCATACAGGGCTTTCTTCGGGAGTGAGTGTCCTGACATTTGATCCCAGGGACAGCAGGCCACTTGCTGAACATGCTAAAAACCCCTGAACTGTGTACTTTAAAAAGGTGACATTTTTGGTATGTGAATTATGTCTTTTTAAAAAAATGTTTATTCTTATTTTTGAGAGAGAGAGAGTGTGTGAATAGGGCAGGGGCAGAGAGAGAGGGAGACACAGAATCGGAAGCAGGCTCCAGGCTCCGAGCTGTCAGCACAGAGCCTGACGTGGGGCTTGAACCCACGAACCGTGAGATCATGACTTGAGCCGAAGTCGGATGCTTCAACTGACTGAGCCCCCCAGGCGCCCCTGTGAATTATGTCTTAGTAAACGAAAAGCACCAGTCAGATGGGCTGGATTTTCTGGGACAGTTCTGATCTTAAATATTCTGTTCTCGGTCGAGACTGCGCCTCAGATCATGTGATTAGGGCTTTCTGTAAGCCGTGGCTCCCATGTGGACCTGGGAGGTGGGGAGGGGGGAGCAGAAGAGTACGGCTGTGCAGGCGCATTAACCCCATTGCCCCTTGTCCCCAGGGCTCCAGTCCCCCAAACACCTCATCATTGTCATCTTACTGTAAAACACAGCCTGGCCTTGTCCCATCTGGAGCACACGCTCCGTCACCTAGCGGACCTGGACCCGACGCATGCCGGCATTGAGAGGTCCCGAGGAGCCTGCACCCCAGTGGCAGGGGAGGAGGGTTCTTCGCAGACTCGGGGAGTACATGTGGGCGTGTAGAGAAACCAGCATGTAGATGAGGCCAGCAGAGGGACCCTGGGAAGGGTGGGGACACACGCGCACTGCAGGTGGGGGCCAGCCTGCGCACAGGCTCGGAGGTGAGACAGAGCCTGGTGGGTTTGGGGACAGCACTGGCTCAGCGAGGCTGGGTGCAGGGGTCCAGGAGGGAGGTGCAGGGACATGGGGTTGACAGCTCAGGGAGCAGGGGTGGAGGGTCTGAACCTCTCTGGTGAGGAAGCTGGAATCCATGTATTGTGCAGGGAATGGTAGCTTCCAGAAGCTTTTAGGGGAGAGAGTGGGAAAGTGGCCCTGCCTGATCTGGGTTTGAGGAAAGCTGTGCGGGGGATGGGTAGGAGGGTGAGCTCTGGAGGATGGATTCGAGGAGGTGACGATGGAATTGGAGGTGAAGAGGTCATGGAGCTTGAGCCCCACTGTCACCAAGCAGGGGGAGCTGGGACGGAGAGACAGGGTCCGTGGAGCTGAACCTGGCCTTGGCCGGTGACTGGCTGCAGGAGGGGGGCAGAGGCAGCCTCGAAGCTGGTGGCTGGGAGGGCGATGGCCCCAAGGACCGAGGGCAGGAAGGGCGGGGGAGGGGCAGGCTGGGGAGAAGGGACGATGACGGAGTCACACAAGAAGGTCCTGCTTTAAGCGACGTGACCCTCTGAGATCTGACCTCGGAGGGTGGTCAGGTGGGGACACTGGTGTTGGATGGATTCTTGCCCGCTCGTGGACTTAGTGGGTTTGTGTCCTCCAGTGTCTACACAGGCCGGTGAGCCAGGGTCCCTCTCCCTTTATGCATGGGGACCCAGCGGCTCACGAGGTGGAGTCACCGCCCAGACTCGCCCAGCGGGGACCCACAGGGCTGTTTCAGCCCTGCCTCTGTGCGGGTCACAGTCCGTGCCCCTGTCACCTGGCCTGCTCCCTGTGGAGTCTCTGCCTGTGAGAGGAATCACCCCGAGACCCATCCAGTAGTGAGCTGTCCGTCCAGGCGCCAAAGTCGCCGTGGACTCAGGAAATCGGCTCCTCAGGGCTTTCGCTCCTCCCAAAGGCAGGGAGGCCAAGCCGGCCAGTCTCCTCGGGCTCCTGTGACGCGCGAGTCTCCACGCCCGGAGGGACCTTGTCTGACGGGCTCTAGCTTGCTTCTGGCCACTCAAGTGCCCGGAAAATGGAAGAAAAAGGAACGAGGAGAGAAGGGATCCTCGAAGGCCGTCTTTGATTGGTTTCTGCTCTCACTGGACCCCTGACCTGGGCCAGGACGCTCTCCTGAGACTCAGCCCCCCATGTGCTCCCTCTCAGAGCGCTTACAGAAAGCGGCCGTGGCACCTGCATCTGCTACCTGCTTATAACCTGTTGTGTCCCGCGTCCCCGCGGTGGTCCCAGGAGCCCGTGGACGCAGGCTGCTGTGTCCCGTGTCCCCGCAGTGGTCCCAGGAGCCCGTGGATGCAGACTCTTGTGTCCCATGTCCCCGCAGTGGTCCCAGAAGCCCATGGACACAGGCTGCTGTGTCCCGTGTCCCCACGGTGGTCCCAGGAGCCCATGGACGCAGGCTGCTGTGTCCCGTGTCCCCGCAGTGGTCCCAGGAGCCCGTGGATGCAGACTCTTGTGTCCCGTGTCCCCACGGTGGTCCCAGGAGCCCATGGACACAGGCTGCTGTGTCCTGTGTCCCCTCGGTGGTCCCAGGAGCCCGTGGACGTAGGCTCTGGTGTCCCCTGTCCCCGCGGTGGTCCCAGGAGCCCGTGGACGCAGGCTCTGGTGTCCCCTGTCCCCGCGGTGGTCCCAGCAGCCCGTGGACGCAGGCTGCTGTGTCCATCACCCCCCACGGTGGTACTGGGAGCCCGTGGGGTGGGCACTTTTGCCCCCATTTTACACAGGACAAAGCCGAGGCTCAGAGAGGTCAGTGGCTGACTGGAGGAAGGTCAGTCTGGTGGCCTGTGAGCCACAGAGCCTGGCTCTCCCCACTGATGCCCTGCTGCCCCCCATCCACTGAACGAGGTCGGCTGGAACAGTCTCCACCAAGGCCCGTCGGTTTTGGATCTTCCCCCAGGGAGGCGAGGAGTGCGGCCTGTGGTGTCTTCCTGCACGAGGTGGTGACCAACGCTGTCACTGTCCTCTGACAGGGGTGAGGAGGGGCTGGAACCCCAGCCCCGACGGTGCTAGTGAGAAGGTGCTCTTCTGAGCCCCTCTCCCCACCTGGACACACAGCAGCCCCCAGAGGGGCCAGGGGTCAGCCCCTGGTGTCCCTCACCCCCCACCCCTGCCCAGCCTCCTGTGAACGAGGTTGGTGGTGCTGGGCCACTGGGTATTTCCATGTAGACAAAGTTGGCTTTAGCCCCCCCGCTCCCTCCCACCCCTTCCATTCTCGGTGCTTTCCCTTCCCCGGTTCCCGGTCCCCTCTTGCTCTCTCCCTGCCGTGGCCAATGTTCTCTGGCTGTTCTGGGTCCTTTTACCAAGAAGAAAAGTGATGTGAACCATTCACATTCCAGTGGGGACATGACATCCCTCCCATAGTATTCAGGATTTTATTTTGTTGTTTTAAAGTTTTTATTTATTTTGGGGGGGGGAACAGGCTGTGAACTGTCAGCACAGTGCCCAACGTGGGGGGGGCCTTGATCCCACAAACCATGAGATCATGACCTGAGCTGAAAGCAAGAGTCAAAGACCGCTCAACCAACTGAGCTGCCCAGGCGCCCCTGGAATTCAGGATTTTGAAACAGGGTCTGGGGGGAGGACAGTGGGAAAGCAGAGGCGGTGGTGGTGAAGTGAGTGTGGTGGGCGGCTGTGTGGCTCTCTGTGCGTTGCACTCCGGCACCTGTGCAGACGTGGATGTGCCTGCGGAACACCCCCCACACCTGTGGGGACGTGGGTGCGCCGCGGACCCTGCACACCTGTGTGGACACCCACGCGGGTGCACTGTGGACCCCCCACACCTGTGCGGACGCCCGTGTGGGTGCCGCTGCGGACTCCCCCACACACACCTGTGCGGGTGCCCACGTGGGTGCCGCTGTGGACCCCCCCACACCTTTGCGGACGTGGGTGCACTGCGGACCCCCGCCCCACACCTGTGTGGACCTGGGTGCGCTGCGGACCCCCCCACACCTGTGTGGACGCCCACATGGGTGCACGCTGTCGATCCCCCCATACACCTGTGCGGATGCCCACGTGGGTGCCGCTGCAGACCCCCCCACACCTGTGCGGACATGGGTGCGCTGTGGACCCCACACACACCTGTGCAGACATGGGTGTGCTGTGGACCCCCCCACAAACACCTAGTGGACGTGGGTGCGCTGTGGACCCACACACACACACCTGTGCAACCCCACACACACACACCTGTGCGAACCCCACACCTGGAGGAAGGAGACTTGTCTTGCTGCCTCCAGGCACCAGGTTACATGTCCTCCTTCTGTTGTGTAAGTGGGTGAAATCCTTGTAATGCCGGGGGACCTGGGTGTCCGGGGGCAGCCACGGAACAGGCCAGGCGGCCACTCCAGCAAAGGCAGATGCCCACTCAGGGGAGACCCCCGGACGCAGGCCTGCATCGGGGGGAGCTTCCCCTGATGCCCTCACATCCCCGCCCAGCCTCAGAGCCGGAGATGCCGTGTCCCCTCTCCCCTGCAGGTACTTCCACTGTCCGGCAGACAGCTCGGAGCTGGCCTACGACCCACCCGCGGTCATGAATGCAGACACCCTGAGTTACTGTCAGAAGGAGGCCTGGTGCAAGCTGGCATTCTACCTGCTGTCCTTCTTCTACTACCTCTACTGGTGCGTGCCCGCCCTCCCGACACTTCTCTCCTGCAGCAAGGGAGGCAGTTCGGAGCGGGGGTGGGGGGCGCCGTGAGCATGGGAGTCGCCACCTGGTGGGTGTGACACCAGCCACCTCGCTCCGGGTCGGGAGCCAGGGCCTGCGCACAAAGGCAGAGGGTCCTTGCCTGCAGGCGGGCACGTCCTATGGCCACAGGGTGCAAACGCCTTCTTGGCAACAACACCTCTGAGGAAGTGGTTGGGGACGTGTGGCCGCCACTCCTTCCCCACAGGGCTCCCTCCACAGCTCAGCCCTTCGGGCCACCTGTGGCCCCGGACGCCTAGCCTTGTGGCCCCTAGTCCATGTGTAAGCATCTGGGGAACCACCAGAGACCCCGCGTGGCAGTCACACTTCCCGAAGGGGTGCGCTGGGCCATTACATGCGTGTGCTCACGATTCTCCCGATATTCCGTAACCTCGTGCTAATCAGGTAAAACGTGCTGACTTTGCGATTGTTCACGACTGCCCTCCCCCCACCCCGCACCTGTGGGCAGAGCGTCCTAGCCAACAGATGGCTGTGAACAGGCTGCCCTATGGGGGGGGGTGAGAATGCCTTTTTTTAAAGCGTCCCCCTCCAGTTCCCCTCTGGGCTCATCTCTGGGGACCTCACCTGCCACCTTGCCACCCTGTCATTACCTGCAGCCACGAAACCTGCCAGCATCCCAGTGCTGCCTCCAAACTGGTCGGTGGACGGTAGCTGGGCGAGGAGGAGAGGGGAGGGGTGTTAGCAAGGCCGCCTCAGACTAGGGCACGTTGATCCACATTTACACACGAGCCCTGCTGCGAGCCAAGAGTTTGGTATGCAGGGCTCTCGGTCGGGGGGCCGTCACTGCCCCCACGTTAGCATCGAGGAGACCGCATCCCAGACGTCACATGTTTTCCCGTGGTCACAGCTGCAAGTACGTCTAAGTCTGGTCCTAAACACGGAGCTCCCAACTGCTGGAAAACTCCAGAAAAGTCTTATCCAAGTCTGGTCTGTCTTTCTACATCACAATCAGGGGGTGAAGAGGGTATGCTTGTTAAAGACGCAGATTCCGGGGCTCGGAGCTGCTGGCTTAGGGTTTTGGGGCTGGGCATCCCCCAGGGGTAAGACCTGCCCATCTCCCCAGAATGTCCCAGAGTCCAGAAGACCCAGAGGCCCTTGGGGTATAACTTCCTCTGGGATAAATCAGCCGTGGGGGGATTCAGAGTTATTCTGCTGCATTCTTTTTGGGGTGGAGGGTTGGTCCAGGCTCAGGGGGACCCCTTCCCCCTCCTTCTGTATGGGGGGTCCTGGGTCATTGCCTGCTTCAACCTACAAGGAGCCTGAGGGTCTCTGAAGCGTTTCTGGAGACTTCCAGGGTGCCCAGCTGATTTGCCTGGGTCTCTCTGACTCCGAATTGGAACTTTCTAGCAACTAAAGTTCGTTCAAGCTGGTTCCTGCCTTGCAAAACCTTATGGGTCTAGCCCAACAGAAGCTAACCCGAGGTGAAGGTGTTCCCTGCCGTGTGCTCAGCCTCTTTCGTCGTGGGGCTCCGGATGTCCCACTGCAGACTCGGGGGGTGGGGAGTGTGAGAAGCGATGGCTCAGGGTCCCACAGCCACAGAGGTCAAGGCAAGGAGGCACATCCCTCTGCCAAAGCCCACGCCCTCTCTGTGATGACAGCCAGTGATGTCTTCGGATGCCCTTCACCTGCCCTGCTCACACTCGCTCACGCCCTCATGTGGTATTTATTGAGTGCCTCCTGCATGCCGAGCACCCTGCTTGGTGCAGGGAGACCATGCTGAGTGTGCAGCTTGACGCCTGCTTTGAGGCGATGCACAGCCAGAGCAAGGAGCTCGTGAGTCCTACTGTGTGCACCGCAGACACACAGGTGAACGAGTCAGATGAGGGGTCTGCCGTCAGGTCAGCCATAGGGAGGGAGGGATATCTACCATCGGTCAGCCGTAGGGGTGAGGGATGCCTACAACCGGGTCAGCTGTAGGGGGGAGGGTGTCTATCACCAGGTCAGCTGTAGTGGGGGAGGGGTGTCTGCCTTCCGGTCAGCTGTAGGAGGGGGAGGGATGAACACCAGGGAGGTGGCATGACCCAGGGTCCCTGGGCAGGAGGTTGGTGCCACCTCAGCTCTCTTGGCTTGGGAAGATGGCTCTGTGGTGTCAGCTAGGATGCATCCCAGGAACCTGCAAACGTCTCTGGCCCCAAGGCCACTGGAGAGAGGGATGCTGGGGTGGTCAGCACACATCGCTGAGAGGATCCGAGGCTCCGGGCCAGACACTCGGCAGCCAGCTAGTCCCTTGGACACATTTCTTAACGTCTGCGAGGTCCTTTCAAACTGAGGCACCAGCCCCACCTTTACCGGGTTCCCAGCGGCTGTCACTTCAAGTCTGTCACTGCTCAGCTTGGACGCAGCCCTTGGCGTGCACGTGGACCCCCTTACTCCCGAGAGCAGCCAGGGCTGATGGTCCTGGGGCCCCTCAAGGCCTGGGTCGAGGGACTGGGAGTTCTGGGGCGGGAGAGACAGGGTCTCTGAGGGGCTCTGCAGAGCAGTAAGGCACCAGGTTGGACGAGGAAGGGGAGCCCTGGCCTCCACCCGGGGTGCCCGCAAGGCAGAGCAGCAGTTCCAATTTTGTTATTAGCGAATGCAACACGGAGGCAGAGATGGACTGAAGGACAGATAGACAGAATGTCTGGAACATCATCGAACGGGCAGGAGCTGGGGGAGGCACGACTCGGGGCCCGGCCAGCGACGCTCTGTGCCTACAAGGTGCACCAGCCACTCTGAGAACAGGACTGGACGGGGCTAGAAGTAAAACACTTCAGTTTCTTTCATTCAGTTTTCTTCCTTAGAGTATCCATTTTTGTCTCTATAACGTGAAAAAATGGTCGCTTTTCTTCGTGCCAGATGTTTTGGCATATTTTGGAATGTAGACACGTGTGTGTGGTGTATTTTGGCGTGGGACGTTCCTCGGTCTTGCAGAATTAGCCTGCGGCCCTTTCTAAAAGCACAGGGATGCGTGCCCCCCTCGCTGGTGGGCTGGGACGCCACCTTAGCACACGTGCTCCTAATGCACGTTTCATGCCTGGATTCTGTTAAAAACGGGAGGGCCGGGGAGTTACCCCATTAAGAGTTCACATAGTTTGTGTGCCCCTTGGTCCTCGGGAGAGGGATGATGGGCATTTTCCCAGCGGTGACATGCGATGTGGCATCATCTGGGAGCCCCGGACGCAGCCATCGTGTAAGCACGAGGCCGCTGGTGGGGAAGTCCGCCGCACCCCTACCCCAGGGACCGCCTTACGGTCGCAGGAAAGGGCCGTGCGGACGAGGAGTGTAACAGGCACGTACAATAATCACGTCTCTCAGCCAGGGGATCCGATACACGCTCACAGCAGATGTTCGGTCCAATGTGATGGGGACCGTGGGGGGAGTAGATGCCCCAATGCCAGGACAGGGAGGAAGCCCAGGGGTCCGGCTTTGGGAAGAACCCTGTTGTCAGAGTCCGAGTCCTTCCTGGGCCCCCGGGAAGCCCTCACTCCTCTTCCTTTTCTTTCTGCGTTCAGCATGATCTACACGCTAGTGAGCTCTTAACCCGGCCAGCGCAAGTCACCAGAGACGGGGACGGGAGAGGCCTGAGGTGGAGTTCACGCGTGCTGGCTGGCGGTTGGAGAAGGGCCCGGACTGGGGTGCGTGAGAGACACCTGCGGACGGCGGATTCCTGCAGCAGCGGGGACTGAGGTCACGGAGCGCGGGGGTCGCTGCCCAGCCCGCATCGGGGTTGCGATCCCGTCTGGGCCGTGGGACCTCTCCTGAGCGAGGACTGCTGCTTCCTCTGCGCAGCCCCCCCTGACCGCCCAGTGCCGTCCGCGCTGAGCCCGGGACCACGGGAGGGTGCGGCTGGCAGGCCCAGGAAGAGAGTGACCCACGACCCGCCAGGCGGCGCGGACTACCCAAGCGTCCTGTGTTTCCTCGGAGCCCCGCCCTGCGCTCCCGTGGGAGGGTCTGTCGGGGGCGCGGATTCGTCTTTGGCTCCCACCGGCCCTGAGCCTGCGGGCCGTTGGCGGGAGCTGGGGCTCGGGCTGCTGGTTATGAGTTATGTCCAAAGTCACAGGGGAGGCGGGAATCGGAGGGGAAAATGAGTTTTTTAAACATTTTCATGTTCAGAGTGTTAGTTCTTTGCCACCACAAACTGTATTCTTCTGCCGTCGATCCAAAACCGTCGCAGAATCAGCGAATGCAAATCGACCAGTCGACGTTGTCAACGCCGCCTTCTCTTGAGGACCCGGAACGGTGGCGCCCGGGAAACGCCCCGCACCTGCTCTGTGCTGTGTGTCCGGCGGCCAGGAGGCAAGACGCATGAGTACAGCCGCCTTCTGCGATGCCACGTCACTCCTTCTGTTAGCGCAACGCCAGGACTTTGGCTTATTTAGAATTTTCCGTTTGACGTCCTCTCCTGTTTGGGTAGGAGTTGTTCTCGGGGTTGTAAATAATGACAAGGCTGAGGCTTTTATGTTTAAATTGGGCACAATGATTTCTACCTTATTCCCCACACTTCCCTTCTTCTGTGTGACACACACGGGCTATTTATACACGTACGCGGCTCCCGTTGAAACCGGTGACTCAGGTTTATGAATGGTGTCTGTGCAGCGCGTCGTGAGCTATGTTTAAAACACGGTGACAGCTTGCGCGCCGCACCTACCCGGCCGCCCCATTTAAACCCGTCACAGGCTGGATGCCTCTCCATTCGGGTGGTAAACCAGTAGGTAGGAAAAGAAAAGTCTCAAAAAGCTGTTCTGTTTCTAAAAATTCTGTAGAGAGCAAAGCTCAGACTTCCACCCGGAGGCTGTAGGTATAAACCCGGGAGGACTCCAGGCGGCATTTTGGGGAGCAGACGCCCCTTTGTCCAGTGCGCACCGTCCTGGCTGCGTAACTGAGGTTGGGGAGAGTGGCCTTCGGGGGCTGGTCGGCCTCGCCTCTGAGCGCATCCCTGAGAAGACCACCTGCACTTGACCTTCACCCCCACGCTGTCTCTCCCTGGAGCTGTCTCGTTCGTTTTTGTACTCTGCCTCCTTCCCAGAAGATGCGAAGTGGCTCGTGATAGCAGACACGGGCACAGAGACCGCTAGAAAGGAGGGAGGGGATTCAGAACCCCCCCACCCCCACCCCTGCCTTCCCAAAGTTCTGTTTCCTGAAATGTAAATCGTTGCAGCTCACATTTGCCTAGGGCTCTATCATCCGCAGATTGATTTCACTCCTGCGACCTTCTCACCATCTTATTCTTTTTCCCATTTTCTTTTTTTTTTTAATTTAAAAAAATTTTTTTTACATGTTTTTATTTTTTGAGAGACCGAGACAGAGTGCAAGCAGGGGAGGGGCAGAGAGGGAGACACAGAATCCGAAGCAGGCTCCAGGCTCTGAGCTGGCAGCCCAACGCGGGGCTTGAACCCACAAAACGTGAGATCTCATCATGACCTGAGCCGAAGTCGCACGCTCAACCAGCTGAGCCCCCCAGGCGCCCCTCTATATTCCCCATTTTCTGAGTGAGGAAGGGGAGGCTCAGAGAGGGTAAGTGACTTACCTGTAGTCACACAGCAGCCACAGACCTGTCTTTAAACCCAGATTGTCTGACTTCAACAACCACACGTCCACGTCCTTTCCATCACCCAAAAGCCAGCAGAGTAGCTTGGGCTCCTGTTAACGTTCCATTAGCATAAACTTTCTGCGAAAAGGAGATTTAAAGACCGAGTCAGAGAAAAAGTGCCTGGTTTTCTTTCCCTCGTGCCCCAGCCTCAGACCTGCTTTACTGTGGCACTTTCTTCCCGAGGGGGCGCCCCCTGAAAGCTTTAAAAGCTGCCAGCACGTCCTGGGAGGGTCTTATGCTTCTGAAAGAGGGACATCCAAGTACTTCCCTCCCATGAGCAGTGGCTGGGAACCAAGTCCGGTGGTCTGTCCTCAGCTTGAGCCGATTTTCAGTTCCAGGGAGAAGCCGATGGTGACCACAGGGCTGAGAGTGATGGGCACACCGTCGGAGCCGTGCTGGGTGCCAGGCTCTGGGTCATGACCCCCGACACACGGCCACCCCATGTTACCACCAGGAAACCAGGCAGGCTCTGGCGGCTGCCCCAGTGAAGGAGCCAGACTGGGCTCAGTGCTGCCTCTGGTGGCCAGTTAAGAGCCGCGCTAGTAAGGGGCAGGCACAGCTGCCGGGGACCTTCTCGGGTCACTGTTTATCGCACATAAGTGACCCAAGGAGGGAGGAGAGTGGGGCGGGGGCAGCGCTCTGGATAAATCCCAAAGTGGCTGGTGGATGGGCCCGGGCACCCAGGGGAGAGCCTCTCAGGGTCACAGACATCGGCAAGGTGCTGTTGTGACCTGACTCCCGCCTCCTCAGAGAGACAGCGCTGCAGGCCTGGGGGAGGGGGGGAGAGCGGCCGAGGGGGTGTCACTTCAGCTCCTCTTCACGGTGCTGAGTGGAAAGGCACCCACGGCACTCACTCGTTACAAAGATCGGATGTGGTCAAGTCCTGCTGCGAGGTAGGAGGCCCCCACTCTGCAGGAGGCGGTGTCCCCGCTGTGCCCAGGCAGGGGCAGTGCCCCCGGCGGGAGGGAGGTCACCCGGACCAGCCCTCCTCCTGGTGCCTCCTTCCCTCGACAGTATCCCAGCCCTTGTTTCCAACGCCGCGCTCTCCAGCCGAGGGCGACAACTGGCCTCGAACGCTCAGACGCCGTGCAGAGCAGGCGACACGCACGCTCACTTGACCTCCACGACAATGTTGTGAGGTAGGCGCTGTCCCTGCGCCCTGCTCACAGGTCAAATACTGAAGCTTGTGGAGGTTACACGACCTGGACTCCCACCCACGACTGTGTCCCCAGGGCCGTGAGCATTTTGCAGACGGTACAGGGAGGACCACGGGATGGAGGAGGGAGAACCTGAGTGGCTGTCCCAGGAGTGTGGCCCCTGGCGCCCCTCCGGTCTGCTCAGCGTAAATGACTGCACGATCGATTGGTCTTGGGCAGGCTCGCCCGCCTTCCTGAGGCTCAGCCTTCCCCTCTGTAAAGTGGGGCAATGATACCGCTGGCTGGTGTGCGCGTGACGACCAGAGGGCCTGTCTTGTAATGAGCACTCAGCAAACCGAGGTCCTCCGCGCCCTCGCGCCTCCCCAGTCCGCGCCTGGTGCCCCACCCCCTCTGCCCTCGGCCCCTCCCCCCTCCGCACCCGGCGCTCCCCCTCAGCGCCCCTCCCCCTTCCGAGCTCGGAGCCCCTCCCCCCTCGCCGCCCCTCCCCTCTGTGCGCGGGGCCCCTCCCCCCGTCCTCCGCTCGCCCTCCCCCCTTCCCCCTCGGCGCTCCTCGCTCCTCCCTCCTCCGCCCTCGGCGCCCCTTCCCCGGTGCGCCTCCGCTCAGACTTGAAGGGAGCCTTTACTAGGGCGACAGGGCGCTTGCCCTAGTGGGACACGGCCACGTCCAGCGAACCTTGGCCGCCCTCCTCGTGCCCGTCCTGGGGCCGGCTGTCCCAGGCACGCGACCCGGTCACGCTCAGCCCTCAACCGGATCTGCCCCTGCTTCCTGTCTTCAGGTGCGGTAATTGCAATAAAGTTGTCGCTGTTAAGACATTTTGTTCTCCCGCCTAAGATCCGAGGACAGCCAGCAGATGCTTCGACGACGGTCGCTCACGCCTACGCCGTGTCCCGTGTCCCCGCACAGACCCACGTCCCCACCTTTCCCGTCCCGGGACGTGGGCTGGCTCCTTTCCAAACTGGGCGCTGGGGAGAGTGGTCCGATGTCAGCGCGGGCTGTGCGAGCTGCACCTGCCGGGCCGCCTCTGCTCCGAGGCTTGGGCGGAGGGCCACGGCCACCCTGGGGACCCCCGCGGCGTGCCCTGGATTGCGTTCCTGCCGCCCCCGCGCCCAGGAGCCCTGCGGGGTCACAGGCCACGAAGCGGTGCCTCCCAGGCCTCCCCCCACACAGCCACAGCCATTTCTGCTCCCAGAAACTCCTGGGCGCCCAGGAGTGTCTTCCTGTCTGCCCTTGACCCGTCGGACGCGCGCGACGCCCGCTCGGTCCTCCCCCTCCTGCCCGCCAGGCAGAGTGCTAGGCTCCTGCGAGCCGGTCGCTACATTTTGTAGGGGTTTTGCTAATCCGCTGCCGAGCACAGCTCTTACTAAAGTGCTTATGTAAGCTTACGATTAAATAAATTATATTCAAACCAAAGGTGACATGTAGTCACAACTCACCACCTCCTAATTATTTCACTACGTTTTCTTACTGTCTGCTCCTGAGGGCACAACTGTGGTGCCCACGGTGGAAATGCCACACGGCAGGGACAGGACACCTTGGCCTATTCGGTGCCACGGGTGCCTTGCCATTGGCCCCGGCGGGAGTGTTTTCAGCACAGGCATGGGCAAAGCTGCGGGTCCGATCCCGTTGCCCGCCTTGCACACCTCGCGTGCTCGCCATGGGACGTTCACTATCACAGGGCCCACCTTCACCTGCACATGGTACCCGGCTCCAGGACACCGATGGGAACGCTGGGGGCCTGCCGCACGGAACCCAGTGTCCAAGGCCCTCAGGGGCGGAACTGCACCCTCCCCAGCGGACACTCATGTGCTTTGTGTCCCCGAGAGATGACAGGAAAGGAGAATTTTCACTTGTGCGTCACGAGGGCCTGGGCTTGGACGTAGGGCAAGTGAAACTCTCAGCTGAGTACGAACGTGGTTTTGTGCTTGGACCCCAGCCCCACACCCATGAGTTCCTTTGGGGACCGCCATCCTGTGGGGGGATGGTCCCCTCCCAGGGGCTCCCATGCCCTTCTGCAGCTGGACCCACGCATCTTGTGTGGATACTGGGGTGAAGACCGACCACACTCGGCCACATTATCCACCCCACGGATGGTCTCATGAGCATGAGGTCTCATGCTCATCCCTGGGCATCTCGGGGGCCTGTGGCTGAGTTTTGCACACACAATAAACTCAGCACACTCGGCTCCTCTCTGCAGCCAGTTGAGCGCGGGCGTCTGCCCCCAGCCTGCCGTCCTCCACGCACCTGTCCCCCAGGAAAGCCAGGCTCCTCTCTGGACCAGGAGCCCCAGGGGCAAACACACACCTTTTGGTTTAGAGATGCACCAGCACATGGACACTGTTTAGCACCTGGAGGGTGACTTACATGCCACCACGGCGTTTCTGTTCCAGATGCCCGTGACCAGGCTCCCTTTCAGAGACGCCCAGCATCTCAGAGAAACAGTGCTACCTTCCCTGTAGGAATATATTTCTGTATTTTAGGGCAGGGGATGTAGGGAAAATGAGAGCCGATAAACACCAGTCCCCACATGAAGTTATGATGAGACACCTCCATCAGGGCCCCATGCCGGGGACAGTCTGTTGTGACGGCCGCAATGAAGACAGCAGGGCAGACAGAGCTAGAAGCTTCCAGGGAAGGGTGGCCTGTTAGCAGCATCGGAGCGCAGGTCCTGTGATGCCGTTCTGATTTTCCCGCAGCTCCACGGAGAGTAAGTTTGCCGTTGGGGTGGTGTCCTGGGCTCTGCGGGCTGCAGAGAGCCCCCTTGTGAAGGGGACCAGGGCCCCGAGTTGTCCCCAGATCCCCAGGGACAGCCTGCACCCTGCACCCTGGGCAACCGGTCTTCAAAACCAGCAGCTCTTTGTGTTTAAGGAATATTTCACGATTGGATGAAAACAACTCAGCGCTTGTCTCCCTGGGAAGCCCATCAGTGGCCACGTCTGGGTAAAAACACGCACGTGCCGCTTAGGGCTGCGTTACTGGGAACCCCCCATCCTAGGTATGGGGAAGCTCGAGGTTGGGGAGCCCAGCCCACGCCAGACCCAGGCGGTCAGAGCAGTGGGGCGATGGTATTTTCCAGGGACATACAGGGGCCCACGATCGCTGGTTCCTGGGGCAGAGGCATCCTGGGCACCGGGAGGTCGTCCTGATGGGGTGTGGGGGCCTTGCCCTGAACCCTGTCCCGTTCAACGTTTATTATCATCTGTGACTCTCACGTGAAGGCCACTGATCTATCACAAGAGGACACAGAGCTGAACAGGATTCCGTGAGGGCTCAGAATAGGCACTCGGGGGAGGTCTGGAGATGGGGCTCCGCAAAGGTCAGCAGGAAAATCTAGACAGGGCGAGGAGTCCAGGGTGGCTGGTGGGCAGTGGGTCCTGGTGCTGAGCGGATGGTGGGCGGTGGTGTGAGGCCCCTTTGTGGTCCCCAGAGTCCTTGGCCGCCACCAGCAATCCCGAGGAGCTGCGGCCTTCAGCTTGCGGCCGCGTGCTTTACGAGGGACACCAGGAAATCCGCATGTGCCTGGAGCAGGGCGTCTAGAGTCCCTCTTGTAGGCTGGGCAGAGAAGCTTCAAGAAGACTGTCTACAAAGAACCCAAGTCACCACGAGGGTGGAGGGCAGGACCGGGGTGGAAATGCCCAGCCCCTTCTTCCAGGAGGCTCTGGAGACGCGGCAGGTGGAATCGGAGCTCGGCGCTCGCACACCTGCATGAAGGGCAGGGCTAAGTGCACGGCGGACTGTCCCCAGCCTACCTGTGCAGGGAGCTCTGGTCACGGCATCACAGGGAGAAGGCTTGCAGGGCACTGGCTGTGAACTGCGGCCATAGGGAGGAGTGGGGCAGAGCCGTGGGGTCGAGGGTGTCCTGACAGATGAGCACGTAAGGGGGCGGGACGGGTCCACATGGGGAACTAGGGATCGGAATCATTGTGAGAAAGCAGGCTTGTCCGAGTTGGACAAGAACATGAATGAGAATGAATCCACGTGATTCAAATGCAGAGAAAGGTAGGAAGGGCTCAATTCAGGATCCCATGGATTTTATGCTCTTTTTTTTAAATTTTATTTATTTATTTTGAGAACAAGAGAGAATGTGGGAGGGGCGGAGAGAGAGAGGAAGAGAGAGAGAATCCCAAGCAGGCTCAGCACTGTCAGCACAGAGCCTGACGCAGGGCTCGATCCCACAAACCGTGAGATCATGACCTGAGCTGAAACCAAGAGTCGGTCGCTGAACCGGCTGAGCCCCCCAGGCGCCCCCTAAGCTCTTGGAGGATAGGTGTGGGAGGATAGGTGTGCGTTCGGAGCTCCAGACCTGGGCTTAGTTCGTATTAGGACGCAGCAGGCGGATGTAGAGTGGAGTCCCGGGAAGAAGGTGGGGCCTCGTGAGGCCCACGTCCTGGACGCTCCTTGCTGGCCTCAGTGGTGGTAACACAGCGCACACGTGGCGGGGACATCTGCCATCGTTTCCCACTGGAAAGACATCTCTGGCTCGTTCTCCTCGGGACTGTGAAAACCCACAACCTGTCGACTCCTGGGAGGGGATGGTGGCCCCTCCAGAGTCCTGGCGGGACCAACCCCGGACGGCAGCATCCTGCGCGTATCGGTTTAGAAAATGCAGGGGAGGGGCGCCTGGGTGGCTCAGTCGGTTAAGCGGCCGACTTCGGCTCAGGTCATGATCTTGCGGTTCGTGGGTTCGAGCCCCACATTGGGCTCTGTGCTGACAGCTCAGAGCCTGGAGCCT
The DNA here is from genome assembly GCA_028646485.1 of Cryptoprocta ferox. Lineage (NCBI taxonomy): Eukaryota > Metazoa > Chordata > Mammalia > Carnivora > Eupleridae > Cryptoprocta > Cryptoprocta ferox. Next base: position 7,471,638 of record CM053562.1, read on the forward strand.
GCTTCAGATTCTGTGTCTCCCTCTCTGCCCCTCCCCCCCTCCCCATGCTCTGTTTCTGTCTCAATAATAAATAAAAACATTTAAAAAAAAAGAAAGAAAACGCAGGGGAAGGAGGAGGCAGCCTCTGGTGCTCGCCCCTGGCTTGCGGCACGGTGACTGACGCATGGAGGCAGTTGGCGGCAGTCTCAGGTCGCTCGCTGGGTCAACCTGGAGCGGTGCGCTGGCAGAGGGGGTCTGGTGGCCCCCCGGTCTCCCTGGGAGACCCCCCCAGCGGGGCCCACGGCGGGAGGGCACGGGCGGGAATGACTTCAACCCCAACTACTTCCGCAACATCACCCGCAGTGCAGGCCCAGCTTTGGGGCCGGTGGGCCTGGCCCCGGGGAGAGTAGGGCAGCAGGCAACGTGCAGCCGGGCCCGGGGGGTCGCGTGGCTCCAGCCGTGGGGTCTCCGGGAGCCTTACTCCGTCTTCCGTGCGTTCGCCCACGTCGGGCCAGCAGATGAGATGGCCTGTGCGCTCCCCCTCGACGCCGGTGGGGCGTTCCAGCCACACACAAGCCGGCCGCGTGTGTGGGAGGGACGGCTCCCCGAGCCCCAGCCCAGATCACGATGGAAGCCGGGGCCGCCCTCTCCGCACTCTCCCGCCATCCTGTTGGGGGCCTGCCCCGCTCCCCCAAGAGGCGCATCACATCAGTGACACACTCTTCTTTCCTCCTGGGGCGCGTGCGGCACCATCAGGCTCAACATCCAGGTCACATTTTGAGTGGGGGGGTTGGTGTAGCCCCCAGCCGAGGGCAAGTAAGACCCGTGGCGACAGGTAGACCCTGGACACAACAGGCACTCGTCTCCCGCCCACGTCATGGTCCCCGGGGGGACGCTGCCGGCAGGGGGCCTTCCGTGAGCTCCTTCCGGGTTGGGCCTTTCCATCCCAAGACCCCACCTGTTCCAGGCCCCTGGGCTTGACCGCGCTGGGCGCAGACGGGCAGGGCAGGGGTGGTCGCACAACAGGCCTGCGCGCCGTCCTCACTGTCTGTGGCCCAGGGCTCACCGGCCACACTGAAGGCGCTGTACAGCCCGTGGCAAGCGACACCATCAGTGGGTCATTGAGGGAGGTGTTAGAGGAGAGAAAGTTCTGGGCCAGCGCTGCACGCTTACAATTAGCCTTCTGGGCGAAGAGAGAGAAAGGTGCTCTTTTTATTCATAACATCCTTTCTGGTTGATTTTCGCCCTGAGGACTGCCGTCCAGAACCTCCCCGGGGCAGCGGGGTGTTGGTTGGGGCGCAGGAAGATGTGAGGTCCCCTTCCCTTTGAATTGGGCTCCACAGTTTGTCCACACACACCCACACTCATGCACGTGCTCACACTTGAGTGTGCTCATACTCACGTGTGTGCACACAGCGCGCTCTCACACATTCACCCCGCACACCCCACACACGCACACTCACGTGCTCACACTTGCATGTGCTCACACATACACATACATGTTTTCACACATTCACCCCACATACCCACAACTGCATGTGCTCACACTCACACGCACACACCCACACTCGTGTTGCACACTCGCACACGTGTGCACACCCACACTCTCACACATTCACCCCACACACCTACACACTCACACACATCCATACACTCACATCAGGTGGCACACTTGTGCATAGGCATACACTCACATGCACACACACCCTCAAACACCCCCTCACACAGTCATACATTCACCCACACTTACACATACCCCACACATATAGTCACATTCACACATATGCTCACACTTGCACACACACACACACACTCACACATGCACACACATGCATATGCTCTTACATCACAGACTATACACACACACACGTACACAATCATGCTCACCCGTACACACTTTCACACATTCACACTCACACTCACACAGGTACACACATTCACACGCTCCCACATCACACACCACACACCCACACACATTCACACAAACTCACACAGCACATACCACACTCACACACCCCTGCACACATGCATACACACACTCTCACCTACACTCACAGACATGCACACACACCACACACTCACACACATATGCTTACACACTCACACACGTGCACACAGGCATGCTCTTATATCACATATAAACACATGCTCACATATTCACCCACACGTTTACACACTCACACGTATGCTCACACACACACTCTCACATCACATACTGCCACCTTCCGTGACGGCGCACGGGAAAAGAATGAGACACAAGCAGGCCAGCTGTGAGAGAGAGGGAGCAGGGGACGGCAGCTCAGAGAGGATGTTTAGTGGAGAAGCATCGATAATCAATCAATAAAAGACTTCAAGATTCTTCTAGTGTTCAGAGAGTGATCTCCTGAGAAAAACGGAACTTGCTGAGGCACGAATGTTAGGGTTGATCACGCACAGTCAATGAGTTTCAGCGGGTGCGGTGGTCTCTGAGGAAGCAGAGCAGACAACACAAAAGGAGTGGGGGGCGTTCCTCCCTGAGCGGGTCGGGTGTGCTCGGCCCCCGTGTCGTCAGTCAGCCGCTTGCCCAGAGAGACGTTGCAATGTGCATTTTCTTACAGCTGCATAATCGTTCATTAATCGCCGTATAGTTGTGCGTGCTGTGTTCCTCCACGACTACGTTGTAGGGGCCACGGCATTCTGAGGGGTCGCCACACACACCACACACTCACACACACCTCACACAGACACTTTCACGCATACTTACACACCATACACATGCACACACACTCACATGCTCATGGGTGCACACTCACACGTACACACTCACATATGTGCATGCACACGCACACGCACACACGCAGTTTTTCTCAAGATCAGCCCCTCGGGTCCCCTGTCCTTCTAAGCTTCTGATGAGAAGGAAAAGGAAGGGGCTGGAGATCAGGAGGGGAGGGATGGCCGAGGCCAGAGGAATGAGGACGTCTGTTGGCCATTTTAAGGACGTGAAAGTCTTCTCCTAAGTCATTATAGTCTTGCCAGTTCATTTCCCTTCAAATGCAGTTAAAAGGTAACCTGATAGGTTTCATTATCCCTGCAAATAATTCATAAATTCAAATGAACTCAGAGCCATGACACAGCGAGTGGGAAGGATTTCAAGGTCTGACGGGGTGATAATTACCGGGCCACACTGGAGCTGACAGCCGGTGTTGCAATGATCTCCTTTTATTGAAACTCTCTGTGTGATTAGAAAAAAGACGACGCACTGAGTTCGGTGGGCACTCCTGCCCCAGCGCGGCGCCCCGGAGCCGTGTGTGGTGTGTGCGCAGGTGGCTCCGTGGCCAGGGGACCCTCATGCGTGCCAACGGCGAGAGCAGCTCAGATGTCTGCGGAGGAACGGCCTGGGGAAGCCCGAGCAAGAGGATCCGAACGCCGTTATCAGCACAAGTCCACTCATTTTCGTGAGCTACCCCTCTCCTCAGGCTGGACGCCCATCTCTCAGGTGAAGACGGAGCACACGTGTTTGTCTGGGGGACCAGAAAGGCGATGCCTTCTGGAAGCAGTAAAACGTTGCTTCGTGCTGAGTGTGCTGAAGCTGACAGAGTATCTTCTACAACCTTGAAACCTTGAAATACGAAATAAACTCATGAGTTTCAGGATAACCACACAGTGAGTGCAGACGTAGAGTGCATGTATTAGAACTTTAGTAGCTGAAAGTTAATTCACCTGTTTATTCACTTATATATCATTTATTCACCCACTTACTCATTTATTCCATGAAGGTTTTAAAATCTCTGCCATGGGGCGCCTGGGCGGCTCAGTCGGTTGAGCGTCCGACTTCGGCTCAGGTCATGATCTCAAGGTTCGTGGGTTTGAGCCCCGCGTCGGACTCTGTGCTGGCAGCTCGGAGCCTGGAGTCTGATTCCGATTCTGTGTGTCCCTCTCTCTCTCTCTCTGCCTTCCCCTGCTCATGATCTGTCTCTCTCTGTCTCTCAAAAATGAATAAAATTGTTAAAAAAATAAAATAAAATAAAATAAAATAAAATCTCTGCCATGTATAACATTGAGTGTACAAATATGAATAAAATGAAACTACAACTCTCAGCCGTCAAGGAGCTCACACCTATCTATTTCTCTACCTCTGTCTCCATCCATCCACCCATCCACTCATCCACCCATCTACTCATCCATCCATCCTCCACCACCCCATCCTCCATTCCTCCATCCATCCATCCGTCCACTGACATATCCACCCATCCATTCATCCATCCACCCACCCATCCACCCACCTATTCATCCACTCATCCACCCACCCATCCATCCACCTACCCAATCTCTCCACCCATTCATCCACCCAGCCCCCCACCCACCCACCTATCCATCCATCCATTCATCCATCCATCCAAAGTGCCCATCGGGTCCTCAGCAGATGTAGGAGATTCCACTGCGTTTCAACCTCCCAATGTCATAGCTCTGTGAAACTCTGAAAGCCCTCCCATAGTTCCTCTGTGCTCCTGATGCTTCCTCCTCCTATCTGCTGCCCTGCTTGGACTGTCCATACCCCAATGTATTGGTGTGAACATGGAGGCTTGCTCCATCATGGATTTTTGCCTCTCCAATTCACGTGCCTCAATTATTTTGTGAGGTTAGTAATTTTACATAAGGTGAAGGGGAGCGAGGGGAAGAGCCACAGCGTGGAGCCTTCACCCTCTACCCCTTCCTCTCGCTCTTCCTGTGTTTCCTCTAAAGGTACACAAACAAACGGGACTTGCAACCCTCCCCACCTCACCCCACCCCACACACAGACACAGATACACACACACTCCCTACAGTCTCATATTGAATAAGTCATTCCCCAGAGACTCAACTTTTACCCCGAGTTAGTCAAAAACTGTTTTCTGAAGAAACCTTCCAAAAGGGAATCTAGAAAGGAAGAGAATTCTTTCCCCCTCTACTGTGCATTATTTATCTATGTAGATTCTATCTCAAAACCCCAGCGGAATGTTGCTGGTCACTGGCGGTCAGGTTTTCGAATGTGGCCGTGAAGACGGACGTCCCCGCATAGGGGCCGTGGGAACAGCATTCTAACCCAGAGGGGAAATTATGCACGCCAGGCGAACTGATTCGCAGTCTGCTCAAGTGATCACTGTCAAGCTGAAGACTTCACCTCAGTCGCCTCCCTGAGCAAACAGAGGTCTGCGTGTGCAGACAGCCGCCGACAGCATGGAAGGTCCCAGGAAAGAGTTTCTCTGGGACACCAGCGTTTAAACGTGCACAACTGTCCTCCTTATTGAATTTTCCCGTCTTGTGGTTGCCTTTCAGCGAGGGAGGAAGCAGGGGGTTTTGACAGGTGACCGGGCACAGATCCCAGAGGCAGGCCCTCCGGTGAGTGTCCTCCAAACACACCCCCAGCTCCTTTTGCCAATGAAGGAGAGGCTAGGGGCCAGAATCCCCCTGTAAAATGTACAGAAGTCACTTAAATACCAAGCACTTGATCCCACACTACTATATTTTTTGTCTCATTCCATTGTTTTATACTGTTTTCCTGTTTCTGGTGAATTCTTCTTCACCAAGCCGGCCAACAGGGAGAGTGTTCACTCATTCATTCAACAAACACCTGTCAAGCTTTGGCATGTGAGGTGTCCTGCTGGGTGGTGGCTATTCCGAATTCATTCACCAAACTCTGACTGTATTTACCAAGTGCTTTTCAGCTCCCTGGCACCTTGGTGGATGCTGTGAAGTGGTTTTTTTTTTTTTTTAAAGCAGGCAGCAAGATAAGAGGCAAGCTTTCTCCTTCCTAAAAGATCTTGAAATGCCCCTGGAAAAATAAAATGAACATGAAACAATCAAGAAACATAACAAGACAGTCATTTCCCCCCAAACAATGGGACTTTATGTTTATGGATCCTTCTGTGTTCTATACATTCACAGAAACTTCTCTCGTGGCAAAATGTAGAAATGATCCCTGAAGGGTCATCTGAAAGACAGTGACGAAGTGCGAATTTTTGTGGGAGCATCAGGCGTGCATACGGGGGCCGGCCAACAGGAGCAGGTGAAAGTCAGGGAGGCTTCTCAGGGGACATGTCAGGGGCAGGGCTCTCGCCCCCAGCCCACACTCCTGCAAGGGCCCGACTCCTGGGGTCCCAGCCCCGGGGCCGAGGCCATCGTGGGGATGACCAGGGGCCAGGGCGCCAGCCCCCCAGTCTGCGGGACTCAATCTGGAGAAAACTGAAGGAAGAAATAATCATGATCCCTAAGTGCCTTGAAGTTTTCCACGGTGAGAGGCTGGTGACTGACGCAGATTCCTCTCAAGTCATCTGAAGAAAACTAAAGGGCAGTGACCACACAGCCAGGAGGTTTGGGGTCAGTGTTCTGGGCTGCTGCCCACCCCAACATGGCAGAGGTCTCTGCACGGGCACCTCCCATGAGGGGCCCCGGGGTTCTCCTGGGGGGGGGCGGGCAAACCAGGGATAACAGTCCCTTCTCTGGGTCACCCTGGTCCAGCCCTGCCTGTGGGGACCGTGACCCCCAAGATGACCCAGTGGCCCACAGTCCCAGCGGTGAGTTGGGCAGAGAGGGAGTCTGGCCGAGGCCCCTGGCCCGGGTCAGAGGGGCCAGCTGTGCCTGAGAGCACTGAGCGACACACCAGGCCTGCGGGCACGTCAGGAGCACATTGGGCAAGGCCTGGCACAGGACGAGGACGAGTGACAAACAGACACCCGGCCATCGGTCAGGGAGTAGCCCCACCCCAAGCATGGTCCCCCCCCCCCCCCCCCCGCTCACACGAGCAAACTCATTCACCATTTCGTGGCTCCTGCAAGACTGACTTTCTGAGCTTTTTAAAGGGCCTAGTGTCTCTGGAGTCATTTTAATTTGACCTCAAACAGGAATTATTTTAAAAATCAGTGGTTTCGGGGCGCCTGGGGGGCTCAGTCGGTTAAGCGTCCGACTTCGGCTCAGATCAGGATCTCGCAGTTCGTAGGTTCGAGCGCTCCCGGAGGCCCACCTCCAAAGGCCACCACAGAGTGGGGGGGGTCAGCATGTGGATTTAGGGGGGACACATCCAGTCCAGGACACATCCCAGTTGACGACACCTGGAAGCATTGGGGCCGTGCCGTGTGGACCCAGTCGGCAGGGAGCCAGTTCCCAGGTGAGGACGGCTGAGCTCCCTGAGGGCACCTGGTGCCAATGACAGGCCGGCGCCAGGCTCTGATTCAGCCCCATGGCTTCCTCGACCCCGCGTGGCGCTCCAATCCTGGGAAAGCCCAGTGGTAAGGACATGAAAATAAGTACGTCACAAACCCTCCCTCGGCTGAGGGAAGCAGGTGCATAAAAAGGGAAAAGATGCATCTGTGAGCAGGAAGTGGGCTGGGAATGGGGGTGGAATCAGGGAGGGCTCTCTGGAGGAAGGAGTGCTTGCTGGAGCTACACAGAGTGAAGCGGGAGTAGGCGCTTGGGTTTCGGTCACCTGGAGCCGGGGTGAGCCTTCCACCACTTGGTCGGACGTCTGTCCTGTCCACGTCCGTCCTGTCCACCTCTGTGAAGTGGGGAGGCGGCAAAGCCGGCTTGCTTCCCGGTGCTCCATGGGGGCGTATGACCACTGTCCTTCGAGGCTGTGCCGGGCCTGTGGGCTGCCGCACTGTGTAGACGGGGCTGCGTGGGCAGCGAGGGCAGAGGGGTCAGCCCCGTGCTCACAGGAGGGTCAGGTCGCTGGAGCCTGTCCCTTCCCTCTGAGGTGGGGACGCCCTCCCCCCGGGCACAGCTGTCCCCTGTGCGGCCGGTGAGCCTGACCAGTAACCTTCCAGAAGGAGGGGCATCCAGAGAAGAAAATTCGCTTCGGCTCCATTCCTCAGAGCCGTTCCTGTGGCAGGAGGTGGGGAGGCCGCCAGGAGAGAGGCGACTTGGGGGACAGAGAAGCCAAGCTCTCCCGCCTCCCGGACTCGTGCAGGTGTCGCGTGCCGCAAGGGTGCCTCAGACGAAGACAGGCTGGGGCCGCTCTCTGCCTGGCTTGTCCTTCAAGGTACCCATGGGTGTGGTCCTCAGTCCCACAGACTTCGCCAGGGACCCAGCTCGGGGGCCCTGGGGCCCAGGTTCTTCAGGACGCCCCCCAACGTGCCCCCTCCCTTCCCTCAGCTGGGCCAACCCCCTGGTCCAGAGCTGGGGACCGGGGCCTTGTGGACCCCCGGGCTCAGCCAGCGGGCCGCCCAGCCGGGGTCTGTCACCAGCAGAAGCCCGGCTGCGGCTTGGTCTTCCCCGAAGGAGCCTCGAACAGAACACTGGCTCATGCGCTCCCCTTGGCCCGTTTGTCCAGCCTCCCCCCCTCCCGAGGTGAGGCGTTTCCCGGAGTGACCGACACTGGGTTCCTGCAGCGAACTCTGGGCAAGTGGCTCCAATCTACACCCGAACCCAGGAGAACTCATTTCTGGGACGGTGCTGTCCCCGCAGGGCAATGCCAGCGCCCCGTCTGGGCTCCCAACCGCACACGTCCTCTCGCGGAGGTGACCGCCCCGTGTCCCGGGGACCAGGCGACCTTAACGAACTCATCTCGTGCAGGAGAGCACCCTCACTGCTCCGGAAGGGCTGGCCGGTGTCAGAACAGCGGCGTCTACAGTGCAGGAGCACTGGGTAAAAATAAGCCACGCTCGTTAGGTCGTTCCCTGGCCTGTACAGCTGCCCCCAAACGTCCCTCTTGTTCTGCCCAGGTGTAAGCAGTCTCCCTATTTAGACGTGGCACAGCGGGGGGCAAAGGGGCCCACCAGGAGGGGCGGGTCATAGCTCATCACACTGAGAGGCTTAGAAACCCTTTACGTGCAAGATGCTAGCGCCCGTCAGGCGTTGGACGGCCGGTCCCCGCTGGGCGCTTCACACCCTTTATCTTACGTGATCCCCGTCCCTGTGAGCCTCTCCATCCTCCAGGAGAGGAGCATCGGCCCAGCCAAGTGAAGTAGCTGGTTGGGGTCACGAAGGTGGTGCTGCGGAGACCGTGGGGCACACGCCGTCACTCTGGCCCCGCTGACGACAGGCCAGGACGCCGAGGCGGTCGGGAGCATTTTAAAACCTCGTCCCTTGTGAACGTCGGGCAATTCTTGGCCTGACTTTGGCTGAAGGGTGGTCTGCAGTGAGGCTTCTCGGGGCGGACGAAGCCTGAGGTTAACCTCCCGCTGCTGTGGCTGAGACCCCCTCCCCGCCCCACCCCTGTTGCATGGGCCCCAGGCTCCCAGCCCGGCTCCCGATCTGTGATGCCCTCGGCGCCCTGCTGTCTGTGTGCGCTGGCCTTTCCTGGGTGTGCTAATGACAATGGCTGCTGGGATCGTGAAGGAGTCCACGACCCCCGCCCTGATTCTGATTCAGAAATGAGGTGAAGGGTCAGGTAGGGGACGCCCCAGGACCGTCTCAGCTGTGGACAAGGCTACG